>CM054127.1:15515204-16115204 GCA_028751855.1 Ambrosia trifida | reverse complement strand
ATAAGGTAGTAGAGAAGTAGAGATTAGTGGGGTGCCCGCGCGTTGCGGCGGGAGCACACACTTACTAAAAACGAAGCAACAACAAAAATAAATATGTGAAGATAAATGCAAATAAGGGTAGAGCACGTATCATATTGTCTTATTGCCTCTTACACGAGACAAAGAAGGACATCCCAGACTCATTATGAAATTTGGCATGATGACCAAGCTTCGATATGCGTGTAAGTTTTGATTAACATATAGTAGTGTAAGGTTGGAAAAGGAGAAGTTTGTCATCTCCTATTATTGTTTTTAAATTTTGCGGGTAACATTCCTTAATACTTTATAATATAGTATAGATACAGATATAGATATAGATATATATAAAAGCATTTTAGGAATTATCGATATCTAACTCTTATAGTCATGTATGTCTAAGTATTGTCCACATCGGCTGAGGGGAAAATTTTAACCGCTGTATTTTCCATAAGTAAGGAGAAAATTTAAACTATTGTATCTTCCACGTCTTTAGTTACTATTAAAGATTTATTGTCTTTATTGTTTTGAATGATATAGTTGTATTGTTTAAAATTAAAATTATTTAACTTAAACTACCAGCTCGATTATTACGAATTTATTTTTGATCTATTTTTTGCATTTTTTATTTTAACTCTCATGTTTATAAAAATAAACATAGTTCATTATGTGTTTTACTATACAAATATGTAGTAAGCTTCCATCATTCCATGCTATGTTTATCTCTCAATTTATAGACATTGTTTAGGTTCGAAATTATTCAACTTAAACTACCGGCTCGATTGTTACGAATTTATTTTCATTCTATGTTTTACATTTTTTTATTTTAACTCTCATGTTTACAAAACATAAACATAGTTCATTCATTGTTTTACTCTACGAGTATGTAGTAAGCTTCCCTCATTCTATGCCATGTTTATTTCTCATTTTATTATAATAAGTCAAATGGCATCACCATTTTATATAATTAAAAATATATGACATTGATTAATCGATCCATTTGCAAGTTGTTTCCATAATATATGACATGTAGTGAATGTCTTTTGTCAACCAACAACCAATATGGGTATACCACTATATAATCATAAGATGATATATATTGTATTCAGATCATATGAATATTTTATGGTTTTTAATTGCAAAAACTTTTTTAATGAGAGCCCTTAAGATTTTTCTATATATTAACCCATGAGTAAAGCCATAATATGGTCATGTTTCTCATGTATGTCAAAACCAAACATACAAAACCATCTCACTCTACCTTACCTATAAATTTTATGAGCGACTACGATAGTTCCATGCATCAATATATTATTCGATTTCTTTTCTATGAACTTCCTAAATACAAAAATACAACCTTAGATATTAACTGTATAAAGGATTATAAAAACAACAAAGTATCGATTGGTTGGAGGCGTAAACACAGAATGTTTGCAAAAATATTGTTTTAATGGTGAACAAAAGGTTACCTTAAGATCAGTACCCCATATTTCACAAAAGCTTGAACGACCAAATACAACATAACGGTTATCTGCAATATTCTTGTACACAAAATCGCTTATGAATCTGCAGAAACAAAAGAAAATGGTTCATTAATTGTATTCATGGTAGAATGAAGCCATAAGATGTCACTAAGAATTAGCCCCCCATAAAGGTACAAATTGAAGAAAGAAGACGATGACAATGCCTACTAACAAACCAAAGATTATAAAGAGAATAAGGAATAAGAGAGTTGTTTCATCGATGACAATGCCTACTAACAAACCAAATATTATAAAGAGAATAAGGAATAAGAGAGTTGTTTCATTGAGATGTATATAATACCAATACAATGACCACTATATATAAGGCTCTAATGGAAGGTATAGACATAAATGAGATAAAGGAGTTAGTAACATGGATAGTCACTAATAATTTATAAAGGAGTTAGAAAACATGAATAGTCACTAATAACTTTATTATTTTATAATCAACTTAATTGTTAATGTAAAAACACAACTTCACCCTTTTACTACCTTCATTAAGTTATTGTATCATATGCATTATATGTTGTAATTACTTAAATTTGATTGGAATCTTTCCCTCATGCTTTATAATATAGTATAGATATGTACACAAAACATTTACTAAGTCATTCAAATCATTATGTTTTCTGTGTTAACCCACTCCACACCTATTATTGAAGCATAAAATGATGTGCCACTGATAGTGAGTGAGTTTATTGGGTCTCCTTTTTTTGTATAGGTGATACGACGGCCAAAGTAGATTTCTAAATATTTCTATAAGGCATATTCATCGATCCTGCCCAAAAAAAAAAAAAAAAAAAAAAAAAAAAAAGTGAATACTTATGATATTTGACTAATGGTTTTGATATGCCTACATCCCATTACATAATATTAATAATCAAACTAAATGAATAGTGATTACAAAATAAATAGTAAAAATATTAATATTTTATTTATATTATTATTTTATTTAAAAACTTTATTATATTATATACTATTAATATATTATATTATATACTATTAATATATTATACCGATCCTGACAATACCGATACCGAATGGTACGGTATCGGTTCGGTACGGTACGGTACCGGTATGTTATTGATATTTTACCTTAAAATACTGATACCATACCGATCCCGTACCGATACCAATAACACCGAAACCGAAAATCCATAAATATGGGTACCGATACCGATCCCGATCCCGAAACCACTTGGTTCGGTATCGACTCGGTATGGTATCGGGATCGGGACGAGACGGGATCGGTATTCGGCCTTGTATGCTCATCCCTAATTAATATATTATATACTATTATTTTATTCATACTATTTTATTAAAAAAATTTATTATATTATATACTATTAATATAAATAACATCATCTTATGTAATTTCGTTACAAATTTCATGTATTACCTTATGTGTGGATTTCTTTATTTTTTTAACGTTTACAACCAAAATAGAATCTCGATTGTATAATTCATTGATTGATTAACACCTCATCTAAATCTCAATTATAAAACGTGCAAAGCGCGTGATTTTATACAACTAGTTCGTATTAATTGAGATATGTGAGCTAGCTACCTTGCATCAACCTCTGTAGTTAACTAATTAAATGTACTATCTGAACTTTGGGTACCATCTTATGACACGTTATGATTTATTCATATATGTTATTAGATTTTTTTAATAAAATTGTGGCACAATACAACATTTTTGTGTGTTTGTCAGAAGTGCATTTGTGAAAATGGAAAATTCACAAGTTTAACTTGCGGATTATGCTTATGTGGACAACTTTTGTTGCTACTCGTTGGTGACTAGAGGGAAGGAATGAGAGAAGGGAGGTGACTAGTAGGGAAGAGAAGGGTGTTTGTTAAGGTGGCATTGAATCCGCAAGTTGAACTTACGGATTCACTTTTCTCTCTCTGACACATAAGCTGATTCTCTATTTTCACAATTACATCCTTGACACACACCAAATGCACAAAAATGTTATACTATGTCACCATTTTTATTAAAAAAAAAAAAATCTATGTTATTATGTTATATGCTTTGAATTTGCATCTTTAAACCTTTTTTAAGAATATGGTTTATTGTCCGCAATATGCTCATCATGCAATTTGCTTAGACGTACTTATGTTTCCTTTTTAACTTTTTTCACATAATTTTATTTTTTTATTTAATAAACTTATTTCTCTATTATTAAAACAGTTCTTTTAGAAAGTTAAACTAAAATAAGTATAATTCATTTTATCATCACTATTATGTTTTTATTTAATTCTTGTACAAAAACAATAAAACTGAATTAGTCAAATAGTATCTTCCCAGTGGCTATTTTCTTAGCCTTCGACCTTTTACGTAAGGCATAAACCTATTATTTTTTGTGTTTATAAAATAAATTTTTATGAACTAATGACAACTGTAGTTACCCTTATTGCTAGTACTAGAATATTTTAATCTAAGAGATGATAATCAAATATTTGATAATTGTTATAACTAATCATAATTAAGTAGTAGACATAATGTACCATCATTCTCCTATTAATAAGTAATCGTCGATCGGTTATTCTTCTATTAATAAATCATCGTTAGTTAGACCATTTGGTGTGGGGGGCGGCATCAGCCCATCGACCACGTCCAGGTCCGGCCAACACCGCCCCGGCTGCACCGAACCCGGCCTAAACAGCTATTTTCAGACGAAGTGTTTATTAAAAAAAAATTGCAACTACCATGGAGGAGATGATGAAGATGGGCTTTAAGTTAAGGAATGAGAAGTGTGGATTCAGTGAAATTGCACGTATTGAAAGCTCTTCTTCTGTTTTTGAAGATGATGAAAGGATGAAGATAATTAAAAAAGTTGTAGAGAAAGTTTTGTGGGGTGTGTGAGGGTTAATTAAAGGGGTGGTGGATGTGATAAATTGGAAGAGATGATGAAGGGATGAACAGATGAAGATGATTAGATAAAGAGAAAGCGGAATATTATTGTTTTTTTAATTATTTATTATTTATAATTTAGATTTAAAAAATAAAAGGTTGGATCAATAGAAGTGAAGGACTACCAAAGGAAGACTACCTCCACACCCTTAGGTAGTCTTCAAGTTGTCTTTATAAAAGAAGGGCCCACAATTTACTGACGTGGCGTCAACCACACCACATAGTCTTATGATTAACACTTGTATGTATTAGTTGTATGAATTAATGAATTGAATTCTCCCTACTTTTTTATTGTTTCTCACACAATATAAACACCTTGCTCTAAAAACAAACGATCCCACAAAAGCTAACTTCTGTGAACCATGATGGCACCAATAAAACCACCACTCTTCACAACTCCCTATCAGATTTAGTACCTTAATATCGGTGAATTTAAAGCTATTAAGTTCCCTAGCTCGGGAGCTTCCATTTCGCATTTTTAATACGCAGACGATGCTATTATAATGGGCGAATGGTCTCAAGACAATATTGAGAATACGACGCATTTTCTTAGAATTTTCCATCTATGTTCGGGGTTGAAGATCAATCTTAATAAGTCCCACCTTTATGGTATAAGGGTTGAGGATGAAGAGGTTGAAGATATGGCGAAGATTTTGGGATGCAAGGTGGGTTGCTTCCCGTTCGATTACTTAGGCGTTAAAGTAGGGGCGAACATGAATAGAATCGTCCATTGGTCTCCGGTCATTTGATTCGGTGCAATCTCGATTGTCCTCTTGGAAGGCGAGATCGCTTTCAATGGGAGGAAGGTTGGTGCTTTTCAAGTCGGTTATTGCAAGTCATCATCATCATACTCAGTTAATCCTACTAATAGCAAAGCTAAGGTAGGGTCTAAGGAGGGTAAGATGTAGACAGCCTTACCTCTATCCCGTGGGAATAGAGACGATGCTTCTAGTGAGACCCTCGGCTTGATAGTGGTTTTGTATCAAGCCTCGGACATAAGGCACATAACAGGTAGCAATCGGGACAAACCCGATTGGTGCATGTAACCCCTTGTTTTTTGGCTATCAACGCCGCCACATGATGCATGATTAACTGTCACACCCTCAAAATCCACTTGCGGAGTTTTACCGCGAGGCGCATGACAAACCAGGATCCAAACCAACGATCACAATAAACAAGTCTAAATGTAATTAATGCAATACCAAAACATAGTTTTAAAATCCCGTTCACAGCGGAAGCTTAACCAAAATAATGTTCAACATAAATAAACCAAGTTCAATGTTTTGTGAAATCATGCAACTCTATCTAGACGCCGTGCAGACGCGTGCGCCCTAGTTCCCCTGTGCTACCTTAGCGACCTGAGAAAACATGTAAAAGTTTACGTCAGCACAAAAATGCTGGTGAGTTTACAGGTTTGCAGTTCAAGTACCAAGTCCACCTGTCCATACTATAATAAATAGAAAACCAGTATACGCTAGCTAGGCGTACGTTTTGTTACTACCACGATTGGAAAACCATTACTAACACGTATACCAGTTTTGTGCCCGAATAGTTCCAAATGTTCCTGTTGTTCCTGTTTGAGACAATATGCACTCGCCCGGCCCTCCAAGCCGACGAGCGGGGTTGGTCATTCCCAATAGCGCTATTCACATTTCCCCGTTGTGCAAACCCGCACATTCATGGTTCCCCCCGGGACTTCCAAAGATCGTGTAGTATACGTTAGAACCCATAGTATGACAGAATTTACCAAACAATCGTTTTAACACATGTTTTCTCCCCCGAAAGTATAAAACCAGTTTAAAAGAGGGGCCGTAAACTCACCTTAAGTTCCTTTACTCCTAATCCCGAGTAAAATCAGCTGCTATGTTAGTCCCGTACAGTGGCGACCTAACATATGACAGTTACAAGTACTTAGACTAATAACCCGCAGGTTAACTAGTCCCTAGATGTCCAGACCATAACCAAGTTCGTTTGAAAACACCGTGACTGTTTAACTGACCCAATTGACAAGACCCGACATCCCATTGGTGACCCGAGACCCCCGTGTTATGTTTACGCTCCAAAACATACATTAACGCATCTACACTTAACATACGTTAACACACTCAACAAATTATAGCACATAGTTCACGTATCACCGAATTACATCCAAATATATGTTACCAAGTTATTAGACATGTTACTGGGTTCCTAGCATGTTTCTACATGTGAAATCGGGTCTCGGAATGCTAATTTATACTCACAGCAGCAGTACACGCGATTAGGAAAAGTCAACTAGCATTTAGGTTGGTCAACTAGCAATTAGGAATCCTAATCGCCTCTATTATAGGCGATTGGGGCTATACCATATGTTATTATTAGCAATTAGGGCTAATCACGTGAACTTACATGCAATTGGGGCTAATCACGTGAACTTACATGCAATTAGGGCTAATCACGTGACATTATATGCGATTGGGGCTAATCACGTGACATTATATGCGATTGGGGCTAATCACGTGACATTATATGCGATTGGGCTAATCACATGACATTATATGCGATTGGGGCTAATCACATGCCATTATTGGCGATTAGCTCCCCAATCTCATGAATTATAGGCGATTAGCCTTGCTAATCGCCTGTAACCATGCTGTTCCGGTTTTTCGCGCGTTTAACACCCCAGATCAGATCCAGAACGTGTGTAACTACCCAATATCATCCCAAACACTATCCTAAACATGTTTAACCCAAAACCCTTCGTTCAACCTCGTATTATCAGTCCCGCATGCAACCAAATCAATCCAAACACTATACACATAGCATGCAACATCAATTAACGCATGTAAGCATAACCCTATTATCCGATTACTGAGGTTCCTATCATCATACTAACAATATTACCTCTGACCTAGCATGATAACACATCAAAACATCATCAAGATCCATAAAAATCCTATCTTTCCAATCATACATACCCATAACGCATGTTAATTAGTTATAATCCGATTAACAACCTTTATTGACGATTTTCAGAAAGCCTTTTTGTTTATAAATAGGTCTGGACCATTAGGGATTGATTTCAAACATTTACAAAGTGTTATGGATAAGAATCAAACCTTAGAATTGTAAAAGATTGATGGTTAGACCTTGAAACCTTGTGTTTTTGATCAAAATCGCCTTCCAGAGGTTGTTTAGGTGTGTGGGGCGGTTATGGGACGACTAGGGTTGATATTAGGGAGTTTAGGAGGTTAAGTGTTCTATTTATAGGCGTTTCTAGTCGTTCCAGCACGTTACATGCGATTGTGCAGCAGTTCATGCGATTAGGGCTGCTAATCGCATGAAATTCATGCAATTGGGGCCTAATCGCCTAAAGATAGACACGATTAGGACCCTAATCGCATCTAATCTTGCCTAATCGCCTCCCCTATTGGTGATTAGGCCTCCTAATCGCCAATAGGGGTTGGTTTGGTGCGTTTTGCGCGTTAAACCCCGTTTTAACGTATGTTAACACATATTAACATACCGACAAGTCATATAATGATTGTAAACACATAACACAAGTAAATACACATATTTACACTCGTTCACCAATTCCCGGGACTCGAGACTCGTACGTTCCGTATGCTCTGACGATCCTACAAATCGTCACCGTTTGGACACTTGGTTAAGGACTGACATCTAACGAACCTCTAGACCAACATCCAATGATCTTCTAGACTAACCAGTAGTTCCCGAACCATAACCCGACCTAACTAACCCAGTTAAGTACCGTATACGCGTGACTCGCTAAGGTAGACTTTCATCTAGACCATGTTGTTAACCCGAATTTGCCGGGTGTCACATCATCCCCACGTTAAAAGAATTTTCGTCCCGAAAATTGCGTAAGTACCAAAAGAAACAACGAAGGGGATAAACAAACAGATAGGAATCAAAGAGTAGAGATCAAAAAGAGAGATTTACCCGAGGTGTCACATCATCCCCACGTTAAAAGGAATCTCGCCCCGAGATTCATTCATCTGTCGAGGAGACATATCTTGACTCGAACGCTTCCTTAGGAAATAGGTGAGGATACTTAGACTTCATCTGATCCTCTCGTTCCCAAGTGTATTCCGGTCCCCGGTTCGAATTCCATCGAACCTTCACGATGCGAATCTTGCTGTGTCGTAAGCTACGAATCTTGTAGTCGAGTATCTCCACAGGTTCTTCCACAATCCGAAGACGATCGTCAACCTTGATCTCTTCTAGTGGAACGATGAGAGACTCGTCAGTAAGGCACTTCTTCAAGTTTGACACGTGGAAGACGTTATGTACGTTACCGAGCTCCGTCGGTAAATCAAGACGATATGCCACCGGCCCAATCCGTTCCAGGATCGTAAATGGTCCGACATACCGTGGGTTGAGTTTGCCACGCTTCCCGAAGCGTATGACACCCTTCCACGGAGAAACCTTCAGAAGCACTTTGTCGTTAACTTGGAATTCCAGTGGTTTGCGACGCTGATCGGCATAACTCTTTTGCCGGTCCCGTGCCGCCGCCAACCGATTACGAATCTGCACGATCTTTTCCGAAGTTTCGTACACTAGTTCGGGCCCAGTGAGTTGACTCTCACCCACCTCAGCCCAACAAAGAGGAGAGCGGCATTTCCGTCCGTACAGTGCCTCGAACGGAGCAGCCTTGATGCTCGTGTGATAACTGTTGTTGTACGAGAACTCTACCAACGGCAGATGAGCTTCCCAACCCTTGCCAAAATCGATCACACATGCCCGCAGCATGTCTTCTAAAGTTTGAATCGTACGCTCACTCTGCCCGTCAGTCTGTGGATGGTAAGCCGTACTCATGTCTAGTTGGGTACCCAAAGCCTTGTGCAAAGACTTCCAGAAGTGAGACGTAAAATGGGAGTCACGATCCGAGATAATAGAAACAGGTACCCCGTGCTTGGAAACAACTTCTTTCAAGTAGAGACGAGCCAAACGATCCATAGTGTCGGTCTCCTTAATAGCAAGAAAATGGGCTGATTTCGTTAACCGATCGACAATCACCCATATCTTGTCGTTCCCGCTTGGTGACTTAGGAAGTTGTGTGACAAAATCCATAGTAATCCGTTCCCATTTCCATTCCGGAATTTCAGGTTGTTGCAGGAGACCCGACGGTTTCTGGTATTCCACCTTGACCTTAGCACAGGTCAAGCATTTGCTCACGTATGAGGCTATGTCCGACCTCATGTTTGGCCACCAGTAAAGTACCTTCAGATCTTGGTACATCTTATCCGATCCAGGATGAATAGAATACCGGGACTTATGAGCCTCATCAAGAACAAGCTCCCGTAGTCCCCCGAATAAAGGAACCCATATGCGTTCTGCGAAATAGTGCAGGCCATCAGGCCTTCGCTCTAGGTGCTTGTCGGCACCGTGCATAGTTTCAGCTTTAAGGTTTTCCTCCTTCAAAGCTTCCAATTGGGCAGAACGGATTTGGTCAGGTAGCGACGAATGGATAGTGAGCTGCAACGCCCGAACGCGACGAGGTTTAGAGGATTCCTTCCTGCTCAAGGCGTCTGCTACAACATTCGCCTTGCCAGGATGGTACTTAATAGCACAATCATAATCGTTCAAAAGTTCAATCCAGCGACGCTGCCGTATGTTCAAGTGTTGTTGGTCGAAAATGTGTTGGAGACTCTTGTGATCGGTGTAGATGGTGCATTTGGTACCGTACAAGTAATGTCTCCAAATTTTCAACGCAAATACCACAGCACCCAACTCCAAGTCATGAGTTGTATAGTTCTTCTCGTGCACCTTAAGTTGACGAGAAGCATACGCAATCACTTTCTCGCGTTGCATCAACACGCAACCGAGTCCATGAATGGAAGCATCACAGTAAACGACAAAATCATCAGGACCCTCAGGTAAAGACAGAATAGGAGCAGAACACAGTTTAGACTTTAGTTTCTCAAACGCGGACTCTTGCGATTCACCCCAGTCGAACTTCCTATCCTTCTGAGTGAGAGTGGTGAGGGGTTGAGCAATCTTCGAGAACCCCTGAATGAAACGACGGTAATAGCCCGCAAGGCCTAGGAATTGCCGCACCTCAGTTGGCGTCTTAGGTGCTCCCCAGTCCTTGATCGCTTCGATTTTAGCAGGATCGACATGAATCCCTAGTTCATTAACCACATGTCCTAGAAATTGGACTTCGCGTAACCAAAAGTCACACTTTGAGAACTTGGCGTAAAGTTGTTCCCTTCGTAAGAGTTCCAAAACTAACCGCAGATGTTCCCCGTGTTCGGTCTCGTTCTTGGAGTAGATCAGAATGTCATCAATAAACACAATGACAAACTTGTCCAGATACGGTTTACAGACGCGGTTCATCAAGTCCATGAAAACCGCCGGTGCGTTCGTGAGACCGAAAGGCATGACCAAGAATTCGAAATGGCCATAACGTGTTCGAAAAGCAGTCTTTGCAACGTCAGCCTCCCTGACGCGCAGCTGGTGATAACCGGACCTCAAATCGATCTTGGAATAATAACTAGAACCCTGAAGCTGGTCGAATAGATCATCGATACGTGGAAGAGGATAACGGTTCTTGATGGTCAACTTGTTCAGCTCTCTGTAGTCTACACATAATCGGAAACTCCCATCCTTCTTCTTGACAAATAAAATCGGGGCTCCCCAAGGGGAAGAACTTGGTCGGATGAAACCCTTGTCCAAGAGTTCCTGTAACTGGCTAGATAATTCCTGCATCTCGGGAGGTGCAAGACGGTAGGGGGCCCGAGCAATAGGAGCAGCCCCTGGTACGAGATCAATACCGAACTCGACTTGACGATGAGGAGGAAGACCAGATAAATCATCGGGAAAAACATCAAGAAATTCGCGAACTACCGGAATGTCGTCAATCTTCTTCTCATCACTGGAGGAAACAGATAAGAGTGCCAAAACGGCTGGATAACCCTTTCGAAGACACTTAAGGGCTTTCATGCTAGAGATGATGTTTAGCGAAACACCACCCTTGATACCGTACACAGAAAGAAATTCTCCATCAGGGAGAGGAATCCGAATAACCTTATCGTAACAGACGATCTCCGCGCGATACAAAGATAACCAATCCATCACTACTACAACGTCAAAACTACCCAATGGTACCGGCATAAGATCGATGGGAAACGTTATACCCGACAATTCTAACTGACACTCCCGAAGGACACTAGTAGCTTCAATCGTTTTCCCGTCAGCCAACTCAATAATATACTTGGTCTCTAATGGTACAGGTACTACATCTAGCAGTCGACTAACGTCCATGGATACAAAACTCTTGTCGGCACCAGAATCAAATAACACGCTAACAGAATGATTATTGAGAAGAAACGTACCGGTGACTGTATCAGGGTCTTGCCTAGCCTCAGCAGCTCCAATTACGAAGGCACGTGCATTTCTGCCGCCGCCCCCGTTGTTCCCATTCCCGTTGTTTCCACCCTGTTTCAGTTTTGGGCAATCCTTCTTGTAATGCCCAGTGTCACCGCAGTTGTAGCACCCTTGTTTCCCCGTAGCACCCTGAGTAGTCGGAGCAGAACTGTTGGTCGGAGCCTGAGTTGATGGAAGTGTAACCCGACAGTCTTTAGCATAGTGGCCTGTTCGCTAGCAACGGTGGCAACGGTTACTGTCGCAGTTCCCCTGGTGATGGCGTCCACACTTGTTGCACTTGGGCAGTTTTCCCGCATAACCACCCTGCTTATTACCCGAAGACGATGAACCCCCATTATCAAACTTCTTTCCCTGCTGCGTAGACCCAGATCCCTTCCCGTCGTTTTCCCACTTGCGCTTATTGTTCTCTGGAGCCTTAGCAGTCGAACCCTTCGCCGGCAAAATCCCCTCATTCACCTTTAAATTAGTCATCCTATGTGCAGATCGAACTACCTCCGCATAAGTAGGATGATTCCCAGCAGCCACTAACCCTGCGATTTCCGGCACCAACCCTGAGACATAATGTTCAATCTTACGATACTCCGGCACATGCAAGTCGGGACATAGTACTGCCAACTCATTCCTCCTCACAGTATACTTCTCTATTTCAGACCCAGTCATCTTGAGGTTCCACACCTCATGCTCCAGCTTCTGTACCTCTTCTCTCGGGCAATACTCCCGCTTCAGCAACTGCACAAAGTTCTCCCACGGCATAGCATATGCCTCCCCAATCCCCATGTTCTGGGTAATACCATTCCACCAAGTCAATGCCACGTCTTGAAATAACGCAGCCGAATACTTCACCCGATCTTCTGGGAGACAGTTACACATCAAGAATACCGACTCCACTTTCTCTAACCACCTAAGCAAACTGACCGCACCCTCGGTGCCAGAGAATTCCTGGGGTTTGCAGTCCCGGAACATCTTATAGGTGCACATGGGTGGGGGTGGGTCAACAGGACCACCTGAAATGAAACGTATGAGAAATCACGGATAACGTACACAAGACTCACCAATGAGGCAAAGAAAATGGATAAAACAACTTACCACCACCGTTGTGCCCTAACTGAAAGGCAGCCTGGAGCAAGTTGTTCAGATCAGCCTGTGACAGGTTAATACCTCCACCACGACCACCAGCACCACCACGACCACCACCGCGTCCACCACCGCGTCCACCTCCTCGTCCTCCACGCACTCCAGACATGATTCTGGCAGAAAGAACGAGAAAATTTAGTTTCGCAGTTAAAGATAACCACAAATGTTCACAAGGTTAAAGCCAGATCCAATCCAGGACTATCCCTTCAAACTCAGAGCTCACTAGTGCTTCCATGCATTTCGTTTTATGATTTTGTGTGCACCCAAAATGATAAAACGCTCTACATGGTCCTCCAAGTGTTCTCCTAGTTCAAAGATCAAATCACCGAACATAGACTCTTAGCTACACACCGTAATACTACGGTAGTTCATGACAAGTGTTTCTATTGGAGTGCGACAGGGGAGATGTCCGAGCCTTGGACAAATCTCAAGAGCACACGAGTTACCCCAATAGACTACACCGCCTAGGAAACAAGTAACCCAACCTAAAATAGAACGGATGATGTAACGCAGAAAGACCAACGATTTAGAGACACCCCGACAAGACCATACGTAAACCACTATAACGTTTAGTACCATGTGATCGTCTAGTGTGTGCGACTCGGCTATAGACTAGACTCTACATGCAGTCCTAGTTCACTATAACCATTGGCTCTGATACCAATCTGTCACACCCTCAAAATCCACTTGCGGAGTTTTACCGCGAGGCGCATGACAAACCAGGATCCAAACCAACGATCACAATAAACAAGTCTAAATGTAATTAATGCAATACCAAAACATAGTTTTAAAATCCCGTTCACAGCGGAAGCTTAACCAAAATAATGTTCAACATAAATAAACCAAGTTCAATGTTTTGTGAAATCATGCAACTCTATCTAGACGCCGTGCAGACGCGTGCGCCCTAGTTCCCCTGTGCTACCTTAGCGACCTGAGAAAACATGTAAAAGTTTACGTCAGCACAAAAATGCTGGTGAGTTTACAGGTTTGCAGTTCAAGTACCAAGTCCACCTGTCCATACTATAATAAATAGAAAACCAGTATACGCTAGCTAGGCGTACGTTTTGTTACTACCACGATTGGAAAACCATTACTAACACGTATACCAGTTTTGTGCCCGAATAGTTCCAAATGTTCCTGTTGTTCCTGTTTGAGACAATATGCACTCGCCCGGCCCTCCAAGCCGACGAGCGGGGTTGGTCATTCCCAATAGCGCTATTCACATTTCCCCGTTGTGCAAACCCGCACATTCATGGTTCCCCCCGGGACTTCCAAAGATCGTGTAGTATACGTTAGAACCCATAGTATGACAGAATTTACCAAACAATCGTTTTAACACATGTTTTCTCCCCCGAAAGTATAAAACCAGTTTAAAAGAGGGGCCGTAAACTCACCTTAAGTTCCTTTACTCCTAATCCCGAGTAAAATCAGCTGCTATGTTAGTCCCGTACAGTGGCGACCTAACATATGACAGTTACAAGTACTTAGACTAATAACCCGCAGGTTAACTAGTCCCTAGATGTCCAGACCATAACCAAGTTCGTTTGAAAACACCGTGACTGTTTAACTGACCCAATTGACAAGACCCGACATCCCATTGGTGACCCGAGACCCCCGTGTTATGTTTACGCTCCAAAACATACATTAACGCATCTACACTTAACATACGTTAACACACTCAACAAATTATAGCACATAGTTCACGTATCACCGAATTACATCCAAATATATGTTACCAAGTTATTAGACATGTTACTGGGTTCCTAGCATGTTTCTACATGTGAAATCGGGTCTCGGAATGCTAATTTATACTCACAGCAGCAGTACACGCGATTAGGAAAAGTCAACTAGCATTTAGGTTGGTCAACTAGCAATTAGGAATCCTAATCGCCTCTATTATAGGCGATTGGGGCTATACCATATGTTATTATTAGCAATTAGGGCTAATCACGTGAACTTACATGCAATTGGGGCTAATCACGTGAACTTACATGCAATTAGGGCTAATCACGTGACATTATATGCGATTGGGGCTAATCACGTGACATTATATGCGATTGGGGCTAATCACGTGACATTATATGCGATTGGGCTAATCACATGACATTATATGCGATTGGGGCTAATCACATGCCATTATTGGCGATTAGCTCCCCAATCTCATGAATTATAGGCGATTAGCCTTGCTAATCGCCTGTAACCATGCTGTTCCGGTTTTTCGCGCGTTTAACACCCCAGATCAGATCCAGAACGTGTGTAACTACCCAATATCATCCCAAACACTATCCTAAACATGTTTAACCCAAAACCCTTCGTTCAACCTCGTATTATCAGTCCCGCATGCAACCAAATCAATCCAAACACTATACACATAGCATGCAACATCAATTAACGCATGTAAGCATAACCCTATTATCCGATTACTGAGGTTCCTATCATCATACTAACAATATTACCTCTGACCTAGCATGATAACACATCAAAACATCATCAAGATCCATAAAAATCCTATCTTTCCAATCATACATACCCATAACGCATGTTAATTAGTTATAATCCGATTAACAACCTTTATTGACGATTTTCAGAAAGCCTTTTTGTTTATAAATAGGTCTGGACCATTAGGGATTGATTTCAAACATTTACAAAGTGTTATGGATAAGAATCAAACCTTAGAATTGTAAAAGATTGATGGTTAGACCTTGAAACCTTGTGTTTTTGATCAAAATCGCCTTCCAGAGGTTGTTTAGGTGTGTGGGGCGGTTATGGGACGACTAGGGTTGATATTAGGGAGTTTAGGAGGTTAAGTGTTCTATTTATAGGCGTTTCTAGTCGTTCCAGCACGTTACATGCGATTGTGCAGCAGTTCATGCGATTAGGGCTGCTAATCGCATGAAATTCATGCAATTGGGGCCTAATCGCCTAAAGATAGACACGATTAGGACCCTAATCGCATCTAATCTTGCCTAATCGCCTCCCCTATTGGTGATTAGGCCTCCTAATCGCCAATAGGGGTTGGTTTGGTGCGTTTTGCGCGTTAAACCCCGTTTTAACGTATGTTAACACATATTAACATACCGACAAGTCATATAATGATTGTAAACACATAACACAAGTAAATACACATATTTACACTCGTTCACCAATTCCCGGGACTCGAGACTCGTACGTTCCGTATGCTCTGACGATCCTACAAATCGTCACCGTTTGGACACTTGGTTAAGGACTGACATCTAACGAACCTCTAGACCAACATCCAATGATCTTCTAGACTAACCAGTAGTTCCCGAACCATAACCCGACCTAACTAACCCAGTTAAGTACCGTATACGCGTGACTCGCTAAGGTAGACTTTCATCTAGACCATGTTGTTAACCCGAATTTGCCGGGTGTCAGATTAACCATCCGTCATTTTTAACGTTATTTTCACGAAATTAGTACAATAACGTTAAAATTAGTGCAACTTTACTTTTGCCCCCCAAAGGGCCACACATATATACATTATACTTTTGAAAGTCTCCCGTTATATTATTTATCTATTTATAAAGTGCCCACGGCTGTTATCAATAAACTGGAAGGGTTTATGAAAAGTTTCTTATGGGCTGGTAAGTCGAACACCAAGAAACTTCACTGGGTCGCCTGGGATGTTGTTACCACATCGAAGGCGAACGGAGGGTTAGGAATCTCCAAACTTTGTGATGTGAATGTGGCTCTTCTTATAAAATAAACGTGGAGGTTTTTCACTTTACGTTGTTCTTTGTGGCGAGGTATCATAGAAGCGATTCATGGGGTAAGGGTAGATAGTCATTTCTCCCACTCGATAAAAGCATTTGTGGCTGCTGGAAGAATCTTGTTACCTGGATTGGTAAACTTAAGCTTCTGGATAGACCTGTGCAGAGTTGTTTTCGGGTTATTGTCGGAAGTGGGGTCCATACTAGATTTTGGCTAGACCCATGGTTCGGAGATTCTCTGCTTAAAGACCGATGGCCGAACCTCTTCAGGCTAGAAAAAAATAAAATCAGCACTATTGTCAATCGGATTTAGCCTTTAGTTTCAAGTCCAGTTCTGTCTAATAACTGGTGTAGGGGGCCTACAGTGGAAGAAATTTCGGAGATGAGCGAGGCACTCGAAGTTTGTTCGAAAGTTAAGGCGACCGATAGAGAGGATAAATGGCAATGGGGTGATACGCAGGGCGGCGAGTTTTCAGTGTCTTGGGTTAAGAAATTGTTTCGTTGCAGCCGCGACTTTAAAAGGCAATTTCTTTTGAAATGGGATATGTGGGTTCCGCTTAAAGTCAAGTTGTTTATTTGGATAGCTGAAATGGGGCGCATTCCGACTAGAACGGCTTTGATAAGGAGAAGAATTGACATACATGATAGCTCGTGTGCCTTATGCTCTTCCGAGGAAGAAACTATAGATCATGTGTTCACTGGGTGCGTATTTGCCACGGGAGTATGGATGGGAATAGCATCTTGGTGCAGGCTCGGCCCAATCTTTGCATTTGAGTTTTCTGATCTCCTTTTTGTTGTGGATTTGCAAGCAGGCTCAAGAGTTGGGAAAAGGATATTGAATGGGATCATAATGGTTTCTTGTTGGGCTATTTGGAAGGCTTGGAATCTCAAGGTTTTTGAAGGAGTCGACCCTAAAGTTTGCGAAGTCAACGCTACTATAAAGGCGTTATCGTTTTTGTGGTTTAAAAGTCGGTCGAAAAATATGTCTATTCATTGGAAGGATTGGGCTAGGTTCCCTTTGTATATGATGATGTAATGTTTGGTTTAGACGTTTAGTGGTCCTTGTTTTGAGGACGCGTCCGTTTTAATAAAGTTTACATTTCAAAAAAAAAAAAAAGAAAAAAAAAAGAATTAGTACCTTAATATAGATACATAATCAATAAGGTAAGTAGAATTAGTACCTTAATTACTATATTATCTAACTGAATATTATAATTTATAGTATATATATTTATTTCTGAAAAAAAATGTAACTTATTATATTTGTGCTATTAAACTACGGGGCTGTTTGGTAGCCTCTTAATGACTATTCAGAGGTTACCTCTTAATGGTTCATAACCTCTGAATGGTTAAGAGGTAGCCTTAAGTCTGAATGGTTAAGAGGCAACCATTAAGATGTTATCTTTTAACCATTCATACTTAAGATTATATCTTAATTATTAAAAGGCTATGAACCATTCAGATATAGCCTCTTAATGACCATTCAGAGGCTATCAAACAGCCCCTACGCTTCTATTCGGAGTCAAGGACTAATTGTCACATCAACCACATTTACATTCGACCACTATTCCTAGCATTTGTGAGGGCCGTGGTTTTCGGGGCAAAACATGGCATGTGATCTTTATGTCTGGAAACGTCGGTTATCTTTTGTTTTAAAGGCCAGAATGTATTAAAAGATATCAGCACGTTGCTGATAAGAAACAAAGTACATTCGATTCCTTTCTATCTAAACTTGTTTCTAATGCAATTTAAAGATGACCTTGTACTTCTTCGACTATTTTTTCTGAATGTTTTTTTCACGCTCTTGAAACTAAATCGTTTCACGCTTTCCACATAATCCAACACGTTGAGTAGATGATAGATAGAAGCACGTCGGTTATGTAGGTTTGCATATTGATCGATCAAACAACAAAAATAAACTTCTAATATTAATGACAATAAATTGTTCATTATCTGATACATGAATTAAAGTATAGGAATAACTATCTGTTATAAAGTGTTTTCAATATCACATAATAATAATTCATAAGTTAACTCGATCTTTTGGGTTACTTCATGTTACCATTATGTTAGTTACTAGAACAAAAACTATTTTTTTATTCAGAAAGAAATTATAAAATATCACCAAGTTCCTATACCTTATCTACAAAATCTATTCAACTTATTTGTTATTTGGACTGTAAAATAAAAGGTTCAATTTTTTTTTATTAAAATTATTAAATTCCAATTCATCAGGTACTGTTTTATATTAATGCTTTTTGGAATGATTCCAAAGTGACACGCCTTATGGAAGTTACATGTTAACTTCTATTCACCAATCTTTGGCGACACTTGAAAGTTACTTATGATAGTGAGTGTGGGGATAGGTCTCTACAGGAGGATCGCCCATCATCTCAGCTGCTACATCATTTAAGAGGATGGTCCTTTATAAAGGGATGGGCCAAGGTGTGAGGGTAATCCTTATCACCTGGTCCTTCCCTTTTTATGTTTTTTTTTTTTTTAATTCAAATGAACACCATGATCAACCACCACCACCACCACCTTCTCCACACCATTATCAACCACCACCACCACAGGAAAAACAAAAAAAAAAAAATTCGACCACAAGCACCACCAATAGTGCGGGTTGAAGTTCTTAAGAAAGAAAAACAACATTTCAAGTGGACCGTCTCAAACGTCCATTTTGGGATGGAAGGGATGAGGCAAAATGGGCGGGGCGGTGTGGGACGATCCCCACGTGCCGGGACATCCCCACCCCCTTACAATAACGCTATCTAATATATAGTCTGATGAAAGTATAGTAATCCATATTTACAGTGTGGGAGCCAAATAGGCTTGATACCTCAATCTTCTTTCTCTGAAAATTCTTATACCTTTTGTCTCCAAAATTTCCATGCATGGTTTGTCTCAATTCTACTCGTGTACGGGCAGCGTTAAATGTCACCACTGCAACTATATGTGTTCATTGGCAGGAGCCATATACTTGGCAATGGTATCACCCGACACTATTCAAATTTGCATATTATATGTATCGTGTAATAGAAAAACACAAGTGACACCGTTGCCTTTTACTAGCAGCACCATTGTTTTTTTACAAACGACACCGTTTGTTATATTGAAAAAAGTTTTTTTTTTTTTTTTTTTTTTTTTTTTTTTTTTTTTTGAAAGATGCGATTGAAGACGTTATGAATTATTTTCAAACATTAACATGAAACACGTGCGGATCGAGAAACTTTAAAATGATTTTTTTTTTATTTCAAATGACTTTGTATTTTTCTTTTTTGTGTTTTTTTCCAAATGACATTGTATTTTTATTAAGATATTGCTTTTTTCATGTAACTCGACCCGACACGATCTGGATTTTTGACTGCGGTTATTATAAACCTGGATATCGAAAAAATTGACACCATAGTCCATAGAAAACAAATTCATGTATGTGCTCAAATAGGTGTTCCAAACTACATAACAAAATACCGCTCAAGGCACACACTTCCTTAATTCTGGAACTCTAGCTTTAGCACCTAATCTAATCGTTCCCTGAATTTCTAATAGCATCTCCACCACCACCATCATCAGTTTTCACATTCTAAAGTCAACATCAAGTTCAAACGTCGTCGTAAGATACAAACCTTTAGAACGATGGCATTGTACGTATATTTATTTTAAATAAGACGAGAAGCCCCAAAGAGAGATGTTAAGATTTTGAAGTTGTTTTAGTTAGGTTTTTGTCTATTTCATGATTCTAAGTGTACAGCAAAAAAAAAAAATAAATAAATAAATAAAATATTCTTTGAACATATGAACACTAAAACATGGTAACAGCAGTAAAAAGGTTTAAGATACGTCACCTGGTTACAATAGATGTATAGTTCATAGATTAAGTTTTCGTGGGAAAGAAACGTGAAAAGTTTTGTGACATGGAATAAAAGTTTATCATATTGTTTTAAAAGAAGTAAACATGTATATTTATTTATTATTATTAGTTTTTGTTAGGCATAGTCATTATGAGTATATCTCAAAGTTATGCCCATGTTTGTCTAAATTATAATACTTTAAAACTCAGCAAAAGATAATAAGTTATCAAAGTATAATAATTTATACATTTCATTAGCTCTTAATTCCTAAACATAATTATAATGAAACTCAATCATGTTTCCTTTTTAAATACTCAGTTTTAGACTTGTAGTACTACACAACCGATATGAAAATTGACTCTTAAGTAACTAGACAATCAAATGTAACTTATATTTTATTAGATAATGACAGCTAGTCCTTACAAATCCATAACTAATCGTTAACCTTGTCTCTTCGTGCTACACTCACTACTTGACCCAAGTCAAAGATAATTGTCAATGTCATAGACGTTATGTGCCAACTAAACCCTAGAATAAGGTCTTTTGAGATAAGGACATTATAAAATAAAGCAGTAACTTCCAATTATGTCTTTCTTAATCCATCCATGGATGGAAACACTTTATCTTCCTTTTGCTTTATGTGAAGGACACTTTTACTCATATTTAACTTTATTAAATCCAACCAAAACCATGCCTTTATTCATCATAAAGGAGAGATGAGAACACAGCCAAGAGCTTTTAAATCCAATGAAATCTCTTTCACAGATTCATGTTTCCTGCATAACATGTTGTGCAGTTACCAATCGCTAACGTTACATTCTTCACAAATGTCATCACAATTTGCAATAGCGAAAAAGACAAGACGTCTCAGATGTTTATTTACGTTCAAAAATTGATTCTCTATATAGTCATATTCGGTTTTTAAAGTAAAAGAAAAAACAAATTCTAGCTCGCTTTATCTGATTATAAAATCTATCAGGATTACAAATTTCATACCACAATGATGAAGCAAATTTTACTTGGTGAAGTAAAATTGATTTGTTAATCTAACATGAGAGAACGTTAACTTGGCATCTTTTAGAAAAACTATCATTTTTAGGTTATTTTGCTAGTTAATGTTCTAAGATGTCGTTTTAGACCATCTCGGTGGATGTATTTAGGAAATGCATTTAGATAATGTAGTAAATTTTTAGGAAGGATCGCATTGGAGGAAATTCAAATTTAGAGATGATGCATGTGGGTAAGTGCATTGCATTTAGGCTATTGAGAGAGGGAGAGGGGGGGAGAGGGGGGAGGGGGAGGGAGGGAGGGAGGGAGAGGGAGGGAGAGAGAGAGAGAGAAGCTGAAATAAAATGTTTAGCAAGCTGATATAACACGGGTAGTAGGAGCGAGTGTGTGCATTTATACCCCTTGCAACGAGGATGGTCTTATTGCACCAAAAAAATAACTTAAATGCATCGAATTGAAACACTATGTGTGACATCCCCTTTTTAAAAAACATGATTGTTTGATTTTATTCATTTCATATTATCTTTTCAAAGTGCCATCATAGCATTTAAGTTCGGTAACATTTAAGTCATATCCAACACTTGGAAATATATAGTTAATATAATTTTCACTTTATGTGAATATGATAGTAGGAATGATTACGCGTTGCTGCGGGTGTCCTAACTAATACAAGCGTAGGTTAAATAAAAAAAATATTGCAAATCTCAAAGAGACAAGAAAAGATTAGGCTCAGCTTAAACCAAAGACAATGTAAACTTATGATTTTCAATTGAAGAATCTCAGTTGTAGTAGGAAATTCGTGCAATGTTGCGGGGGCAACAAATTGAAACGCGGTACTTGTTTTTGTGGTTTATCAACCCTCTCGTCATGTATTTTAGAGTGAATAGAAATCTTGTTTTTAGTTAATAACTCTCACGACCAGATATAGAAAATATAAAGTTTGTCACATAAGGTATAGTGAAGTGGGTGTGGAACAATTAACAGATGGGATTAGAAAACCCCGACGTAAAGCAAAACTAAATTCAAAGCCACATATGGCCCGAACCCTTAATCTTTCACTCTAAAATTTTGTATTCAGTCTTCCACGCAGCTTCCCTATACACCCAAGTTAGCATTTAACCCAGCAAAGCCTCTTATAACCAACCCACGAATAAGGTTTCCTTATTCAATAAGCTCTAAATAACAAAACTTTCATCATACAATAGTGTCAAAAAATTTATATGACAAAAGATAATGAACCCCCAAAATGGTTTCTTTAGACTTCCAAAGAGCATAATATTGAAGTAATGATATCAAGCAAAGATCTACAAATCAACAAGTTATAATTTACATAAGCGTATCTTTTATATCATATAATTTACATAACCTTTTAATGAAATGATTTGCGGCTTTGTTCATTTATATAGAAGATACAAGCTTGACTCTTTATGTAGTTAAAACGCAGGTTGATCGACATGGATATTAGAAAGCAATTATGTTCCTTTGAGCCAAGAGGTATTGTTATCACATAACAATTATATCATTTTCATTGTTGACATTATTCAAACTTATGCGTTACATCATTTTCATTATTCAACCCATGTAATAGTACGGGTCTATAAGCTAGAACGGTACTGCAAAATATAAAACTTTTGTTAATTGTGCTTGTGAAGTGTAGTTATTTATATGTTTGTGAATTGTAATATGTACTTTCTTTTATATTTTAGTTATTTGGAGTTATGAATTAAATAATTTACATTCTTCAATCCGTGTATTACACGCTACTATCAGGTTCCAATTTTTTCTTTGTTCTGTCATTCTTCCCTGTAATTTTTTTTTGTTAAAATTTGATCTCCTTATTTTAATTTCATACATGTTAGACCAGGCTCGATCTGCCGGTTGTCAGTTGCGCCTTATTGTTTCATGCTTTACATAATTTGGGCTAAATTAGTTTATGCTAATTTGATAGGCATGAGTTTCTCATTTGATAGGCCCAACCAAAATCCAATAAAAGATAGTGGAGAAGTTCCATACTTATCTAAATTTTACTTCTGTATTTCGTTGAGACTAATTGATTTCGATTAGTATTACAATTTTGTATGTTAGGAGCCTTTGATGCCCTTGGCCTATGTGGCTTGTTGGCTGTATTTATTCAGTCAAGACTCATGCATTACTTGATAGATTTTTGCTTTTGTATGTTATGGTTATATTCCTTGACTGATTAACTTTTTTACGTACATATGTAACCTGTGAGATAGTTAATGTTAAATCAATATTCTTGGTTAAGATGTGGAATTCCAAAGTGAATAGTGTGGCTTGAACCTACTACACAAGATTAGGATTAGCCGGCTTGCATGATTTGGGTTGCAACATAGCATCTAGAACCTAGTTGGATATGATTAGGCAGAATTTAGATATGATTAAAAAAAGGGCCATATTAGAAGAACCTGTTATTAAAATGTTGATCACTGATACATACATTCTCCTCCATACTCATATTAGAAATAGATCATTACAATAATATATAGTTCTTCCAATCATCTGGGTCTAAGGGCATGGCAATACCAGGCCACCTAGATAGTTTTAAATAAACACCCGCAACAATGTGTATTCATACCTACTAGTGGGTTATAAAGGGGTTTAAATTAAGTCTTAATTGGATTGGTCGATTAAAAACATAGACAATATTCTTTTAAAAAATGTATTGGTCACAAGTATAATTTTAATACAACTCAAGCACGAACTATTGTTTATTAAATGGGTTAGACAAGTTAATTTGAAACACGACATGTTTATTAAATTGGTTACACTGCAAACTAGAACCTGCTTATTTTAAGATCTTGTTAGGTATTACCAAATCATAATACACGATAAAATCAAAGTTTGGATGTTTCGTATCCTCCAAGCCAAAAATTGTCAAATCAATTAAGTTAATTATCTTTCATCCTTGCCCAAATTATTGAAAACCCCAAAAAAAAGAACTTAGGTTAGATGTAATAGCTTATGAATATAAGTCAAATGTCAATATAAATAATAGTCAAGTCAAATGTCAATATAGAGAATAGTCAAGTCAAATGTCAACCTTTGTAATCAATAGCTAGAGTCTATCACTCCTAGACCTTGTTGTAAATGTCTATATATATTCTGTATTATTGTAAGCAATGGAAGACAAGATGAATAATAATTATCATGGTATCAATACCTTAATCGATCCAATCACCTCCCTTCCGCCCACCCTGTTTCTTTCTTCTACACCCTTCTGTTGCATCTGTCTCCTACCCCACCTCATATCCTACACCTTTCCTCATTCCTTGATAACCCACTGTTATCAAGTCACCTCCCTTCAGCCCTCTTAAAATCGTTTCTTTCGTTCTATCTCATTATTCTACTCTCCTACCCTCTCTCAATGGATTCTAAATTACATCCGGCAATGACGGTATCGAATATCAAAAACTTCATTCCGATAACTCTCGAAGATGAATCCTCTCATTACATCACGTGGGCTGAACTTTTTCAGATCCATTGTCGAGCGTACGAAGTCTTTGATCATCTCCAATCCAGACCCACGGCTGCTGCAACTTCTTCCTCTTTGGACCCCGACAAACAGCCCGTTCCCACAGCTGCTGAAGCCTTATGGTCCCGCTTGGACGCCATAGTTCTTCAGTGGATATACGGAACGATCTCTCAACCCCTTGTTCACACCATTGTGACTCCTGCTCAGAACGCCTACGACGCGTGGACCTCTCTCCGGAACCATTTCAACGATAACAAACATACTCGGTTTATCTTCTTGACCCAGGAATTTACTAATCTTAATCTTGCTAATTTTCCTTCTATGGCGGCTTATTGTCAACACGCGAAACTGCTCTCGGATCAACTCACCGGGGTAGGCTCGCCTGTTGATAATGATCGCCTTGTTCTTCTGGTTTTGACAGGTCTCACGGAACAGTTTGACGGGATTTCAACCGTACTCGGCAACAAAGATCCACTTCCGTATTTTGCGGAAGTCCGGTCCCGTCTTAATACGGAAGAACAGAAAAAGAAGCGGCATGCTTCTTCGGCTGCTCAGGCCTCAGCCACAACCCTTCCGGCTGCTGTGTCCTCGGCTCCATCTGAAGATCGGTCTCGTGGACGAACTAGAGGCCGGGGCAGGGGTCGTACTCGTGGAAACTACGGCATGGGTCGCACGGGACAGTCCGGAAATTTTCAGCAGGCTCACAACAACCCCTACATTGTTTTTCCGGCGTCTTGGGCTGCATCTCAATGGGCTTCACTTCTAAATGGCCAGCAGCAAAATGGGCAGCAACAAAACACAAGGCCCAATAATGTTCCACCATGTCCATATCCTTCTAGGCCCAATGCCAACATCTCTGGACAAGGACTTCTCGGCCCAAGGCCTGACCAAACTTTTACCGCGGGATATACACCAACAGATATCGAGCAAGCCTTGTACACCATGGCGTTAAATCAACCTGATCACGGTATTATGGACACGGGTGCCTCAGCCCACTCGGCCAACGAGCAAGGTATTTACTCTCCGTCTAACTTTAATAAATACACTAACAAAAACATTATTGTTGGTAATGGAATGTCCATCCCGGTATTGGCTCAAGGTAACCAAGTCCTACCCCCACCCTTCCCACCATTAAAACTAAACAATGTCCTCTTTGCCCCCAAAATAATTGAATTTGACCCTTTTGGTTTTCTTGTAAAGGATCTCAAAACCAAGGCACCTATCCTCAGATGTAATAGCACAGGCGATCTCTACCCCCTCACGCAACAATTCTCCACCAACTTCAACAACCCCACTACTCTTGCTGCTGTGTCTCAAGATCGTTGGCACCAACGCCTAGGACACCCCGGCAACAACCTTTTGCATTCTTTAAAACAATCGTCTTTCATTAAATATGGTAGAATAAATGACAAACTTTGTCAGTCGTGGGTGTTTGGTAAAAGTACTAAATTACCATTTTTGGCTTCTATTAATTCTACTTGTTTGCCATTTGATATAATTCACAGCGACTTGTGGACCTCCCCCGTACTTAGCACAGGCGGTCACCGTTACTATTTACTGTTTCTTGATGATTATACCGATTTATTGTGGACCTTTCCCATAAGTAATAAATCACAAGTTTTTGCCATTTTCACCGCCTTCTACAACCTAATTCACACCCAATTTGAACGCAAAATCAAACAATAACTTCTATAATTTTTGCCATAAAAACGGTATGCAATTCCGCTTTTCATGTCCCCACACATCCTCTCAAAATGGCAAAGCGGAGTGCAAAATTCGCACAATTAACAACATGCTCCGCACACTTCTTGCCCAAGCCTCTCTACCCCCTAACTTGTGGCACCATGCTCTTGAGACCGCCACATACCTTCTCAACATTCTACCCAACAAACAACACGATTTCCTCTCCCCCACCTATCTCCTCTACCATAGCATCCCTGAATACGAACACCTTCGTGTTTTTGGTTGCCTATGCTACCCTATCACCCCATCCACCACCATACACAAACTGGCCAATCGGTCTCAACCATGTGTTTTTCTTGGATACCCCTCTAATCATCGTGGATGTAAATGTCTAGATCTTACCACACATCGAATTTTTATTTCTAGACATGTCTACTTTGAGGAGTCTATCTTCCCTTACCAAATCCGACACACCACAACCCCACAAAATTATGACTTCCTTTCCACTCCTCTAAATCCACTACTGTGGAATCATGTGTCCCACACACCAAGTCCAACCCAACCACAATCTGACCAAACACCTTACTCACCCCACGGCCCAGTACCACCAACATCACCCACTCCAAATAACCCATCCCCAACACCTACCATCAGCCCAAATCCCAACCTTACCCATCCCATTCCTCCTGCGTCTGAGCCTACCCCACTCGCCAGCCCCATCCCGGCCCAATTAACCTCACCAGGCCCGTCCACCACTCACCATCCAAATCCCCAACCGGACCCTCAGCCCACTATCCAACCAGACCCTCCACCCACTCACGCACCTAATAATCCTCGAACCATCCGCACACGCTCCATGAGCGGCATCACTAAACCTAAACAACTTTTCAACCTCACCATCTCACCCCTACCCAAAAACCCACAGGTTGCCTTATCCATACCGGAGTGGTACAATGCCTTGCACCACGAGTTTAGTGCACTTATTAAAAATAAGACTTGGGAGTTAGTACCACGTCACCCTGATATGAATATTATACGCAGCATGTGGCTTTTTAAACATAAATTCAGGTCAGGCGGCTCGTTGGAACGGTATAAACCTAGACTTGTTTGTGATGGTCGATGTCAACAGGTAGGCATTGATTGTGGTGAGACGTTTAGCCCAGTTGTAAAACCGGCTACTATCCGTACTGTTTTATCTCTTGCCTTGACTCAGTCATGGTCGATTCATCAGCTTGACGTCACTAATGCCTTTCTACATGGGAATTTAGAAGAAACTGTCTATATGCATCACCCTTTGGGATTTCGCAATAAGGATTTTCCTAATCATGTTTGTCGCCTCAATCGGTCTCTCTACCGCCTCAAACAGGCACCCCGTGCATGGTACCAAAGGTTTACGGATCTCATCACATTACGTGGATTTCGCCAAAGCAAGTCGGATAATTCCCTCTTTGTTCATCATCACGATCACGACACGGCTTATCTCCTCATTTATGTTGATGATATCATCCTCACCACATCTAATGATGCTTTACGACACAGGCTGATGACACTTTTGGCAAGTGAATTTGCAATGAAAGATCTGGGCCCTCTCTCATATTTTCTTGGCATTCAGGTTCAACGCACGGGAAATCACTTATTTTTGTCTCAAACTTCTTATGCCAAAGACATTATCCACCGTGCAGCCATGGACTCATGTAAACCGGTTTCCACACCCGTTGATACTCAGTCAAAACTGAGTGCTGATACTGGTCCGCTATATAATGACCCATCCTCTTACAGAAGCCTTGCAGGTGCACTACAGTATTTGACCTTCACTCGCCCAGATATCTCTTATGCAGTTCAACAAATATGCATGCACATGCATGCCCCTCGGGAGTCTCACTGGAATGCGTTGAAACGCATCATCAGATATATCCAGGGGACCATTGACTTGGGGCTTCACCTGACACCTGCCACTTCTCTTTCTCTTCATGCCTACACTGATGCTGACTGGGCAGGTTGCCCTGACACCAGACGGTCTACTTCTGGGTACTGTGTTTACCTCGGAGATAACCTTATCTCCCGGTCCTCCAAGAGACAGTCTACCGTCTCTCGTTTTAGTGCAGAAGCTGAATACCGTGGTGTTGCTAACGTTGTTGCCGAGATCTGCTGGCTGCGTAACCTTCTCTTAGAGCTTCGCCATCCTCTCACACGCGCCACCCTCGTCTACTGTGATAACGTCAGCGCCATTTACCTGTCTGGGAATCCTGTCCAACATCAACGCACGAAGCACATTAAGCTCGATATTCACTTTGTTCGTGAGCAGGTTCAGAGAGGAAACGTTCGGGTTTTACATGTTCCGTCTCGTCATCAGGTTGCCGACATTTTCACCAAAGGCCTTCCCAGAGTTCTCTTTGACGACTTTCGCTCCAGTCTCAGTCTTCGGCCACCCTTCGCTTCGACTGCGGGGGTGTAATAGCTTATGAATATAAGTCAAATGTCAATATAAATAATAGTCAAGTCAAATGTCAATATAGAGAATAGTCAAGTCAAATGTCAACATTTGTAATCAATAGCTAGAGTCTATCACTCTTAGACCTTGTTGTAAATGTCTATATATATTCTGTATTATTGTAAGCAATGGAAAACAAGTTGAATAATAATTATCAAGATGTATACAATTGCATAGCTTCAATGGTTGTGAATTTAAATCTTGCAAAGTGTAGATGTGGTGATCGGTAATTTTAGAAATGGAATAGTTGTAGAGTTGAGAGTTTGTTTCTTAGTCAAAAAAATTATACAATTACGTAGCTTTGAATATCATAACAATGTGTCAAGTAAATTTTGAAAGATATTAACATTCTATAACATGTTAAGCAATTAGACGTTCTGTAACATAATTACCAATTATTATTATTATTATTATTATTTAAAATAACCTTTAAAAAGAAACTTTCATGAATAGTTCGTTGTTGTGATTGGTTTAAAGGGACAACAAACCAAGCACGGGAGCCACGTGGCATCCGCTCAGTAACATTTTCTTTGTTTTATGTCATCTTTAATTTGATATATATAGACATGCGGTATCAAATGTTAACACAAAAAGGTCTAGTGGTGTGATGGAAAGTAAGTTGAGTTACAAGCTAGTAGACTCGCGCTTGTTCCCCAGCTGTCCGGTTGTAGCCTTTTTATATTAAAAAGGTTTTTAACACCCCTGAACTTTAACCAGTGTTCTCTTCTCCTTTTTTGTTAATTCATTTTATATCGGTGCCTCTAAATTTTAATAAAGTTACTTTATAGTCCCTGAACTTTGATAAAGTTGAATTTTTCTCTCATTTTTAGATTCTTTCATGATTTTCTTTTTATGTATGCTTTGTCAATTACTATCCCATATACATCAATTACTAAGGCTCGCTAGTGACCACACACATTCAGCTTAGGCTCAAATACAAAACTCAACCCATAAAACAAACTCAGGCAAACTAGCATTGGTCTGGCCCAGCATGTGCTCCAACTGGCAGCAGGCCGGTTTAGGAGTAGGACTGCGACCAGCAGAGTTGCTTACGGTAACAAACTTTGGTCTAGTTTCGGGTAGAGGTGCACAAAAAACCTGTATCTGAAACCGGCCCGAGAAAAAGCCTAGAACGGCTTATTCTTGTACCTTGTGTTTTAAAAAGCGCGCTCCAGGATTTGCGCCTCATGTAACTCAAGGCGCACTTTGTACAAGAAGCGCAGGAAAAGCGCGATTTTTTGCCAAAAAATCCCCTGAGGCGCGCGCTTTTTGTATGGGAGGTGTTTTTATGCTTAAAATTGTTATATATGTAGCTAAAAGAGTTGTTAAATCATGTATAAACCTTATTTGTATCTATATTTTGGGTAAATGATGCTAAAAACCTATAGCATATATAAAAAAAAATTATATAATCGTCTTGCGCTTCGCGTACGAAAATCCCACCGCTTTTGCGCTTTGCGCTTTGCGCCTCGGTTTTGGACCTCGTCGCTTTAGTGCGCTTCGCGCTTTTTAAAACCAAGCTTGTACCCAGGTATTTTATACCCGTAACTGAACTCGACCTATATGTAGGTATGGATAGGGTATACATTTTAAGCTTAATACCCGTACCCGAAAATATCCAGAACTAGTCATGTCCTATACTCGTTATTTGTTTTTTAAATACTTGATATAATACCCAATTTTTTAAAGTATATTTTTATGTTTACAACTTTTATATTTAAGTTTTATAAAGGTGCATATTATAAAGCAAATATATTAAACTTTAATGAAGTTATGTTATTGTAATTTATTTTAATTATTCTTACAAATTACAAATCAAATTTGATTATTAAACGGTTTTATTTTTGTGTAAATTAATTGAAAAAACTTATTTCTTAAGAAAATAGTATTAATACCCAAACTAATGCCCAGTTATACCTGATCATACCCTACACTAGTATATATAGAGTATGGTTTTTCTCTTCAATACCCATACAGCCGTACCTGAACCTTACCCGCTTTCTCTCATGTCGGCTCGTACCCAAGACTGGGTATTAAAAAAACTCGATTTGTGCACCTCTAGTTTTGGGTGGGATCAAGCTATGTGTCCTTTACGTGGGGATTAGGTGTTGGATAAATCTTTTTTTTAATACATTATTTCCCGTGAATTGTGTGTTCTTTACGTAGGGATTATAGTGAGACGACGGAGCACATTTTTGTTTCATATGGATTTACACAAGCGATATGGTCACTAGTGTCCCAATGGTGCAAGGTACGACCAATATTTTCCTTTGGTTTTAGCAATATTCTAGATATGCATAAGTTTTTTGGGGGGTTTCAGAGAAGTGGAAGAAGGTCTTTCGCGCAATCTGCCTCACGACTATTTGGTCAATTTAGAAATCTAGAAACGAAGTGGTTTTTGAGAATAAAGATGTTTTGGTGCATAGGACACTTGGGGAGATTAACTCTGTCCTTTTTGCGGTTCAAAGCAAGATCAAAGAATTCGGAATTGGTTTGGGTAATTTGGAGAAGCTTCTATCTTCATCAAGTTGATTGGTAGTTCCACTAGTTTTGTTTTGTTTTGCTTTGTTTTGTCGGTTATTTTTTTTCCTTGGTGGATGTATTCCTAGTCTTTGGCTAGCCGTTGGTGTTTTAATGAAATTGATGTTTTGTTGACCGTTTAAAAAAAAGATTAATTAAAGTGTGATTAGGTTTATAAAAGATATGGTTTGGGAAACTTGTTTGGGCGAGGAGGAAGCGCTGTCTTGTAGGTAGGTTGTAGAATTAATTATTAATTGAAATTGATTTTTAAAGCTATAGCATACTTCAAGTATATATATTCCAATTCCTCTTAGTTCCAGTTGGGACATTACTACATTGGGTCATTGGGCGTGTTCTGGACTAGGCCAGCAATGTGCCCCAAGCCCGTTAGGCAGTTATCTGTATGTACAACCAAATTTTGGTTATTCTAATAGCCCAATAGTTTTGATTATTACTGATGTAATCTTGTTTAATTATAGTTTAATCATGTGGATTTAGAGGTGCACTAAGACCTTTATTTTTTTCAAAACCGACCGGTACTAACCGATTTCTCAAAGCTAGCCGAAACCGATTATTGCAAAACCGGTTCTGGTGTCAAACAAGTTTTGGTTGAAGAATGCCGTAACCTATTGAAATTGGATAGGGTTGGTTTTCAATGAGTTTGCGTTTAACCGGTTTTTATTAATATAAAAAAAATTTACATTAAAAAAAATAAAAAAAGTTAGATTATTTTAATAAAGAAAACCCAGATTTTTATGCTTGGGGTCCATATTTTATACAGAAAACATAAAAATTATAGAAATAATATACATAGAGTAAGCATGAAACAAACTTTAAAACATAACAATTGATGTATTCTTTTACATTTAACAATCTATACTATATTATAAAGCATGAGAGAAGGATAACTACAAAATTTAAGTAAATACAATATGTTATGCTTATGATACAATATTCAAGTAGCTTAGTAAAAAGGTAATATTGTCTTTTTTTCATGATGTGAATTGTCTTTTAAATCTAACTAGTATTGCTACCCGCACGTTGCCGCGGAGCATGTTTTGCTCGCAACAAAGTTTTGAATACAAAAATAATGAGAGCGGTAAAACCAATGAATGACTTTTAACCAAGATGCTTAAAAGGTAGAATAGTTAGTTACATGAAATCTTCACATAAGAGTATTATTATTTACATGATCCGGTGGTCTCTTTTAGAGAGTTAAGCCCAGTAAATGTAGAAAAAAACGTTACTAAATGTTGCGTGAAATCATCAAGATGGCATAGAAAAACATATGTGATCTTATGTACCTGTGAATTAAAGTTACAACAAAAACCTCTTGTACACAAACATGTCCAGGAGCTTGCATGTCTTTCATCAACTACAATGCTAGAGTTTAGCAGACAAAGATTGAATATAATCTTTGCCATGGCATAACACTTTGTAAAGCTAGAATCTTTCACCAAATCAGAGTATCCTACTGATTGGTAGTTAAAATCAAAAAGCAGATTGTTGGATCAGTATGCTCTTTTGTTTAAGTAAGAACTTGCTATCTTTGACACTTAAGTGTTTAGCAAGCCCTTGTATATCAGATTGTAAGCACAGCGGAATGTATAAGTTAAAGCAACACTTTTTATACTTAAGAGGAGTTATTACTCCCTCTTGATGATTGAAACTAATAATGACAAGTATTTATTATGAATCTAAGCAGTAAATGAGAATTAGATACTTAGGCAGATTCACAATAAATACTGAAATGGAATAGAACAGTGAAAGTGTTTGAAGGATTTTTCTATTAAAATCAATGTCTAAAATAGAAGGTTGAAGCCTCCTATTTATAGACGTTTACATACATGTATCTTGCCAATAAAGCAAGTATACAAATATCAGAAACAAGTTGCACAAGTTGCAACATTGAAACAAACAATTACAGCTAAAAGTAATAATAAACAATAAACTACTGATACAAAAGGCGGTGGAAAATATCTGATGCTAAGTGCTGATGAATGACAAACTACTGATGAGTAGTTTGTCTTCAGTACTTCTGAAGTGAACTTGTCTGGTTTGGACTTCAGAACTTCTGATGAAGTTTCTTCTTCAGCACTTCTCATATCTTTTCTTCAGCAGTTTCTTGTCTTCTCTTCAGTACTTCTATACTTAGCCAAAATGACAGAAGTGAATTAGACTAAGGTTTCCAAAAGTGGTTTCACCAATCCTCTTTGTCCTAACAATCTCCCCCTGGATTGATGAACCCAAAACCTTACTAATTCCTTATGATCTTCTTCTGTCTTGAACAATCTTCCATATTTCTTTATACATGGTGTTCTTGAGCTGGTTTAACTGTCCATCAGATAGAGATCCTCTCTGTGGTTCCAGATGTTGAATTGTGAGCAGGTCTTGTGTTGACAGTTTCTTTAGATCACTGATCTTCTTGTAAGCCCTGCTTGAAAGGTCTCTTCTTGTCAATAATACTGAGTTGTTAGCAGTAAGTGACCATCTGATGATAGGCACCTTTGACTTGTCAAAGTCAGAGGTATAGGGAACCAGACTTGTCCCTTGGGTTGATGATCCTGAGTGTTGGATGCTTTCTACTTCAGTAAGCCTCAGGTGGGAGTCTCTTCCTTGTTGTTGTTGTTGTTGTTGTTGCATATCAGGCATCTGAATAGTTGGGAGATGGTGTTCAGTCACTACCTTGGTATGCATCTTTTCTTTGATAGTCTTTTGGATTTGGTAGGCAAAGGTGGAAGGATCCCTGAATTGTGTTAACAGAGGTTTCTCCTCAATGTCAAAATCTGAGTGAACTACTGAACTTCCTTCAAGTAGTACCATTTTGAAATCAGTTTTGACATTGTCCTCTGATTTCTTCCTTTGAGTAGCAGGCCTTCTTGTTGAAACACCAGAAGTTCTAACTACTAATCTTGAAGGATCAGCAGTTTGAAACTTCTCTGGATTTGCAGCCTTGGCAGCCTTGTATTTTCGATAAGTATCCACCAGTCTTTCTTCTTTCCATCTGGATACTGAGGCTTTTGAACCATAGCCATCTGCTACTAATTCATTTATCATCTGGGCTCTCTTGGCCTTTCCTTCTTTACTTGTGGCCAGTTTGTCTGCAATTAGTTGTGCCCTTCTTGTCAGCTCTTGCATAGAGAGTCCTTTGAGTGTGTAGGCTTTAGTCTTGCTGTTCTTTGTGATGTAAGACACCAGTTGGTGTCTTTTGTCTTCTTCAGCAACATGATCAATTTCAGCCTGTCTTTCCAGTTCAGCTTGATAAGCCTGGAGCTTCTCTTCAAACTCTAAGTCATCCCTTTGTTCCAGATTTTTCCAAATCTGGTCTTCCTTGGCTTTTTGTTGAACTGCCTTTAACCTCTGCTCAAGAAGTTCAGTAGATTGAGAGATTGGAGCAGGGGTTAGGACAGTCATGGTAGTGGTTGTTGTATGCCTTGGAGGAGCAGAAGTTGGTTTGATTTGTTCAGTGGATCTGGAAGGTTTAGTTTGTTGAGATTTGGAAGTGTTAACTTCTGCTGGGTTGACAACTGCTGATGGTTTGTCAACTACTGAAGGATTGTCTTCAGTATCTTCTGAGTCATCAGTATTTTGACCATCAGAGGTTTCTTTATTATGCCTTAGGGATTCTTCAGAGGTTTGGGTCTCATCTTCTTTTTCTGTGGCTTCAATATCTTCCACTGAGACACCAAACTGTTTGGCCATTGCTTCTTTTCTGGCCTGGTTTTTCTGATCTCTCTCTAGGATAGCAAGTCTTGCCTTTCTTCTGGCTTCAACTGTATCCATTGGTTCCTTCATCTTCTCCCTCTTTTTGGATTCATCAATAGTCTTTAGAGGTTTGATCTGATCTGTCAGATTGGCAATTTGTTTGCTGTTGAAGTCAATCTTGGTCTGCAGATCATTCATTTTCGTCTGAATCACCCCAAATTGGTTCTTGACGGACAGCTCCAAGTTAGCTGTATAGGTTTGGAGGTGATTCTTGATGAGGGCATTCATCATTTGATAAAGGTCACCACCTGGGCTGCATAGTTGGTTCATGTCTATGCTTGAAGGCCCAGGGAATTGGGTAGGCATTTGATGTGAAGGGTGTGTTTTTAGGAGATCCTCATGTTGTACAGAGGATGCCACTCTAGGGGTTTTAGGGATTGAGTGGACTTTAACCTGTTCAGGGGTGACTAGCTTCTTGAGCTTGGATACCCCTGAAACAGGACCTTCATAAAGTGCCGTCAATTCAGTAGTTTTGGTTGTTGAATCATCATCCAAATTAATGGAATCATCTGAATCCCTGATGTTGTCCTCAATGAGGACTGTCTCAGTTAAATCATGAGCTGAGCCCAACTCAGTTCTCTCATGAACCTCTTGTTCTTGGTTCTAAGGATTTCCTACTTCAGGTATTAAGCCTTCATCAGTAGTTGCCACATCTGAGGTCTTAGCTGTTTTACTTCTATCCTCAGATCCACCACTGGGTGGTAACTGAGTAGTAGCAGCCTCAGATGCCCCAAGAGTCTCTAAGATTGGGCTTAAAGACTCTGGTCCACCCTCATCTCTTGGGTTAGGGCTAGTGATGTCCACATCCATGTCTGATTCTGTGGTTATATCCCTTGTTTGTTGTGGTTGTAGGGGACTGACATTATCAGATGGGACTTTCTCTTTTAGCCCAGAGAGAAGTTTGGCAATCTCTATTGCCTCTGGTTCAGAAATTTGAGGGGTTGGTTCAGAAGTTTGGGCAATAGGTGAAATAGGTTGGTCAGCAGTTTCAAAAGAAGTGTGAGTTACAACAGTTTTTCTAAGTCTTTTTCTTTTGAATAAGATTGTTATGGGTGCTCTTGGTGGGGTTTGAGATGGATGAGACTGAGAGGGTGTTTCAGTCTCACCTATTTGAAGAGCAGATTGCTCATGAGCATGTTCAGGCATCTCAACCTCCTGAACAACTTTTCTTTTGGGTTGGTGGGTTTTTGTCTTTGTTGGCTTGGGCTTTTTGGCTTTTGATGGTGTGAGTTTGGAAGATGTGGGCTTCAGGGGGACTTGTTGTTGTTCTCCCTGATCATCTTCTGGCCAGGTAGCCGGTTTGTTATGCCTAGAGTATGCTTGTGAGGTTAATGGATTTAAAGTTGAAACTTTTCCCACAAGCACCTCATTACCCAGTTCCCCTATTATGCATTGCATAATGAACCTTGGGTATAACAAAAACTTTTTCTTGGTATTATTATGATGTAACACCAACTCATTGAAAAATAATTTTGATGCCCTGAATTTGGTTTCATTCACTATGGAATGAAATATTGGTTGAAAAGTAGAGGGCATCTGGTCATAAGACCCTGTTTTTGGACTCAAACACATAATAATATAATGAAACAAAAGCTTGTATTTTGGTTCAAAATATTTTTTGAAGATAGTAGCATGGGAGAGAGTACCTTGATAACCACACTCTGTCATGGTTAAGTGAATATCAGAGTTAGCAACATGATCAGGGGCAGCTACATCATCCAGGCCCAGTCTTGTTGCCAGTGTGGCCGGTGTGATGGTCAGTGGTTTCCCTTTTATTCTTGAGTTGAGGGAGATAGTTTCACCATCAGCCGTCACCGTCTCAGCATTAGCCCAAAACTCATTGAGAGTTTCAGTATGAATTGGTGGGTCAATTGTGAGAGCAGTAAAATATTGGGATTTTACAACAAGATCAATGATCTCATCGTATTGGGACCAGCCTTCTTGTTTTTCAAGAAAGGCCCTTTGATTGTGTCCCTATTTTAGAACAAGAGCCATGTGGTTTGGGTTTTTGTTGATCGAACAGTTGATTTGCAGGTTTAGGTTATTAAGAGAGTTTTTGAGAGAGAAGGAGGGAATTTTTTGAGTTTGAAAGGATAAGTGTTGAAAAAAGATATTTATCAGAAGTTTTTAACCGCTTAGATCTTTTTTATTAGAAGTTTTAAACCGCCTCGGTTAAAAATCTCTTTATCAGAAGTTTTAAACCGACTAGGTCAAAACCTATAATGATGGGAAAAGTCAGATTTGCCCTTTTTGACTAAATTGCCGATGAAGGATTATCTTCATCAGTAGTTCCCATTTCCTCTTCAGTAGTTTTAACAGCTGATGAGAAATGTTTTATAAATACTTTTATTCATAACTTCTGAAGGTTATTTTATCAGAAGTTATTCACTTTTCAGAAATTTTCCCCATGCTGATGTTTTGTTCATCAGTAGTTTCTCTCTTTTCAGAAGTTTTGTTTTCAGATTTTTTGTCTTTTTTTGTAAGTGAAAAATGAAAAATATGTGCAGAACAATAAAATAAACACTTACAAATTTAGCATCCCAAGCATGGATACTAACTTCTGAAATGTTGATGTGTCAAGGGGTTTTGTGAAGATGTCAGCTATTTGATTTGCTGTTGCTACATGCTTCACCTCAATCTTGCCTTTTTCATAGCAATCTCTTATGAAATGGTACCTGATCTCAATATGTTTAGTTTTTGAGAACTGTACCGGATTTTGAATGATGCTAATGGCAGATTTGCTGTCTACAAACAAAGGTGTCTTGGTTTCTTTGATTCCATAATCAAGAAGTTGATATTGGAGCCACTGTATCTGTGATGTACAACTTGCAGCTGCAATGTATTCAGCTTCAGCAGTTGAAGTTGCAACAGATGTTTGCTTCTTTGATTGCCATGACACTAGACAGTTACCCAAGAATTGACAACCACCAGATGTTGACTTTCTTGTCATCTTACACCCTGCATAGTCACTATCTGAAAAAGCTGATAACTTGGTATTGCTTGAAGCAGGATACCAAATTCCAAGTGTTGGAGTTCCTTTCAGATATCTGAAAATTCTTTTGACTGCTATAAGGTGTGATTCCCTTGGTGCTGATTGATATCTAGCACAGACACAAGTTGAAAACATAATATCTGGTCTAGAAGCAGTTAGATATAAAAGGGAACCTATCATGCATCTGTACATGGTTTGATCAACCTGTTTTCCTTGATCATCAGGTTCAACTTGTGTGATTGGTGTCATGGGAGTGGAACATGATTTACAGTCTTGTAAAGAAAATTTGTTTAATAATTCTTTAACATATTTTGATTGATGTATAAAAGTTCCATTTGTTTGTTGCTTGATCTGCAGTCCCAGAAAGTACTGCAGTTCTCCCATGGTACTCATCTCAAATTTTGATTGCATGAGTTTCTTAAAATCATCACACAGTTTTGTGTTTGTTGAACCAAATTTGATATCATAAACATAAATTTGAACAAGTAGGACATGATTTCCAACATGTTTAATGAAAAGAGTTTTATCAATGGCACCTCTTGTAAAGTTATTTTTGAGTAAAAAGGTGGAGAGTGTATCATACCAGGCTCTTGGAGCCTGTTTGAGCCCATAAAGAGCTTTGTCCAGTCTGTACACCCACTCAGGATGAGAAGGATCCTCAAACCCAGGTGGCTGACAGACATACACCTCCTCTTTTATTTTTCCATACAAAAATGCACTTCTTACATCCATTTGATAAACTTTAATTTTGTTGGAAATGGCATAGGCCAGAAATAACCTGATGGCCTCAAGCCTTGCAACTGGAGCAAAGGTTTCATCATAGTCAATTCCCTCTTCTTGAGAGTACCCTTGAACTACCAGTCGTGCCTTGTTCTTGATTATCATACCAGCTTCATCTTGTTTGTTCCTGAAAACCCATCTTGTGCCAATTGATTGCTTGTTTGGAGGTAAGGGACAGATTTCCCAGACCTGTTGCTTGTTGAACTGAAGCAGTTCATCTTGCATAGCTTGCACCCAATTATTGTCTTTGAGGGATTCCAGGTACTTCTTTGGTTCCAACTGTGAGATAAAGGCTGAAAATAGGCAAAAGTTGGAGAGCTGGTTTCTGGTAAGAACACCTGAAGCTATATCACCCATGATTTGATCAAGTGGATGATCTCTATGTTCAATCAGTTGTTGTAAACCACTGACAGGTGTAGGTGGCTCATGTTCTTCAAACAAACTACTGAGGTCTATAATATCTGGTTCAGATGTTTCTTGATCTTCAGTAGTTGGATCTACTGAACCAGAAGTTTGAGTTTGTTCCTCAATACTTGTTTGATCAGAAGTTTGTGGAACTTCTGATGATTTTGAAGTTGACTTGATAACTGTTTGAGGAGTCCATGGTGTGGGATCCTCTTCATCAAACCTTTTGTCACCATAATAAATAGGTTTTGATGAAGTAACAGCCTTCTCAGGTCCAAAATGGAAGTTGTCAAGGTCAAAAAGTTCAGCAGGATGTGCTGGAATAAGAGTGTGTTTTGACTCATTGAACTTGACATTCAATGTTTCTTCTACTATCCTGGTGTGAGAATTAAAAACCTTGTAGGCTTTTCTAGTTGAAGAGTAACCAAGAAAGTAACCTGAGTCAACTTTGGCAGCAAACTTTGAAATAGAATCCTTGATGTTCAAGATGAAACATTGACACCCAAAAGCCCTGAAAAAGGAGATAAGGGGCTTCATGCCATGAAGAACTTCATAGGCAGTCTTGGAATGTCTCTTGACCATAAGAACTCTATTCTGAACATAACATGATGTGTTAACTGCTTCTGCCCAAAAGTACAAGGGTAGCCCAGAATCAGCTAACATTGTTCTTGCTCCCTCTATTAAGGTTCTGTTCTTCCTTTCTACTACACCATTTTGTTCAGGAGTTCTGGGAACACTGTATTGTCTAATAATCCCTTTAGACAAACAGAATTCATCCAGAGTTTTGTTCCTGAACTCTGTCCCATTATCACTTCTAATGGTTTTGACAGGTAGAGAATATTGTTTCTCCACTTGTAGAATGAAGAACTTGATGATTTCAGCAGCCTCATCCTTGGAGAATAAGAAGAATACCCATGTGAATCTTGAGTAGTCATCAATGATGACTAAGCAGTACTTCTTCTTACCAAGGCTCATAATCTTGACAGGTCCAAATAAGTCCATATGGAGTAGTTGAAGACATGCAGTTGTTTTTGATTCTTCAATAGACTTATAGGAGGACTTATGCTGTTTTCCCTTTAAACAGGATACACAGTGTTCTTGACACTGGTATACTTTCAAAGGTAGACCTCTGACCAAGCCCATTTTTGTGACTTTGTTTATGGTTTTAAAGTTCACATGGCCAAGTATCCTGTGCCAGAGATCAGTTTCTGAAGTTGATGCCCTTGAGAAGAAACAGGCAGTGTTGTTCAATACTTTGTCTTTCTCAATGTCCACTGCATAGACATTGCCACATCTTTTGGCAATCAGCAAAGTATGATCTTCAATGATCTTCTCTATCAACTTCTGGCCTTCTGGTGAGATGATCTTGCATGCTGTCTTTGTGAAAAAGGAAGAATATCCTTTATCACACATTTGTGATACACTCAGCAAGTTGTATTCAAGGTTTTCAACCAGATTGACCTTGTCAAACTGTATTTTGCCAGAGGAGACATTGCCATGTCCTAGCACATATCCCTTAGCATTGTTCCCAAAGGATACAGATCCTTCTCTTTGGCTGATAAAATTGTTTATCAGGTATCTGCATCCAGTCATGTGCATAGAGCCTCCACTATCAACGTACCATATGCTGTTTAAGCCCCTGGAAACTCTCTGCACACAATAGCAAATTAGTTAGATTTAGGAACCCAAGCCTGTTTGGCTTTGGGTTTGCTCTTGAGAACAGTTACAGTTTGTTCTTGACCAGGTTGAGAAATCCATGTCTTTTTGGCAATGGATTTTTCATTAAGAACCATGGTGGTATCCTTTTCAGGACCACCATCAACCTTGGTCATCAGTAGTTGTACCAAGTTCATTAGTTTTTGAATCTCAGCAGTTTGTGAAACTGCTGATGATTCAGGTCTAACTACTGACAAAGAATTTTGAGAAAAAGATTTTAGTTGAGATTTTATCTTTTTCTGAGAAAAGGTATTTTCAGGTTGTTGTTTCTTGGGATTAAATATTCTTTCATAATCATTTCTGATTTGATTTCCCACAACCTGTTGTTTAATTTTATGATTGAACTGAATTCCTTTTCTGTATCTACAAAACTCTGTTTTGTGGTTGAACAGACCACAAATTTCACACTCTTTTGCCTTTTGTTTTTTATCTAAAGGCAAATTTCTGACATTAGTGTAAAGATTTTGCTCATCAGTAGTTTTCAGGGTCTCACTTCCTGATGTAGATGAAACTACTGATGGCTTGTTGTCAGATTTTGTTAACACTTCTGAAGTACTGTCTTTGAAAATACCAGGATTTCTGTTTAGAAAGTTTTCATGGAAAGATGTGCAGTCTTTCCCTTCAGAAGTTTCATTTGAAACAATTTTTCTCTCATCTTCAGTAGTTTTGGGAGAGAAATCTGTTGGTGTTTCAACATGATGGTACCCTATGCCAAACTTAACATTTGAAGCACTCTGTTTGTTTAGCAATAGCTGGTACCCCTTACAAGAATCCACCCATTTTTCACAACTGATCTTGGTGTCAGCAAGCTCTTTTCTGACATTCCTAAGATCTTCTATCATCATTTTAATTTGTGCTTGGGTTTCAATAGCTGAGTTAGTTAATTTAGAGGCTTCTTTTGTTTTAGCAGTAAGTTTTCTCTCTAAATCACATTTCATCTGAGTGTATTTTCTTTCTAAATCATTGGCTTTTCCTTGTAAGTGCACATTTGTCTCTCTTATGAGAGCAAAAGTTTCTTTGCAAGAATTTGAGCAAAGTTTTGTCAAAGATTCTTTTGATACCTGTGACAATGCAGATTTTGAAGTACAGCCTTCAAATGCCATTAAGGCAAAGTTCTTTCTGCCATTGTCTGGTTCTCCCCAGTTGATGTCAAACACCTTGTTGTCTGCATCAGGATTGCACTCTGTGGTGTCAAAAGGAAGACTGCTCCAGTCAACATACCCTGAGGTGAAAAGACTTTGTTGAGAGGGTTGTTGAGGCTGTGGAGGTTGTTGAGCAGCTGGAAAGGGAGGGATTGATTGTTGGCTCTGCATCTGTTGAGCAGGCATTTGAACATATTGTACTTGTGGCATGTATTGCTGTTGAGGAGCTTGTGCCTGTACAAAATGAGCACTCCCTTGAGTTCCATTATTCCTATTATAATTGGGGTTAAAGTTATTTCCAGATTGTGATTGGTTAAAGCTAGAGTTTCTACACTCTCTTGCAAAGTGTCCCAACTTCTGACACTTGTGACATCTCAGTTTAGATTTGTCAAAACCAATTTTTGTATTACTGGTCAATCCTGGAAATTTCCTTCCTGACCTTTTATAAAACTTGTTAGTTTTAATGCTAGCATGGCCAGTTGATGTAAAATGTCCATTTCTTCTAAGTCATCACTGCTAAAGTTTTTCAAATCATCCATGATAAAACATAGATTATCAGCAGTTTGACTTTAGTCATCATTGTCATAACCTGGGAAAGATCTTTCTGATGAGATCCCAGTTGTTATGTCAATGTTGTCATAAGATCCATAGGAACAAGTTGGTGAGTCTTGTCCCAAAAGTGCTGTACTACCTGGTAGGTAGTCATCAGTAGTTTTACCAGATGATTGTAATTTCTTCTTTTGATCAATTTCTCTCTCAAAAGTAAGTAATCTCCCATGGAGTTTTGTAAGAGTGAGGGAGCTAAAATCTGGTGAGGATCTTAAAACAATGGAGTATGTTTCCCATTTGTCTGGTAAAGACCTTAAAAATCTATGTAGCATCGATACTGTTGTATAGGTCTGACCATTTAACTTTAGCTCAGATATTAATGAGGAGAATCTTTCAAATTGTTGAGTTAAAGTTTCCCCATTAATGTGAGCAAATGTCTCATATTGTTGAGCTAATATCTCTCTGGTGTTGGCAATCACCTCTTCAATTCCTCCAAACTGTTCTTTAAGACAATCCCAGAGTTCTTTGGCACTTTCACAATGTAAAAGGCCAGAGTATATCTCATTTGGGAGAGCCATTGCCAACATAGAGAATGCTTTTGCATCTAGCTCAAGTTTTAGGAAATCATCATCTGTATAGTCTTTTGGTTCTTTAGGAACCTCAACTTTAGTTTCAAGATTTATGTTTACTGGTTTGTGAGGACCATATATCACAGATCTCCAACAACCTGTGTTGGTCTGTGACAAGGTATGTGCCATTCTCTTTTGCCATATGTTATATTCATTTCTTACAAGCATGGCAGGTTTAGTGGCAGAACCAGTATTATGTGGATCCATTTTAAAGAGTATTGATTTGTCAGATGACTCTTTTAAGTGATGGATGTTGATAAAAAGTGAACTTTTGATCTTTTATTGAGTATCAATAAGAGCTTTGTGTCTGATTCTCAATTTGTTAGATTGATATGTGATCAGATAAACCAATACTCTGATACCAATTGTTGGATTAGTATGCTCTTTTGTTTAAGTAAGAACTTGCTATCTTTGACACTTAAGTGTTTAGCAAGCCCTTGTATATCAGATTGTAAGCACAGCGGAATGTATAAGTTAAAGCAACACTTTTTATACTTAAGAGGAGTTATTACTCCCTCTTGATGATTGAAACTAATAATGACAAGTGTTTATTATGAATCTAAGCAGTAAATGAGAATTAGATACTTAGGCAGATTCACAATAAATACTGAAATGGAATAGAACAGTGAAAGTGTTTGAAGGATTTTTCTATTAAAATCAATGTCTAAAATAGAAGGTTGAAGCCTCCTATTTATAGACGTTTACATACATGTATCTTGCCAATAAAGCAAGTATACAAATATCAGAAACAAGTTGCACAAGTTGCAACATTGAAACAAACAATTACAGCTAAAAGTAATAATAAACAATAAACTACTGATACAAAAGGCGGTGGAAAATATCTGATGCTAAGTGCTGATGAATGACAAACTACTGATGAGTAGTTTGTCTTCAGTACTTCTGAAGTGAACTTGTCTGGTTTGGACTTCAGAACTTCTGATGAAGTTTCTTCTTCAGCACTTCTCATATCTTTTCTTCAGCAGTTTCTTGTCTTCTCTTCAGTACTTCTATACTTAGCCAAAATGACAGAAGTGAATTAGACTAAGGTTTCCAAAAGTGGTTTCACCAATCCTCTTTGTCCTAACACAGATGGATAATCAAAAGCACATAATTAGGTAATGAATATCCGACATCTTAAGACCCCAAGCTTTATGTTGGTGTAGTACCTGTAATAAAACGTACACTGAAACATATTAACATGAGTTCAGCAAATACCTCTCGTGACACCTAGTTAAACAATAAAACTATGAGGAAAACTCCGCCACAGCGTACCATACCCCGTATCATATAACTCTTATGGATATGTTTTGACCCGTTTTATGTTCTAGTTCAATTTTGATCCTTTCGATACAAACCTTCCCAAAGTACACATATATATAATATAACATATATTCATAACATTTAACATCCAAATCAAGAATACTCTATAATTACAAAGAAACTAACTAATGATAATTACTTCTTTTCCAGTTTCTATGTTTAATTATATATATATTGATCTACATCGATTCATACTCCTTTGAGATTCAAGATCTCATTCTTGTCTTTTGCAGGCCTTCAAGCCTTGGCGCCAATAAATATACTTTAACTCATACAACATTATCACATATTTCAGATCAGAGTCTATCCATTGAAATAAAGAAATTAACTCATACAACATTATCTTATCCAACTATAGTAACATGAAATATATAAACAGTAAAAAGCATGTCCGGTGGGAAACATTTACGAAACCGAAAGTGTGTGGAGGCGTCGGGGTTGGAGGCATTGGGGACTTTAATGTTGCCAGTGGTGGAGGATTAGTTGTTGGCCTCAGTGGTGTACGCGATTCATAAGACGAACATCGACAAGCATATCATTCCCATAAAGAAGTCGATCCAGGGCATATGTAAAGACATTAGGAATATGGGCGCTGTTCTATCTAAACACGGGATTAGTCTCAATGACAAACTCAAAGTCTCGGTTGGGGTGGGAAAACCGGATGGTTATTTAGCGATCCGCTTAGCGCGCTAAGCGAATCATTGTTTGTTTACTTTGCTTCGATTACTTGTACATTTTTACAAACTAAACGATCTCGGGAAGACTCGCTTACGCTACAACTCCAGTGGGTTCACTGTAGGTTATATGTTAAATCTTGCTAGGTCTATTAGAGGCTTTTATGTAACTCGGCTTGCTCTATCTTGGAAAGGCAAAGTTGATATCATCTTGGGCGATGCTGGAATTATTGGTACAAAAACACAAAAACCCTGTAAATATATATGGTACTCTACTTAAAGAGTTAAAGGCCTCGAAAAGAAACATCAGTATATATATGGTACTCTACTTAAAGGCCTCTAGTAGACTTTTTAGAACTAAATTTCAGCTTTTTTGTGTGCATTTGTAATATAAGTAAGATTTAATGTCTTAAATAAACGCAATAGTATGTAGTAGTAAATAAATTCATAAATGAGATTTTGCAATATGTGGCCTCTAATCAACTCATAACAACCTAGTGGTTTATTTAAAAACTGGGCAGACCAGTTTTTAATAAAACTAAAACAAAATAGTACACGCAACTATTAGACCATAAGGAGGGGGGAGGGGGGAAGAGATTCTCCCCGTCCCCTCTTCCACGCCCACCCGGGGTTAAGTGTTCAAAATATGGATTTCATGAAAGGCCTTTGTCTGTTCAAAGTGCATCTAAAACTTTGTAAGTGTTTTTATGCTTCTAAAGTAAGCGAATCAATAGTTAGTGTTTAAAGGACATTGGGCTACATCATTGCTAATGTGGTGATAAGCAGGGATTAAAAGTTACAGCTGAAAAATATGTGACATTGTTTCACATCAAGAGGCAAACCATAAGTAGATGCGTAAAGAGGTGTCTGCGCGTGGGGTTAACCGAGGCTAAAATGAGGTGAAAAATGTTGCAAGAGGATTGTGCAAAACCAAAAAGCTGAACGGTAATTTTCAGGTTTCGAAAGAAAAAAACAGAACCGAGCCATCAGTTATTTCGGTTGCACTTCGGCTAATCGGTTAGTTGGATTTGTTGAGTAGCCTATGTACAACAATAAAAGCAGATGTAGCACACATATACATATGCTTCAATCCTACATCATGTTTTTTAGACACCAGATGAGTTTATTGGCAACAACTGAAGTGCAAAAGAGTGAAGTTTTTCATTGGCATGGACTTATGAGATTATAAAATGATCAAGAGAATTGTATACAAAAATATATCAATCTAATGCCTAATAGAATGAATCATCACCTTCCCACAAGTGTTTAATTTTCTTCTTGTAACTTCAGCTCCTAAAGTAGTACTGAGGTATGGACGATTGGAGAAATGGCGGTTGATGATGAGAACCAACAGCCGGTGATGATGAAGCAGTGATTGTTGAAACACGAAATCCTGATGATGCTGCAGCAGCAAAGGGAGGAGCTGCACATGCCTAATTTGGTGCAGGTCTCTCCATTGTTGTTTCCTGATCATGGCGGAGTGGGATTAATTTCTAATAAATGCATATGCTTTTGAGTTAATACACCATTAAAATAAACATTTTAGATACCTTGTTAACAGGGAAAAAACCAACACCGCTCCGGTTAGGAGGGTGGGCCTGTTGCATTTGAGTTGCAAGTGTCATAGTCATATGTGCAGGGTGTTCAATCTGCAATTATACAATAAATATGGCTTAAACAGATAATGAACCTCAAGTGTGGGAAAAATGATGATAAATTGTTATAAATAGCAATGGTTTAAATTACCCTTGTTCTTCGATCCTCAGGCATGCCATCTACGAGATGATTGATTTGGGGCAAGCTCCATAATGTGTCATTTGCTTTAATACCAATACCTAGATTCAAATCTATCGGTTGGCTGAAGGATGTAATAAAGATAATAATGAGGATCATTACTTGAAATACATGGATTGCAACGCCCAAATATAAAAGTTAATTAGTACCTCCATTTTCTGTCCCGGGACTTAACTGCCCCTCATATGAGGTGGGTTCAAAGTTAGTGACAGCTTCTCTTCCATTACATTTTATAACAGCCTTGTCATAAGCCCTAATAAATAAATAAAAGATAGTATGTCATATTAGTGCAAAATAATGGATCATGTATAGTTTTTTTTTTTTTTTAAATACCTTGCAGCTTCTATTTCAGTGTCAAACAATCCAAGGTAAATGTACCTAGAGCAAACCAATGATATCAAACTATCAGCAATTTAATCACAATGGAATGTAACCTATGAACAACCACAAAGCCCTCCATATTTCTTGCATCTCAAATTTAGTGTTCAATAACTTTTCAAAATTATTAGTACTTAAAAACTCACATTTTCCCCAAGAAATTGCCCCATTCGAGCTTCCCACCGACCGCATCCAAGTCTGCGAAACTTAATTGCAGCACGATCATATGCCCTACAGTAATAGCAACAAATTCATATGGAACACCTCACATGTAAGGCCAGAAAACAAAAACAAAAAAGTTAATTTATACCTTGCAGCAGCATGTGCAATGTCAAATCCACCTATAATATTAGTCACAAACACATCAGCCATTAGCCATTGGCCAATGATTCAATAACTGAATCAGCAAAACCTAGAGAATCCAATGCAATTCAGTATTCATATTCAACGACAACTACATACCTAAATAAACTTGTTTCCCACAATCACTGCACATATTAATGCTTTTCAATAAGTTAGTTGGAATTAGATACTCCAAATCATAATACTCAATAGCATAATCAACCATTTTTATAAAGTTACATATCCATGATCAAAACATATTTCTCCACAAATTTGGTTAAATAAACCGACATATAATAGTAATCAACTAACCATATATGCGATTCCCATCGTCCGGTTCTCCAGTGAAACATAACTCCTCAGTACTGAGAACTCTGAGGCAGAGGACCTCAACAAAAAGCTGGGAAATTATGCTTTACTGATTCAACAAAGAGCTGGAAGAATCAGATTGATGGGTATAATTCGTAACTGAAGTCTTCAAGTTGTCTGAGCAAAAAGGGGAATTCAATTAGGTTACGAATTGAAAGAATTGAATGAGGTAACCGTTGTGTGTGTGTGATGGTTATGTCGATTCAGAGTATCAAGAATTGAATGGGAGTAAGGGTTATTACCAGGAAGCTGAAGGTAACATTAAATTAGTAGGGGTTAGAAGAGAGTGGGGGTATTAAGACTATCCGGAGTGGGGGGAAAGAGGGGGATGAAGCGCCATGTGGCACTTGTGGGACCCATGTGGGGGGGGGGGATTGTGGGGAGTGGAAGGGGGAAAGAAATAATATTATATTGTGTTAAAGCTAAAAAAAAAAAAAGAACCTGACCAATCAGATCATGCCACGTCACCCACCAAAAATGCCCCACGCCGGTGACCTCCCCCCCCCCCCCCCCTCTCGCCCCCCTCCACGCCATACCGGCGGCGGTGTTCCCCCCTTCCCGCCCCTCTCCCGCCCCCACTCCGGATAGCCTAAGGGGAACATATTTATACTTTTAACTAAAATGTGAATACAAATTTACTAATATACCCTTTTAAGTGTCTTAATGTTCCACAAAGTTCCTATTATACCATCATTATGTGAGCATAAATTACTTGTGCATGTTGCTTCTTAAGTTGTACGGAATAGAAAATTACTATCCTAGCCGTCACTCCTCCTTAATAAGATAAGATAATTAGATTTGTTAAGTTTCACTAAAACAAAATAGCTTTTATTTAAATTTCAATAAGTGTAACAATAATGAAAGTTAATTCATGACTTTTGGTAAGTAAAAAAGTAGTTACAAAATATTACACTTAATAATATTGACATAAAACATTTGTTTACCAAGTATATTGTTATTTAATGACATAAAAACCAAAACTTTTGTTCACCAAGTTTAATAATCAAATTAAAAAATAAAATTAAATATATATGATATAAAACATTTTATTACTTGATCTTTACAAAAATTGTGATTGTTATTTAAAACTGAGCCATAAAAATGTCAAAACATATGAAAATGAATATTAGCTAAAAACACAAATAAAATGTCACACCCCAACCGATGGCGGAATATATCGGGGCGCGACTTGTGATAGACTGTTCAAAGATTTCATGATACTATGATTGTGATAATATAATTTAAAAGATTTCATTTCATATAACTAAAACAAGGAGTACAAATTGTTTAAAAGAGATACAACACTCATGAAATTAAAGATTTAAGTGGCGCGTTTCTAAGTCCAATCCTAATGAGTTCCTTGAATCATCGCATCAAATAATTCCTGCAACATGTATAAAAATATCCGTCAACACATAAAGCATTGGTGAGCATACTAGTTTTGGTTTACATACATAGTATTTAGAATGGTTTACTCGAATCATCATACTATAGCATTGCACATACAAACCATACAAAAGACATAACTCAAACCCGCGAGTACCACTGCGTATAACTAACATATTCATGCTAGGCCGTTTAATTCTTAACAATGACCCATAAAGTGGGCGGGGTGCTACTCCTATAGCGCTATACATGTTAAGTGGGCTAATAATAGTTAATGAATTATGTTTAAGTATCAAGAATCGTAAGCATGACAATTAGCATATAAGTATGTTTAATAGATTGAGCATGTGTGTTTATAAAAGAATTAGTGTGTTTTGAATACGATACATGTTGGTCCCAAAAGTGATAAAAGAAAAGGGGACAAGTATGACTCACCTTTGGTCCCAAAAGCGTGGGTTTTGGACACGGGATTTCCCCTTTCTAGTGTGGATAAATACGTAGCACAAGAAGGTTCAAGAGAGTTGGTAAGGTAGGGTGTAACCACAAACCTTCCAAAGATCAATAATAAGCTAGTAAGATAGAAACTTAAAAGTATATGTTTATATTATTATATAGTATAGCTAAGATGTTTAAGTAAAGTTTGGGGACTGATTTGGATGAGTCTTAACTCTCCTTTGTCACCCAATACCATAGCACAAATCTCCCTAACATTAGATTGTTAGTAGACTTGGTTGGTTCCTTCACAACAAGCATTCTTAGGACATAAAAACAATTCAGAAAACAAATCCATTTGGGATCTCTTTTAGGTGCCCTACCCTTATCACACTTCTGTGGAAAAACATGGGGAAGATCCTAGAGGGTTCTCCAAGGAGTTTTAGATAGAAAAGAGAAAGAAAGTTAGAAGAATAGAGCAAGTTTGAGCTTGGAACTTACTGATTATGTTTTCAGAAAGTTTGCTCAAGAAACTTGAAGATTAGAGAGAGTTTTAGGGAGATTATGGATGAAAAAGGGATTAAAGGGTGGAGAGGAGTGGTATTTATAAGTTGGGTGAGTTGCTTAGGCATTTAAGGGAGTAATTAGGGTGGTTGGGAGTGAGTTAGTTGGGTAAAGGGGCCATTTACGAGCTGATTAGAAAGCTGATCTGATTGCTGAATTCGTAAGGCCATCATGTCACGCGACGGGAATTTAGAATCCTGGTCGTGTCACGCGACGGGGTGTATTTGGCCCAAAAGTGCTTTTTGGTTGGGCTTGGCCCAACAGACTTGGTTTTGGACGTGTTTTTGGGTTAAAACTTATTGTTTAAGCCCATTTTGTCATGTTTTTTGGATTGGGCTTGATTCCTAACTTGTACGGGTTCGTTTATGCTTCGGTTTAGTGTTAGAACTCGATTTTTCAAGTGTAAATGCAACATGTTTATATTAGATAGTTTATGCGAGATTGTTTACGAATATAAGTATTTTACTAAAAGTTTTCCATTGATCACAAGCTTGGAATTACAAGGGACCTAAATGAAAATTACAAGAGTTCAAGGACTAAAATTGAAAATGCAAAAAGTACGAATGTTACATAAAAGCTCTCTTTTTGTTTATACATCATGTTTAAATCGTCTTTAGTTTTATTTAAATTTTAATAAGTGTAACAATAATGAAAGGTTAATTCATGACTTTTGGTTAGTAAAAAGTTGTTACAAATCCATGTTAAAGGTTAAGACAAAGCAAATATAACCGGCTAAATAACTAGCTTTTCAATGCCATTACTAATGCAAGTTATTAGTCTTAATAACTTCAAAATATATTATATATACCATCTTAACCTAACCCTCACGTAGTCGTATATCTCTTTTACATCTCTCAATCTGCACACGTATCAATTTGTTAATATGGAACATGTTATCTCGATTGCATTTCTGCTTAGAAGTTCTTAGACATCAAGAACTTATAAATAGTCGCCCACCGATTCATGCTCGATGACCCATATCTCAGAGATCTTATCAAATCGAAGCGTCAGGTGATAAGTTTCGTACGTGTATCTGTTTGCATATGTTATGTGACATGTTCAAGTTCATTACATAGCATACACTAATATTTTGTTTTCTTGTTTGTATAATTAGATTTTATTAATGGCGACATTTAATGATCACCACTCGATGAACTTAAAACCGGTGATATCTTAGCATATACTTATAATCATTCGATCAAGACAATAATCAGTCAAAAATATCCATACAACTTCATCTCCCGATCAACACCGCCGACCGTATTGCGGTTTATTCGCCGCAACAACATCCGTTTGTGCTGAAAAGGCGTTGTAGGCTGATTGTTAACTATTAATAGGATTTCAGAAAATAACCTCGACTCAGGTAACTATTAATCAAAATTATGTATTCATCATAATATCCCTTGATTAGATCTATTGCATATTAAGGACGTTTTCTATTTAAATTTTGTGTCAATTTATATTTTTGTGGATCTATATGTGTACTATATATTTCTTCAGGACTTGAATTGATTTTCTTTTTTTTTTTAATTTCATGTGAATGGCATTCACATATTTTACCAAACATATATTTGTAATGATTTTTAAGAACTGCCATCCTGTTGTTGTTTACTTGCCCCTTATTGTATAAAATAAAATATTGACCAAAATTAAAGTTTTAACACAATTGAGTTGGGATTTAATACAATCTAAAATTCTAAGGCTTTTAAGGGATTCATTGAGTCAACAAGAAATAATAATAATTATATATAATGAATAAAAACTTGATTATTAGTTTAATTTTACAAAGTGATTTTTCATCATTTAGAATTTACTGTTCTTGTAATGTATACATTTTTGGTCCTTTATGTTGTTTAATTTTTCGGTTTATGACAATTTTCAGAAATATTTTAATTATACCTATAGTTATTTTTAAGTAAACCTCAAAACCAAATCTTCATACATACAAACCCATATACTCACACACATCTTACAGACACACACAATACATTACACACGTGATTTTTATTAAACGAATTAAATGACTCATAGTTTCTACAAATTAGTACAACAAGATAGATCAACTAAACGCATAATCTCTAGATTAATATACTTAAAAATACGATAAACTATAGTTTTTTGTGACGTTTAAGCGGAGACAACTTATCGTTAGATATATGACTCGCCATTAAGGTATGAATTCTAGATATATTTACTATTGTCATAGTTTATGCATTTTGAATCTAATTTTTTTGGTGATGTTTCAAAATATTTTTTTATAAATATTTTCAAAATATTTGATTTAGATTAATTAATCTTCGCGCATCCTGTCGAATTATTAACTACACAATTATACTTATACTTGTAGATTGTTCCCCCCGCCGCATCGCGCGGGCTCCCTACTAATAAAATATAAAATTACAAACAATGTCTTTCTTAGAGGCATGGAGTAGTAGTGTCTATATGTTTTCTTTTAGACGAACAAAAAGCCTGTAAGGCCCAGTAATTGAGTAGGTTTACGCTTGTCTTTATCAAGCTTGTTTGTGTTAATTGGGCTTAGTTTTGGTTATTGGGCTTGGGTTAGGCCATGTGTGCCAAGTGGTTAGTGGACCATATATATATATAGTTATACTCTAGTTCATTTTAGGCATTAGAACTTCATTTGTAATTTACAACCACCAAGTTAGACATTAGAAATCCTCTCATTTTGTAACTCTAGAGCCACCACCTTCTACCAGACAATCCTTGAGATTGTGTGTAAGGTGAAGCAGCAATACAAGGGATTTCATCGTGTTTTAATCTTTTGTTCTTCGCATTCAATCTTGTTTTCCGCACTCGATTGTTTGATTTGATACCCGTTAGAGAGTATCTTGGACTTATAATTGGTATCAGAGCCTAAGAAGTCTTTCGAAGGCTCGGTTCGGTATCATTCGAAGATCAAAAGAAGACGTTTTGCTGCCGTTTCATCGTGGTTACAAACAGGTTTAGTTTCGTTTTCATTAGTTTTGCTACTTTTCTAACCGTTTTGGTGTTTAAGATTTTTTTTGCAGATTTGTTCTTGGCGAATAACAACAAGAACATCAAAAAAATTGTACTTTTGATCTGCATTAGAAAGTTAAAAAATTTGAGTCCATGATTTTCGTACTTTTGGTTGATAAAGGATATCTTTCCAAAATTAAAGGCTTTTAAATTGCGTGGTCTGTCATCACTTTTAAAGACTGTGAGCTGTCATCCAATAGAAAACTTTGTTTCTACAATACATCGGAAGAAGTGCTCGAGCTTCAAATCATCGGACACCCACTGATCACCATCATCGGACACCTCACAGGTCGGACACACCCCACACTCGGACACCCCACCTCCACATCAGACACTTCAACTTTGGAAACACCTAATCGGACACTCCCTTGAGCTCGAACACAACCTTCTGAGTCGGACACTCCCTTGAGCTCGGACACAACCTTCTGAGTCAGACACTCCCTTGAGCTCGGACACAACCTGCTGATTCGGACACTCGTGCTCGTACACCCCACCTCGGACACTACCATCTCCTCGGACACATTCCAACACCTCGGACTACCATCTCCTCGGACACACTCCAACACCTCGGACACTCACCGCCAACTCTGACACACCCCACCATCTCGGACACCCGTCCCACCCGAACACCTCTCAACCACTTAAACACTCCCACCACAACCACCCTGCCTCCAACCATCACCACTCGAGAACATCTTTACAACTCGAGAACCCACCGGGAAACCCGAACCCACCGCTAACAAACTTATCTCCGACCTTAATCTGGCCCATTTTTGAAAATTTGTGTTTGTTTTTGTTCTTATTTTCAGGTGACCTTGTTGTCAAGAAGTTGTGACGAAATAAACTGAAAGGTTTTAGATTCTGTGTGTGTTGAGTTTATTGGAAATAGGGAGAGAGAGAGACAAAGAATTGTTTTGTTCTTTTAAAGTGAGAGAGGAGGAGGCACAACACACTGTTGAATCAGCTGCCCCACCAACTTCTGAAATTGACTCCAAATGTGAATCACCCGAAACAACCGAATATGAGAAATCAGTATCAGTTGAATCTAGTGAGTCTAGTTGTGAGTCTTCTAGAGTAGCTGAGTCAACGGGGGATTCAGTAGAGCCACTACAAGTCTCTGAATCAAGTGGCTCAACTGAATCAAATGACACACCCTGGACTGAGCCAGAATCTGAAGAACCTGTGTGCTCAAGGCCAGTCGAGACTAAAAAAAATGTGAGGATCCCTCATCCAAGACTGTTGGCACAGGTGTGGTAAACCCAATAGTCCCTGATTCTAAATGTGTGAATATTACTGATGCTTCTACCTCATGTCCAGATGAAGTTAAGGTAGAGGGTAAGATTGAGGGGGATGATATTGTTTGCAATAAAAATGCACGTGTTTGTGTGAAACAGTCTAATTTGTCTGCAGATGTTGTATGTTAGTCCCGAAACAACACCAGATATCACTCATAGGTTTAATCGAACGCAGAAAATAAGATTAAACCACAAGAACAAAAAGAAAATATATTATTAAGAACATTGTGCCGCTGCTTCGATCGCACACGGTTTCAATGAACCGTCTAGTACGATCACTAAGAAGATTGCACACGTTCTCTAGGAATGTCTGGTACAATCTCTAGGAACCTTGCACACAAGAGAACACGTCTGGTACAAGGCTCTCCAAAGAGGGCTACATGATTACAAATGAGAGGTCTACCTAACAATAAACAAAACATGACAATATATAGGAGCCTCTACCCCATTGGCCCACATGGCCTGACCCAAGCCCAAGTCCTAATCTAAGCCCAATAAATATAAATGTGTACAATAAAGATAAGCGTAAAACTATACAATTTATGGGCCTTACAATATCCCCCTAGTTTTATGCTATCTTTATTACGGCTTTGATGATCTCCAATCTTGGTCTTCTCTTTTAGAGGCCCAGCAGTGAACGAGCCCACCCTCTATAAACCTTCCAATACAAGCAGACGCAACCCAATTTTTTTTTTAAACCGACTCAAACTCAAGTTCCTTAATAAAATCCGTGGCCCAACTAGAGAACTTGATCCCATGTCTTCGTAATCCCAAAAGATTAAAACCGTGAAACCCAATCCGGTTCAATCACTAATAAAAGGAGCTCTCTATTTTAAGTCAACAACAACACCAATGAATAGAAATTAGGCTCGGCCCAATCCTGTACTAAATCAAACCCAAGATTAGGATAATAAAGTAGCATCCCATATTTAAATCTGAAGAAACAATAAGTATACCGGAGATTAGGACTAATCACCGGGGGTTTATACTTACGTAACTACCAGGTTAATCCTTTACCCAAACCGTGATGGTAACCAGTGTGGATATTTAGTGTGTGTGAGTGTGTGTATGAAGTGTGTGAAAACACGAGAGTTAAGTGGTTCGGTCTTTAATGACCTACGTCCACTGTAAGTACACCGGAATGTTATTGATAATGAGATATTACAAGGAGAGTATATAGTTGTTATGGCTATTTCTGAATGAATCTACAAGGATTGCATCTAATCCTATTTATAGGCACCGAAGTGGGCTGCATGGAGAAGCCCACAGGTGACACCATTGGCCTGGGCCCAACCGAGACCCAAGTCCATGGTTCTTCTGAAAATGGTGGGAAAAGGCAGGTTACTGTTGATGACGTCATGCTACAGTGTGGTCGTTGTTGTAGCTGGACACGTGGCGGATTTCTGGTGGTGCATAGTAACGTCGTACTTGCTACAGTGCCCAGGCTATCTTTGCCGTCTGATGTGACGTCTGACAGTTGGCGAGGTAATGCCTGCTGGTCACTGTTCACGACAGCATGCACAGTGTAGCCGTTCACCCTTTGTACTATCTGCCACATGTCCTTCTCCTGCTGGTGTGTATTCTGACATGGATCTTTATGAATCTTCCTTCTGCCGTTCTTTGTACTTCGTATGAAAGGTGCTAAGGGAAGATTCCGCGCGTGGTTGCACGCGCGTATCAGGTGTTGTTTGTTGCTTATTATATGTCTAGGCGCGCGAGACATGTTGATTGGTTGTCCCCGCGCGAGTGCATTCCCGCGCCATGATCAGGCGTAGGGTTGTTGTTTCACGGGGTTAGGGACGCCTTCCAGATCAGGCTCCCTATCCCTTCAAGTCCCCCTAGTCTAGGACTTCTCCTGCTCGCTGATGAGGAGGTGGAGTGCTAGACTCAAAATATGTAAGTCGCGGATGAAAGCTCATTTGCTTGTGTTGTAGAAGCTCTTGGAAGTGTTCTTACGCGGATTCTTGAAAAGTTCGGCGGGCAACGTCTTTTCCAGTTTTACGTCAAAGTTGCGCCGAGAAGGATGTGCTCCACCTTACCCTTGCAGGTGTTGGGCGGGGAACGTCTTTTGCAAACTTACGTCAAGTTTACGCCATGAAGGACGTTCGCCGCCTTAACTTTGCAGAATATAGGCGGGGAACGTCTTTTTCAGACTCACGTCAAGTTTACGCCATGAAGGACGTTCTCCGCCTTGACTTTGCAGAATATAGGCGGGGAACGTCTTTTTCAGACTCACATCAAGTTTACGCCATGAAGCACGTTCTCCGCCTTGACTTTGCAGAATATAGGCGGGGAACGTCTTTTTCAGACTTTACGTCATCCTTCCGCCAAGGAATTAAATGCTATTAGAGTGATTTAATGCGGGTCTGGAGTTTGTGATAAATTCCAAATCATTGACATTCAATTTGTCTCTCAAAAATTGGACTGAATGCGCCTGGAATTCGAATGATCAGTTACTTCTGATGGAAGTTTAATGGTTACTGACGTGTTCAGTGACTGTCTGGTTGTGCAGACTGAGGCACGTCACGTCGTGGTTGCAGTTACCAACTTCTCGTCTGTGTCAGGAGCGTGGGACGCCACGCGTCTGACGTTTTGTCTTCGTGGTTAAGATTGTGCCACGTGTTAGTGGGTACGTGCTTTCTGTCAGGCGCGTGGGTTATCACGCGTTCACTTTACTGATATCGTGAGATCTTTCGACACGTGTCGATCATCCGGCGTGTGTGTGGCACACAACTGTCACACACTAACATCTGAGCCGCCCGTTTGTGTTATTGACACGTGTCGTCATCTGGTGCTTGGAATTTGAAAAGGTGTGACGGTTAGCGCTTCCCTGGTGGGTCCCTCTGTCATTAATGCGATAAGTATATAAACCTCATCATGGTTCATCTGAACGGCTATCCTCTCAAAATTTCTTCTTCTTTTCCTTGCTTTCAGTTTTCTCTCAAACTTCCGGCCAACTTCCGTTGGAGTTTCCGTTCAATCTTCAAAGACTTTTCTGATCTTGAAGATTTATTGTTGAAACTTCAGGTTTCTTTGCTTCTGCTTCCTTTTCGTTCCTTTCTTTTCACTTGTTAATTTTTGAAATCCGTTTTCCTTTGGACTTCTGTTGAAGATTCCGGTGGATCTTCATATTTTCCGGCATATTTTCCAGATTTCTTGAGTTTTCTTGTTATCATGTCTGAAGTTCCGGTGAGTCCACCGCCATCCACCGAGGATGTTATGATGGAGCCGGCTGTGGAGGAGGTGGTGGAGGAAGAGGTTCTTGTCGAACATGGCAAGATAAAGGAGAGGAAACTGACGTCCAACACCTATTGTGTTTGGAGTCAGGAGGCCTTCAACCGGTTCTGCATTATGTATGGGATTCTGCCGGAATGGGAGCCCAATCTTCCGTCTCCGACCAGCACCGTCCTCTCTGCCGGTAGTGGTCAGTTGGCGCTGTACGAGGCCCACTTTGCTAAGTGTGGGTTCCGTCTGCCCTGTACCCGCTTTCAGGTTGACACTATGGTGGCCTATGGCGTTGGGCCTACACAACTAACCGCCTTCGGGCTTCTGAGGTTAGTTCACTTTGAGGCTTCATGCCGCGCTCTGTGTATGTGCGTATTAGGATCGATAACAAACAAAGATTGATCAAACAAGTTAGTTTCAGGTGCGGAAACCCTAAAACTATCACAAAGTAATAATCAAACAGATTCAAACACACAGATCATCATTTTCAATCAATTTCATTAATAAAACACTTGTTTACACGTTGAATTATCAATACAATCAAGGTTTAAACGTAAAACAAGTTTAACAAAATCTAGAGAGAGTTTTCAGAAAGAGGAGGGAATAATAATCATCAAAGTTACATTCAAAAATGAACTTAACCTATTTATAGGCCTGCACATTCGCCCAAATCGTTCATGCGAATGTGCAGGTTCGCCCACATCAACTGGTCGAACCAAGTTCTTCAATAATCTATTCTTCATTCGTCCAGATCCACTTCCTTCGCATCTTTAAATCCTCCTTCGCACCCTCTACATTGTTCCTTCGCACCTTCGATATTTACAAACCAAAATGTGTTTTACAATCCAAAGCTCTAGTCGCACTTTTGCATCTACAAACTCCCCCTCGACTATTGCTTGGATTGTGTTCGTCGTTCTTCATCCAACCTTTTGTTCCACATTCTGATATGCCTTTGAATCATCTGTTCTCTTGTCAATACCGGTTCCTGAAATTGTTTCTGTTTCTTCGTTTTCAGCTCTGGCACCTTTTGCTTCTCCACATACTTTCCCAACTTCTCATCATAATCACATCCGGCATTAATATCAAACGCAAAGTACAGAAATACCACACGTTGGTACTTTCCTGCTTGCTCAGTATCTTTAGCATCTGAAAAAATCGGATTATAGAATAGCATGATGATATCCTCATGTGAACAGTTTATCAACCACATGGGATCAAAGATATGCACTTTCTTATAATTCGACTCTCCATCCTTCAACACGATCACGGCCTCTGCAATCTTCCAATCATAATACCACCAGATGAAGTCTTTGGCAAAGTGTTGCGGAATAGGCATCAAAGGTATCTTTTTCAACACTTGCGGTGGTTTGTATTTCAAAGTCACTTTGGGCATACCGGTTATCAAATCAATATCCTTCTTATGAACGATTCGCTTTGGATATTGTGGTGTAAACAAGTCCCACTTGGTTCGGCTTTCACGAGTCATCTTCTCAGCAAAATAAGTAATCTGACTGTTTGACGCTCCCGTTAAACGGTGACGACAAATGTCTCTGATTGCCCAATACGGAAGGGTCTTCAAGTGACGAAACTTCTCAAAATACAAGATCCCCTTCTCCCATTTTACTATAAAACACTTCAACTCTTTAACAAACTTCCAGGCCAATGCACGACCTTTGAAAATCTTATTGTGAAGTTTGTAAAAGCTGCCTTGAATGTCAGGTTTCGGACGATTATTCTCCTTTTCTTTCAACTTCTTCAACAACTCTTTTAAGCTTTCTGATTGCTCGAACCGTGGCTTGTTATGCCCTTTAAAGATTTCATCTTCAAAGACTTTGCTCTTATCTCTTGCAAGCTTCTCGGCATGGTTTAGCAGTTCGTCTGAGAAAGAAAATCCACAATCTTGATTTGTTGTGAAATATTGTGGATATTCTTCGCTCGTTATATCTTCCATTTCGACTTCCTCGAATGCAGGAACATCACGATCATCCGAGTGATTTCCAGCTTCTTTTTCAGGAATCTTAGGAATAAAGTTATCAGCAAGTAATTCTTTTAACGTCTTGCCCACTTGCTTTGCTAAACCTTCCAGAATTTCTTTCGAAATAGCCGCAGAAACTTCCCCATCCTCAAGATCAGGGTCATCATATTCCAACTCAAAGAGTTTATTGTTAGATTCAAATATTTCTGGAAACCTGCTAGTCATGTCTATCGTCCAGACTCGATTGGTTAACATCTGACGATACTTGTTCTTATCTTCTTCAGACAATGACTGCAATCTTTCGTTCCAGAAAATATCTTCATCATCAACATTCTCACCAGGAGCTTTCGAGCTCGATTCACCGCCCTTATCCGAGTCACGTTTCTCGTATGTGAACTTATCAACATCATCATCATCGTCATCACTACTATCAAACGCAGAGCCGTCTCCATCACTAGATCCATCATCCGATCCACCATCATCCTTATCATCCTTTTTCTTCGTCTTTGTATCGTTACCAGCATCTTCATCCAGTTCATCATCTTCCTCTTCATCAGACAATTCATAATCAACTAACTCTTCTTCTCTTTCTTTTTCCACTTTACCAGCTTGAAGTTGAGGAGCCTGAGAGTACAAGTTCTTTATCAGATCATCCATATGCTTGTTACTCTTTTTCAGTTGTTTGTTCTCCTTCTTCAAGACTATAATCCTTCTGGTGTTACGTTGCTCATGTTTCAGCAACTTCTTGTTTTCTCTCTTTAGCTTCTTGATAGTTTTCTTCAAGGTCTCATTGTCATCTGCCGATGTGACTACGACTTCTAACATCTTCTTGTCATTTGACTTTAACTGCTCAATCTCCGTCTGTTGTTTAGTAATCAAATTCATCAACTCAGAAAATCTCTGATTCACAGCAGTCATGATGTCACTGTCCACCGATACTTTTGTCTTCTTTGGTGGTTCAACAACGTCAGGCAGTTTACCTTTTCTGATTTTCTTCAGCACATTATCCAATGCTTCATTCACATCATCCATTGGAATTTCTTCTGTTTGTGGTGTGCTAGATGTTGCTACAGTCATTTGTTTCTTATGAGCAGGTGCAGTAACCGGTGATTTTGAACTTGTAGCTGGCGGCAGTTTCTTACCAGCAATCAATGATTCTATCTCTTTCTTTCTCTTTATACTTGGCTTCTCCTGTTTCTTCTTCTCTTTTCTAGCAGCTTGCACAGGAGAACCAACAAACGTCTCTTCAACATTAAAACCCAGATCTTCTACATCAACGGGAATAGGACTTCTGTTCCCTTGATCATCTTCTCTTTGGCTAGCAGACGCACCAGCCTCAGTGGCCTTGGGCATGGTCGTCACTACTGTCTCAGCATCAGAATTCCATTGTTCTTCCTCAATTGTCTCTTCAGAATCAATGGAAGCTTCATCAACAAGGTTCAATCCCTTTTTCACCATTCTCTTATTTCTACCTTGAGTACTCTTCTTCTTCTCTGGTTCAGTAACCTCAATCCTTATCTCTGGTTTCTTTGTCTTACCACTCTTAGCGCCTACATTCACCACTTGTCTCTTGCGCTTAGCATCAGGATCAACATGATGTAAAGGATTGTCAGCATCAGAATCACTGTTCGCATTCCTTACAAGCCCCTCACCCGGATATTTATAATCCGCCCTAGCTAGATGACCAAACAAACGTCTAACAGGAGGACGTTCTTCAACAGACAAACCCTTATAGGCTTTCATTCTAGCTAATGTATTCAGAGACATGTGTTCCTGAACAACAATATGTTTAGCATCTCTCTTCAGTTCTTTGTACTTGTGATCGAATATCATCTGAAGAAAACGAGGATATAATAGAAACTTCAGGTTCCTCGTTCCATTCACGGGCTCCAATAAGTGAGACATCAGCATGCCAGAAACATTGAACGGTTTGTTCAATATCAAAGCAACCATCATCGAACTGATGCTCTTCCTCATCAAGTCATAACCTCCCGCAGCAGATCCGAATACGTGGATCAAAACATGTGCCAGATATTTGAACTGTGGGCACAGTTTTCCTTTGTGCAACGAACCGTCAGTGATAGGTCCGTTATACTTCATCCTGAGAAAGCACTTCCTTTGATCCATGAATGTAAACTCTTTTGGATCTTTTGGATCATCATTCAGATTCAGTGCTTCTCTCAAATCTTCTTCGCACACTATGACTCGTTGTCCATGGATTTTGCTCGTCAAGCAAGACTCGCATTTCCAGAAATCTAGTTTAGCGTTAGACCAGAATTCCTGAATCATGTCTCGGTAGATCACTGTCGGCGTAGCAATAGCATCTATTACTCTGCTTCGCTTCAAAAACTCAATGATGCCGACAAATTATGTGTGCTTCTTCACGTCGCCAAGATATGCGCAACAGTTGTGCGCATTCTCAAAATCAAGCTGCTTTACGGGCTGAGATGAGGATCCTGCCTGTTCTATAGTCTTCTGTTGTTCAGACATTGTTAGATCTGCAAAACAATCAAAAACACAAGTTAAAAATCGACAAAATAACAAAATTGAAAACTTTTGGTCAAAACTTCTTCCTTCGCCCAAACGGGGGTACGAAGGTGTAAATGTATAGGTACGAATGAGAAACAGATGGTACGAATGTGATGATTTTAAACAAAAGTTTCATTCGCCCATCAAATTCTCTTTCGCCCAATTTATGTTCTTCCTTCGCCCATTCGAACTGGTCGAAGGAAGCAGTTCATATTTTTGAAAAATCAATTTTGAAATTTAAAGATCCTGAACATGTCCATTTGATTGAAATAGGACCTAATAGTACCGATAATCAATCCTAGACTAACAGATTCATCAATTATTGATTGTGTTTGTGTTTTCACCCAAAAACTATGGTTTAAACACTGTTAGATCATTCTGACATCTTTTAAACTCTAATTTTGATTATTTCTCCCCCTAAAACTCACACACAATCAACCCTGACCATCAATTGGAAATATTATGTTGATTTAGAACAGTTTTAGACATTTAGGGCTCGTAATAGAAAACAGGGATTTAGAGGCTGAATCCATGTTGATTACCTGTAAAAGTGATATGAAAATGATCAGTGATAAAGCACGAACACAATAGAACGATTTTCAATGAAAAATCAACAAGGTGAGGTTACGAGTAAAAATCTGGAAAAATATGAATGAGGTTCGAATGTGAGACTGGATATATATAGGCCTGTTCCTTCGCCCGTTTTGTTCATACGAAGGAGAAACTTTTCTCTCCTTCGACCATATTGAAAGAGTTCGAATGAGATAAAAAGGGTTCGAATGAGATATGAATCAGGAACACTCTCCTTCGCCCAACCAAAACATACGAATGAACAAAGAAAATCCCACATTCGACCAAACGAATGGACGAATGAAAATTGGGATTTTTGAAAATTTTCCAAATCTCAAAAACGAGTCCCGATTCAATTATTTTCCAACTTTTAAGCATCCAACATTCATGTTTTCACATTTTAAAAGTTACAAAGCTCAAATGGTCTATCAAGGTTTAGAAAATCGACATCAACCACCATCAGTTATCAAAAAGAAGATGAAAAAGAAAAATCTTTTTGGATTTTCTAAAGTTTATGCTAAAACACACCTAAAATCTTTTTGAGTTTTGTAATTTTTGACGAGAAAATAAAATGCAGAAATGTAAATGAAAAACTGTAAATATTTTTGTGATATCCGGTAAAGGGATCATATCAGTTTTTGAGAAATCTGATCACACCGTTGATCTTTTTAAAATTATTATCATTAAAGACAATGTGTGATATGGCAACTGCTGATATTGTGATCCACATAAACTCACATGCAGACTTTTGTGCAGTGCTTTATACTGATACTGATATTTATAGTATAAACGCAATTGTCTGTGGTTCCCACGCACACGACATACTCCCGTATCAAGAAGTAAATGCACAAAGACTCATTGTAAAGCGTGATTATGCTTTCGTTGTCTGTAATTGTACAAGAGATAATGCATAGAGGTATACAGGTCAGCAAATTAATGCAGCAAAGTAACATATGCACTATACCAGGTTGAGGACTGATATTAATCATGATTTGCATCAATGATCAATACGATGTAATAGATAATCTTTGATTATCATATAACATGGAAAGTTCCTCAATTCGGTAACTTTAGGATTTGGCATATATAGCTCTTTTATAAAGACACCCTGTCTGATCTAGGTCCGTAATGACTTACAGCAGAAGATCAGAGAGGCTATCCCCAGACAACTAATAACATAACGACCCTAAACCTCCGAGTTTTGTACAAATACCCTATCAAACGAAATTACGGTACTAAGACCATATGCCCATGAGGAGTTCATCCACACAACAAATCGTTTGATATGTATGTATCAGGCACGCAGTAATAGGTCTACGAAGCCTATCAGCACATCGCACAGACTCAGACACACGCCCTATATAGCATTACATTATTTAGAATGTGTCAGATCCCCACTGATGTACTATCATTTCCCTTTATACTCCAGGAAATCATTTTAGAATTTTCTGATTTTTATAGATTTTCGAATTTACTGTTCCCAAGGATAAGCTGGAGCATTTCAAATATGTGACTGCCCAGATATCGTTTGTTCACAGAAATCTGACGGCATTAATCTAAGGGAAGAAGATATAGCAGTCAGCAAAGAAATTTTTCAATTTTTATGGATTTTTTAAATTTTTTTAATGTTTTTGGATTTTCGAAATTTTTCTAAAAAAAACAGTAAAAAGTTAAACTAAAAAATGATAGACTGAGGTGGTGATCAGTCCTGTTTTTCTTTAATACCATTTGCTTTCAAAAGATAATCAAATCTGGATTTATCAAAAGCTTTGGTAAAAAGATCTGCGCGTTGATAATCAGTGTGGATTTTGACCATATCGATCAACTCTTTAGCATAACAATCACGAATAAAATGATATTTAATCCGGATATGTTTAGCCTTTGAGTGATTTACTAAATCTTTTGTTAATGCGATTGCAGCCTCATTATCACAGTAAATAGGGGTTTTAAGAAATTGCAAACCGTAATCCACCATCTGCTGTTGGATCCAAAGAACCTGTGAGCAGCAGCTCGATGCTGAAACATATTCTGCTTCACATGTGGATAGTGCAACTGTGGTTTGTTTCTTGCATTGCCAGGTCACAAGCCTGCTCCCCATAAACTGACATCCAGCCGTTGTGGATTTGCTGTCTTTGTCACAGCCGCCCCAATCTGCATCACTAAAAGCGATTAGGTCAAAATTATCATCATGAGGGTACCACAGTCCTTTCGATGGACAACCCTTCAGATATCTAAGGATACGCTTGACAGCTGCAAGATGACTCTGTTTCGGCTTCGATTGATATCGCGCACAAAGACATGTCGCAAACATTATATCAGGTCTTGACGCTGTGAGATACATCAGAGATCCGACGATTGCTCTGTATGTAAATGGATCAGTCAGCTCCCCCTTAAGGTCAACTCCAATCTCGTGATTGGGCTGTATCGGGGTATCCATCGGCTTCGAATCATCCATCTGGAATCGGCTCAAGACTTCAGAAACGTATTTCATCTGGTGAATAAAGATCCCCGTTGGTCTTTGCTCCACCTGTAAACCGAGGAAAAACTGCATTTCTCCCATAGCGCTCATTTCGAACTTTTCCTGCATAACTTGTTCAAATTCCCTGCACAGAAGTTCGTTAGTAGACCCAAAAATAATATCATCAACATAAATTTGTACTAGAAGCAAATCATCTCCTGTTCGTTTCGTGAACAGTGTGCAGTCTACCAGTCCGCGTTTGAATCCTTTCGAGAGAAGATACGTGCTCAGCTCCTCATACCATTGTCTCGGAGCCTGGTGCAACCCGTAAAGAGCTTTGTTTAACACATAAACCTTATCCCGGTGAATAGGGTCCTCAAAGCCCGGTGGTTGACCTACGTAAACTTCCTCTTTGACCACACCGTAAAGAAAAGCGCTCTTTACATCCATCTGATACACCTTAAATTTCTTCCATGATGCAAACGCGAGGAACATTCTGATAGCTTCCAAGCGTGCAACCGGTGCATAGATTTCATTGTAGTCGATTCCTTCAACCTGATGAAAACCTTGAACGACCAAACGAGCTTTGTTACGCACTATGACTCCTCTGTCATCCTTCTTGCACTTGAACACCCATTTGGTTCCAATTTTCTTTCTTCCAGGGGGCAAATCTGTTAGGGTCCATACACCAAGTTTCTGGAATTGTAAAAACTCCTCCTGCATTGCTTCCACCCAGGCGTCATCCAAAAGAGCATCCTTGTATGTCCGCGGCTCGACCTGCGAAACATAACAAGCAAATGACCAGTCATTCTGAAAACCAGATTTCTGAATTTTGGCATATAAAGCAAGATTGCCAATGTTTTCTGGTGCTTGAGCATTCTTCAGCTGCCCCCTTGTCATCACACTGCTACCAGGATCACCAATAACCTGTTCAAGCGGGTGTATCCGATGTATCCGAGATTCCGGATAATCAGGTACTTGTACTCCCGTCTGAGTTGTCAAATTCTCTGTAGAAGCCAGATCATTACCCACATTCGATGTTGAAGCATCAATAGTAGATGGGTTCACTGGTGGTGTCACTGTAGCGTTGTCCAGAATAGCTTCACTTGTTGCATCATCGTCTTCATATTCTGATTCGGATGAATTAAGCGATGTAGAAGCCTCTTGGAACACCTCTTCTTCCAATACAGGAGCAGTGGTATCATTAGAAGCTGTTTGGGGGTTTACCGTGATCGGACGCACTAACGGTGAAGTTACGGCGTTTTCGACCTCGTAGTATAATCGAAGTACAGCTTCTTCAACCATGCTATCTAGATTGAATGATTCAAAGAAATCTTTGTAATCAAACATCCAATCTGGTCCTCCACCCTGTACATTTTGTGTATATCTTTGAACTTCGACATTAGCCCACTCCTCGACTTTTCTAGTTCTTTTGTTGAATACCCGTTTTAATGGGGTTGCATATCCAACAAAATAACCTTCTTCAGCCTTTGGTGCAAACTTTTCCGAAGGATTCAGCATTGTACATGGGGCACCAAATGGTTCTAGATACTCCAGATTCGGCTTGCGTCGGTTCAACAGCTCATAAGGAGTCTTGCCAAACTTCTTCACTGTCAAAACACGGTTAAGAGTATAACATGCTGCGTAAATAGCTTCGTTCCAGAACATGACTGGAAGATTTGAATCCGCAAGCATAGTTCTCGCCGTCTCTATAAGAGTCCTGTTCTTTCTCTCTGCGACACCGTTCTGCTGGGGTGTATACGGAGCGCTATATTCATGATGAATTCCTTTGTTTGCACAAAGATCCTCCATCTGAGCATTTTTAAACTCCGTCCCATTGTCACTCCGGATTCTTTTGATCTTCAGACCGTATAAATTCTCCAGACGTGTAAACAGAACCTTCAAATTGTCAAAAGTGTCGCTTTTCTGATGCAAACACATTACCCAGTAAAATCTTGAATAATCATCAGTCACCACAAGACAGTATAATTCCCCGACATGACTTTTACGTCTGACTGGACCGAATAAATCCATATGCAAACGTTCAAGTGGCAGCTCAACAGAATTAACTTTCTTTGGTCTATGGGATTGTTTGTGCTGCTTACCCTTCTTGCAACTGATACACTTGTCATTCAGATGGAAGTGTTTGACATTAACTCCCGTGACAAGTTCATTCTTCACAAGCTGATTCATCTTTCTCAAATGGATGTGTCCTATTCTCCTTTGCCACATAATGGATTCTTTTTCTGTAGCCTTGGAGAGGAAATACGTGACTTGGCCATGGGTGGTCATTGCTTTAGACATGTCTAGAATATACAAGTTGTTAACTCTCGGTGCCTTCAGCATCACCCACTCTTTTGGTAGCTCAAACCCAGGTTTCAAGATATAACAAGATTTGTCATCAAAATACACAGAAAATTGTTTATCACAAATCTAGCTCACACTGAGCAAATTATAGTCTATCTGTTTCACATAAGAAATCCGCTCAAATGTTACGACCCCATTGCTTACACTACCCTCCATAGTAATGTAGCCTCCCTTATTTCCAGCAAATGCCACATAACCTCCGTTAATGTTTTTGATGTCAAAGAGTAGCACGAGGTCCCCTGTCATGTGACCAGAAGCTCCACTGTCAACAATCCATAGGCTGCTAACAGGGCCAGCTGGAGCTCCCGGCTTAGGAGGTTCTGTCATGGCCATTAAAGCAAAGTGAGCTTCCTTTCCTGCGAAGAATTTGGAGTAGTCAATCTTGGTGCATGCATCATCCACCATACATGACTTGCGCGTCATCAGGAAGTCAGCTTCAGCTAGCAGTTGTTCAATATCATCATCTAGTGAATTCACACTAGTCTCTGAATCAGATTCGCTCTCCATATCCGAGTAAGCTGAATCGTACTGATCTCCAACATCAGTGACAGAATCAAGAATCATCCCTAATTTCTTGTCTTCACCTTCAGCAATCACATCATCATTCACTTCTTCAATCTTCAACTCCGACACCTTTTCAATCACAACCTCTTCTTCAACTTCCTCATTCTCATCCAACCTCATCTGCTGTGCCACACACGTAACATTCCCAGCAGTGATCTCCTCCACCCCCAATTGCATACCAGTCCAGTCAAAACCTTCATCCTTTTGGATAACAAGTGCTCGGTTTTGAGTATCAGTTTGATTTTGGTTTTGTGTGTTAGGTGTAGAGATAGGAACAATAGTTCGGTTTGGGTTTTGTTGAGGTTGGTTTTGATTTGTAGATTGTCTGGTGTTGGTGTTTTGTTGACGGTTCTGATAAGTGTTTTGGTTTTGTGGTTGAAAGCTTGAGATGTTGGGATTATTGTAAGACACTTGATTTTGGTTTTGGTTTTGTCGGTTTTGGTATGTAGAATTGAAAGGATTTCGGCTACCTTGTTGTGCTGGTTGTGTGCACTCCCTTTTAAAATGTCCCTTCTCACCACAGTTAAAGCAAGTAACCTTTGCTTTGTTGAATCCGTATGTGGTGTTGGGAGAGGTTGAGATATCAGTCCTGCCAGTCTTCTGAATAAAATCAGTGGCTCTCCTCATAATGCTTGCAAAAGCCCACTAAATGTCCATCAACTCCATTTCCTCTTTGTCGATTTGAGCATAGTCCTCATTGGTGAGATTATTGTTACCAATTTGAATTGCTACCAAACCGTTGTAAGAAGCAACCATAGCAGATACAAGAGCAACATGCTGTTGAGCAATTTCAACAGTCACATTGTTAAGGTTTGATGTCTCTAGCACAATCGGGTTTTGACCTGATTGTGCTTGAGTAATCTGCATCTGGTTCACTTTAGGAGGATATTGTTGTTGTTGTTGCTGTTGACTTGAAGTATAGCATGCGGCTTGTTGTAATGGTGAAAATGGTGGAATAAAATTTTGTGTTTGATAAGGTTGTTGTGTGTATGATGGTGTGTAGGATGAAGTTTGAGCAAGGTAGTTAATAGGTGCTTTTGTTGGTTCAACAATGTTAGACACACATGCTATGTGAGGTGCAACAGTAGATGTGGTGCTTGAAGCAGAAAGAGAGTTAGATGTACCACTCACATATAAATCAGGTTTCTGTGGAATCTGAGCTCTCTTAGCTTTTCTCTTTTCCTCCATCTCTTTGTTTTCCAGCTTTTGGATGAACTCATTAATGGTCCAATACTGGTAAGCATCCTTCTCCTTTAACACTTCGATACGTTGGTTCCAGTAGGGTGGTAAAGCATCAGCAAATTTATCAACTAATTCCGACATTGGAATGCTGATCTCATAGCTCGACAATTCAGTGAGCAAATGGCAGTACCTTGGAACCAACTCTTTTAGGGTCTCATTACCCATATAACTGAAGTTTTCAAACTCCTTCCGAAGCTCTTCCATCCTAAGCTTCCTGGTCTTTTCATTTCCATCATGTCGATTTCTCAGCATATCCCATAGTTGTTTGGATGTAGTGCACGATCCAAACTGATGTAATAAATCAGTGTTGATCGCCTGGGATAGCTGAGAGAATGCTTTCTTCTCTATAGCAAACCTTTTCTTCTCGTCATCCGCCAAATTCTCCAAAGGGATTGGTTCTCCAGTATTCTCCAGAATAGGACCAACGTAACCCTTCACAATCATTTGCCATGCCTCGGCTCCTTCAAGTCCTTGTCCCTCAACGTGAATCTTAAACTTCGTCTTCCAAGTGTTATACTCCTTCATGTCCATTAACTTTGGTGGACGATTGCCGCTTCCAGAAGATAGATCATGAATAAGAGTGGATATAGCGTTGGTCGTCTGGGAATGGACTGCTGCTGCTGCGACTCCCCAATAGTTGTCAATCGGTTGTGGTAATGATTGAACAACTTGTTGTGGTGCCGAACTAGTCATTGCCATATAATTGATCGGCTGTGATGGTTGACTTGTCTTCTGAGCTGCAATGGACCACGGATCTTGTGTTGTCTGCTGTTGTGGTGCTTGAGTAGCTCTAGGCGTTGTTGGAAAGTTCCACATCTTGTCCTGCAAACAATTAAACACGAAAAGATTAAAAAATTTTCAAAACAGGATGTTCCTTCGTATATACGGACGTGCGAAGGAGAAATAAAGTTCTCTTTCGCCCGTTTATGAATGATACGAATGAAAACTAATCAACAAAAACTCCTTCGACCACTTAAGACTCTCTTTCGACCGTTTTACAGCTCCTTCGACCGTTCGATCAGGCGAAGGTGAAACAAAGGTACGAATGTGAAAAATAAGCAATCAAAGTCTTCCTTCGACCACTAAAACACCTCCTTCGTACAGAAAAACACTCTTTCGACCCAAATGAATTCCTCTTTCGACCAAACTCTCTCGTTCGACCCCTGTGATTTCAAAAACGGTTATTCTTTGAAAATCAGTTAATTTTGATCATGTTTTTCAAATGTTGATGGATTTTGATGATCTTAATCAGGTTTTGAATCGGATTTGATTTGGAACAACTTTAACAAAGAGAATTATCCAATTTAAACTCGAAATCAAGGTGTAATCGATCAAAATCTTATCACATCAGTTTGTTTATTGAAAACAGAAACTTTTTGACCAAAATTGGGTCCAAATCAGCTGAGAGATTATTAATTTGTGGTTGTTTGATCCGAAATGGCTCTGATACCACTTTGTATGTGCGTATTAGGATCGATAACAAACAAAGATTGATCAAACAAGTTAGTTTCAGGTGTGGAAACCCTAAAACTATCACAAAGTAATAATCAAACAGATTCAATCACACAGATCATCATTTTCAATCAATTTCATTAATAAAACACTTGTTTACACGTTGAATTATCAATACAATCAAGGTTTAAACGTAAAACAAGTTTAACAAAATCTAGAGAGAGTTTTCAGAAAGAGGAGGGAATAATAATCATCAAAGTTACATTCAAAAAATGAACTTAACCTATTTATAGGCCTGCACATTCGCCCAAATCGTTCATGCGAATGTGCAGGTTCGCCCACATCAACTGGTCGAACCAAGTTCTTCAATAATCTATTCTTCATTCGTCCAGATCCACTTCCTTCGCACCTTTAAATCCTCCTTCGCACCCTCTACATTGTTCCTTCGCACCTTCGATATTTACAAACCAAAATGTGTTTTACAATCCAAACCTCTAGTCGCACTTTTGCATCTACACTCTGGACATTGAGCCAACCGTTGAGCGGTTCATTGTCTTCTATTTTATGGCGCGAGACGAGATGTGGTTCTCGTTTAAGCCACGCCCAAAGGTGCCGCCTATGGCTACTCACACTCCTAAGTCCTTGCATTGGGCGAAGGAGAAGTTTTTCTTTGTGAAGAGGGGTGTGATCCCCATCAGTCTCCCCTGGAAGGTTATAGGGGATGGGCAGCGTGTGGCGGACATGGCTGTGCCCAAGGATTTCAAGAAGCAGGCTTGGTTCCTTACCCTCACTTCTAATGCCACCAAGCTGGAATTCCACAATTTGACAAAAGGCATCTTTTTCCTTCTTGGAATGAGTCGTCATGGCATCCGCGCGGGTAAAAAGCCTTATATTGTGGAGGAGGGTACGTATTTTATTTTATTTTATTTTATTTTTTTATTTTTTTGTGTTTCTCTGCGCCGTTTCCCTTATTGTTTATTTTTGTAGGTGTGGACAAGTTCCAGTTTTATGCTGCCCGCAAGGAGAAGGGTATCAAGTGGAGGCCTTTGGCGGAGGGTCAGACCTCTTGTATAGATGAATTTGCTGACCGCTTCTACTACCCTGATCTCACCACCGCGCCCAAGCCTTATTATACAACCGGTGAGTCTTCGGATCCCTTCGGCACTAGCATATTTGGAGATGATTCTACTGAGTTTTCAGTAGAGATCGTTCCGCCGGTGAGCTCGTCCGCGAGGCGTGGACGTTGGAAACACGCGCCACGGAGGCATGGGTATCGAGAAAAGGTTGCTCTTTCTGACTCGGGTTCTTCCGTTTCAGCAGGAGAGGTAATAAAGGGGCGCCGACGGCGGAAGGATGGGCCGCCCTCAGAAGATGAAGATGAAGCTGAGTCCTCTCAGCTAGAGAGGAGGAAGAGGGCTCGTCCTGATAGCGCTGCGACCAGCAGTGCTGCTGCTGCGGAGGGTGTGTCTTCTGCCCCGGCTGGTGGGGGCGAGAGTGGGGGTGCCACTCAAATCCCTGAATCAGTGGCGGCTTCAGAGACTGCTGCTGAGGGCGCTGGCGCTCAGAAAATCAGCTTTGCTGGGGAGCAAGGGAGCGCCCCTGTCTTCTTTGTAGGGATCCGCGCTACCCCGACTAGACAGCCTCTGTTCCAGAAGCTAATAAATAAGGAAGCGCCTGGTAAGCAATGCTCATTGTCTTTATGAATTTTTAACTTTGAATGTTTCTCTCAATATTCTGTTTTGCTTTGATAGTGTCGCCCAAGATAACTCCTACTCCTCCTCCTGTGTCTCCAACCGCGGAGGCAGCTCAGGTTGAGGAGGAGAGGCTGTGGAGGGAGCAGGAGGTGGCTCGAGAGCAGGCGGAAGCCGATGACGCCTTGCAAAAGGCTGAGGCCGAACGGGCCGCCGTTGCTGCAAGGAAGCAGGCGGAGGCTGATGAAGCCTTGCGAAAGGCTGAAGTCGCTAAGACAGCTGCTGCCAATGAAGCCAAACGAAAGGCTAAGGCAGAGAAGATGGCGGAAGCTGATCGCCTTCGCCTCCAAGAACAGCAATTCTTGGAGGAGCGAGCCAGGTTGGCGAAGGAGCGCGAGGCAAAGGAGCGCGCTGATGTTGAGGGCCGGGAAGTGGCCCTTGAAGGAGATGGTTTTGAGAGGGCCCTGTTCGAGCAGGGCGCTTCTGGGGCTGGTGGCTCGCGCCAGGATAGGCGCGAGTCTTCAAGGGTTGGGGAACCGTCAGGAGCCTATGATGGCTCCTGTTGGTCTGGTGGTGACGCCATTTGGCGCCCTCGCTGGGCAATCAGGGAGAATACATTATTTTCTAACTCCCTGGCTGCTGAGGAGTTTGTCAGCGAGGTGGTGCCTCCCTACGAGCGCACTCACCAAGACATGCTGAGTCGTCAGGACCTTATTGCCGCCTTGTGCGTTAATCAGGCGACTCAATTGTCTATGATGGACTCGCTGCGCCGCCGTGATTCGGCGGTGTGGCGAGATATTGAGAGGGTGGAGGCGGAGAAGGCAGACCTTGCGGAGAAGGAGGCTGCCTTCAAGGCAGAAATTGCCAAGTACCGCCGTCGTGCCCATGATGCGGAGGCAAAAGTCTCCAAGCTTGAGGAGGAGGCTATTGCTGCAAAGCGCCGTTGGGCAGAGTCCTGGAAGAAGGCCAACCTTGAAACAATGAAGGTCAAGGACACTCTGGCTGAGGTGCAAGAGGAGAGGCGGACGGTGGTCCGCAAGCTGGAGGAGAAGAGCAAGGCTCTTACTGAGAGGACCGCTAAATATGTGGAAATGCGTAAGGAGCTGGAGTCTAAGGACTCGGCCCTTGTTGCAGCCACAGAGCGCGTTTCTTTCTTGGAGCAGGAGAAGGTCCGGATCCTTGGCGCAAAGGAGGATCTGGAGCGGGATCTGGATTCTTCTGACCAGGCTCGCCTTGAGGCTGTCAAGGAGTGTGAGGCGGCCAAGGTCTTGTTGGAGGAGGCGGTCGTCGCCCAGACCCAGATGCAGGATTCCATCAACTGGTTGATGACAGATGGAATGAATGGGGTGAGTTCTCGCGCTTTCCTTATTTTTGATGTTTGTTTTTCCCGCCAAATGCTAACTTTTGTTTTCCTTGTAGGTCTTCAAAAGATTTTGGCAGGAACCTAAGTTGGGTGATCAGGTTGCCTCCATTGCTGCCGCCGCACAAGCCTTTGGATATGGCGAGGGCTATGCGGATGGTTTCCTGAGTGCCCAGGGTGATGGGCGGCTTGAGGATGCGGAGCATTATGGCAAGCCGCTGAAGGAGGAATATGAGGCGGAGCCGGCCAAGTTTGAAGAGATCGATTTTCCCATCCTCCAAGTCATCGCCAAATGCAACAACAACGCGGATCCCCTTGCCGCCTTGAAATATTTTATCAACAAATCTGATGAGTTGGCAAGGGCTTCTGGCGCAGGAACCTCCGGGGCGGGTAGTGGATAGGCGTAACCTTGTTATTTGTAATCGTTTATTGTAAATACAAAAGGGGTTTTTAAGTCCCTTCCTTTAATGGAATTGTGCGTTTGTTATATCGTGTTGTCTCGTTCCTAACTTACTTATTTAACCAAATCGTCACCCGGTGTGTAAGTAGAAGTTAAGACGCGCGCTCGGCTAGACAGTCCGGCGTTTAAGTGTTAACACTTTTTTGCCTTGAAGACTGTAGCGGAGATCGACTTGTGCCATGGAGTCCGACTTAGGCGCGTGATAGCCTTGCCTAGAAGACCTTTTACCGCGTTTCGCGCTGCGCGTTGTTCTCTTGTCCGAGTTGCAATGACTCTAGAAGACAAGAGTTTATGCGCGTGGCGTTGTTATGCGGGGTTGTAGGTCCGGCAAGTAAATCCGTCTTGATGACCATGCGCTGTTTAAGGAGTGTAAGCCCGATGTGCACGCGGCGCGTCTTTGGTTCGACATGATTTTGCCCAAGTCTTGAAGACTTTGGCGCGGAAAATACAAGTAGAAACACAGATATAGGAAACGTTTTCATTGATAGTGTGGCATGTGTAGCCATGTTACATGATTACAAATAACAACGCCGCAGCTGTGCGTCGTTCCATGATCGCGGAATGGGGGTGCCATCTAACCTTTCTAGCGCGTAGGCGCCTTTGCCTAACACTTCTTGTATCTTGTAAGGTCCTTCCCAAGTTGGGGCGAGTTTCCCCGGCTTTTCAGCATTGGAAGCTTCGTTGTTGCGGAAGACGTAATCCCCAATCTTGAAGGTCTGTTCTTTGACGCGCTTGTTGTAATATTGTTCCAGTTGAGTCTTGTAGCTAGCTTCCTTTATTGCCGTGAGGTCACGGCGCTCTTCTAGTAGATCGAGGTTCATGCGGAGCTCTTTATCATTATCGGTTGTGTCGGCCATCAATATCCTTGCCGTGGGGCAAGTTATTTCTGCGGGAATCACTGCTTCGGAACCGCATGTTAGGCTGAACGGTGTTTCTCCGTTACTTGTTTTTGTGAGGGTGCGGTAGGCCCACAAAACATGTGGAAGTTCGTCTACCCACCCCGTTCTTTTGGTTCCCAGCCTTGTCTTGATGCCTTCTACGATTGTGCGGTTGGCCCTTTCCACTTGGCCGTTGCCTTGCGGGTGCGCAACGGATGTGAATATTTGTCTGACTCCCATCTGAGCCAACCATTGTTGAAGGGATTGGTCTTCGAATTGTGTTCCGTTGTCACTGACCAATTGCATCGGTAAGCCGAACCGACAGATGATGAACTCCCAGAGAAACTTCTTTATGTGCGCGCTGTCGATCTTGGCTAGAGGCTTGGCTTCGACTCACTTAGTGAAGTAGTCGATGGCAACAATCAAGTATTTCACATTACCCGGCGCCGTCGGGAATGGCCCCACCAGATCGATGGCCCATTTTTGGAACGGCCAAGCCGCTGTGACCGGCACCAGGTTGTTCTTGGGGCGCAGGGTATTTGGGGCGTGGCGCTGGCAGCTGTCACATTTGCGTAATTCGTTGACCGCGTCAACATGCATGCCAGGCCAGTAATACCCTGCGTTCATCAACTTCGCTACCACCATCCTTGGGCCTGCGTGTAGCCCGCAGGTTCCCTCATGTATGTCCTTGAGGAGAAAGGAGGCTTCTGCAGGGTCTACGCAGCGCAAAAGCGGCCCTAGGTAAGAGCGGCGATACAGGGTGTCTCCTGCCAGTTGATATTGTAAAGCCTTGTTCTTTATCTTCCGGGCTTCTAACTTATCGTCAGGTAAGGTTCCGGAGGATAGAAAGGCTTTGATTGGCGTCATCCATGACGCGCTGCCCGTTTGGGTGACATTGACTTGGCGCGGGGGTACGGACGGTTTGTCCCGGACCTCGATTCGGACCTCTTTGGCCATGTGCTCGAAGACTGTGGATGCCATTTTGCTCAGCGCATCGGCTGGTTTGTTCTCGCTGCGCCTGATGTGTTCAACTGTGCATGTGTCGAATAGGCGCATGAGTTGCTTGGCTTGTTCCAGGTACAGAGCCATGGTTTCGTCTTTTGCGTCGTAGGTCCCGTTGATCTGTCGTGCTACTAATAGTGAGTCCACATGCGCCTCCACGTGCCTGGCCCCCATTTTTTCCGCTATGTGGAGGCCTGCCAGCAACGCTCCGTATTCCGCCTCGTTATTTGTACTTTTGAACTCTAGGCGGATGGCATATGTGAACTCGTGTTTATCTGGGCTGATAAGGCGTAATCCGGCGCCAGCGCCATCTCCGTTGGAGGCCCCGTCAGTGTATAGGGACCATTTTTGTGACGGATCGTGCGCTGGCGCGGGTGATTCTTCTTCGAGGCACTCTTGTACTTTGTCGGTAGGCATCTCAGTGACGAAGTCTGCTAGTACTTGACCTTTGATTGTGGGTGGGCTTGTAACTGATTGTGTGCTCTCCCAGCTCGATAGCCCATTTCGCCAGTCTTCCCGACAACTCGGGTTTGGCCAGAATATCATTTATCCGATAGTCCGTGAGGACGTTTATCGGGTGGCCTTGAAAGTACCTGCGCAGTCTTCGGGATGCATGAATGAGGGCAAGGACCAGCTTTTCCATTATTATGTATCGAGTTTCCGCATCTTACAGCGTGCGGCTGATATAGTAGATTGGCGTTTGCACGCCTTTACGATCAACCATAAGGACTGCGCCTATTGCTCGCTCGGTGACTGAGAGATAGAGCGTGAGCAGCTCTTTAGGGAGCGGAGCTGTTAGTGTGGGAAGATTCATTAGGCATTGTTTCATTTGCTGGAATGCTGATTCCGCCTCTGGAGTCCAGCGGAAATTGCTCTTCTTTAGGCAGTTCTTTAAAGTGTCCACGAACGGGAATGACTTTGAAGCATAATTGGATAGGAAGCGGTTTAGGGCGACTAAGCGGCCCATCAGCGTTTGTACCTCCTTGACGGAGGCCGGTGATGGCATCCTTTCGATTGCCTGTACCTTCTCGGGGTTGGCGCGGAAACCATCCCGCGTGACAATGACGCCCAAAAACTTTCCTTCTTCCATCCCGAACGAGCACTTGCTGGGGTTCAACTTCATGCGCACCTTGCGCAATTGGCTGAACATTTGTTGAATGTCCCGCAGCATGTCACTTTCTTCCTTGCTTTTAATCACCAAATCATCGACGTACACTTCAAGTCGTACGCCGATTTCCTTCACAAAGGCCGTGTCCATCAGATGCTGGTATGTTGCGCCCGCGTTTTTCAGACCGAAAGGCATCTTTGTGTAACAAAAGATACCCGCGTCTGTGCGGAACGCTGTCTTGTCTTCATCCTCTTTGGCCATCTGTATCTGGTGGTACCCCTTGTAAGCGTCCAGGAAACACTTGAACCGGTAAGGGGCAAGAGAATCCACTTTTAAGTCGATTTCAGGTAGAGGATAACAGTCTTTTGGGCACGCCTTGTTGATGTCTTTGTAGTCAACGCACATGCGCCATCCCCCGTTCGCCTTGGCGACCATGACAGGATTGGCCACCCAGGTCTGGTATCTGATGGGACGGAGGATGCCCGCATTGAGCAGCTCGGTGACTTGTTCATTCATGGCTTTTGTTTTCTCCGGGCCCATACTTCGTTTCTTCTTCACTATTGGCTCCGCGGAGCGATAGACATTGAGCTTGTGTTCCGCTATTTCTCGGGGAACACCCACCATGTCCGCTGGTTGCCATGCGAAAATATCCATGTTAGTGATCAAGAGTTGTTTCAGGTGATTGCGTATGGTCTCGGAGATTTCATGGCCAATGGTGACCGTTTGCTCCGGAAATTTAGGGTTGAGTACCCATTTTTCCGGCTCTGTGCGGGCGTTTGTTTTGACCATTTTTGGCGGTTTGGCTGTATCCGCGACATGGCAATCCTTTGTTTCCCCGGATGAAGGCAACGCCTGTTTTGGTGGGGAAGCCCACCATTGCGTGTGCCGTGGATGCGTTGGCGTTGAAGCGTGCGATGCCTTCTCTTCCCAGGAGTATGTCATGATTTGATGTGGCTGGTAAGACCATGAAATCACATATCTCTGTGCGCTCATGGGTGCCATTTGTAACATTACGCAATAAATACTTGTACGTTACACTTTGACATTAATAAAACGTCAAGTTTTCATAATTATCTTCGCATTTATTATTTTTGTCGCTATTATGGAACCCTAATACTATATATAATATTATATATATGTGTGTGAGTGTATAATTAAATCAAAAAAATGATTTGCCTTGGCCGGGGTTCGAACCCGCGCCAAAGGCCGGCTCAATCAAACACACAAGCTCAAACCAACTGGGCTAGCCTTCTGTTTTGATAAAACACGGACGCATATTAAATTTATACACACACTCAAAACCTCACAGTTGACAAGGAAAGTCAACTGTGGGTTGTCTTGGTAATCAATCCATCTAATTGACGCGTAATTGTTATATTTTTGGCAAATTAGGGCAATAACCGGCCCAATACAACATAATTACACACCAATAATACGTCAATCGTTGCCCTAATAATCAATTGGACGCGTATACATTCTATGGAAAGTCAACCATCTAATTAACCCTAACCCTAATCCTCTAGTATATATAGATGGTCTGCGAGCCTTGTAAAATCGCTCACAACTCTCTCTCAATCTCTATATCTCTCTAATTCACTCTGTAATTGATTAATTTGTTCGTGGTTTGACTTTCTCATTGACCCGAAGATAAACATCGATCCTACACTGTGAGTCTAATTTTTTTGGTGGGTTTAGTTCTTCGGCATCCCAGCAACAATAGCCCTAACATTAATCGGGCTATTGTTGTCTGGATCATCTGATTGTAAATCTAGGGTTCATCGCGTTTATAATTGGGGATAAAACTGGTTTTCGCTATTGTATTTATTTAAATTGAAACCAGAAATCTCACAACCACCGGCCTAGGCCAAGTGGTTGTGACTCTGGTCCTCTACACGGGTCACCCGGGTTCGAGTCCCGGCTCTGACCGGCTTTTGTTCTTTTCTTTCCTTTTCTTTTTAAACAAACAAATTACAATTATATATATATATATTAATCCTTTTAATCATTTAAATTCTTTTTAAAATACCTAAACTATTTTATAAATTCTAAAAAAATTATATTTGTTTAATCTGTAATAAAAGCTTTATTTGTAATTTTTATTTTTCTGAAATTCTTTTATTTAATATTTATAATAATTAAATCATTTTTATACTATTATAATTATAAAAATCCATTTATATATCAAAACAATTTATTTAAATTTCCCAAAATTTATCCTGACTTTTTATAAAGTCAACCTTTACTGAAATAATTTTTAAATCAGTAAAATCATTTATTTTATATTTTTAAACAATTTTTGTTAGATTTAATCATAATTAATTCATAATAAATCCAATTTTCATCATTTTTGCACCAAAATTTTATACAAATTATTTTTAATCATTTAGAACAGAATTATGATTTTTAAAATAAGATTTCTTTAATTTTAGTATTTTTGATTATTAAAGTTAATAATTGACTATTTATAAATAAATAGATTTAAAAATCTATTTTAAATGAAATAATTTTATAAAAATTATTTTATTGCTTCAAACACTTTAATGTGCTCACTCAAAATTCAAATTTTATAAAAAGACTATTTTTCATTAATTATCCAATTTTCTTTATTTAATTAACATTTTTAAATTAAATTTAACAATTGATTATCCCCAAATCAAAACCCTAGGATACACATATTAGTTATATAGACTTAGACTTATTATATATTACCTCATTATAGGGTAATATTTGGAATCACTTTGGGCAACACAATTATCATATCTTTTCAACAAGTTAACATTTGCTAAGGTGAGTTTACATAGCCCCTTTTATTTATCACCATTTTTGGGGTGAAACATGTTATAACACTTTTCATTGCAATTCAATCATCAATGTGTTTGTGTGTTTTCTATGTTGCATATTGTCTTGAGCATGATTAGAGTAAGCACCATTCTAGCATAATCATTAACATTGATCAGCCGACGGTATACATTGATAGATCTATTGGACTGACAATCCCACCCGGATACGTGCCTCCTACCAAGGTTACGTGGGTGTTTGTTATCGCATAACATATTCATTGGGACCATAAGTGTATGGTATGTATCATTTTATAACAGTCAACAGGGTTGATTATGCACTCGATTTATTTCTAATATGTTCTCACATATGGGCTAGATTAACATGACACATGAATTGCATAACATTTTATTCATTTATCATCAAAAACCTATGTAATTCTCACCAACTTATGTTGACCCAAAATACTTTCAAAATTAACATGTTTCAGGTAACAATGAAGCTGAGGCTTGAGTTAGCATGAGGATTTATCTTGAAGTTTATTTGAAGTTTTTGAAGTTATTATTTGATGTTATGTACTTGAATTCTTAGACATTATTTCACATTTTGGATATTTATGTTTGAATAAATTATTTAAAATTTATATTATACCATGTGCTACTGAAAACAATCATCAATACGTGGCACCCCGATGTTTCCGCCATCGGTTGGGGTGTTACACCATTGGTCCAAGTCACGGGCAAGGAGAGCATGCCGCGGGGCATGATGGTCTTATGAATGAAACCAGAGATGGGCTCGTTGACTGGAATGAGCTTTGCTTTGTCTTCCTCATCAAGTTGCTGAAAGCACTGGTCGTACATAATGTTCGTGCTGCTGCCGCCGTCTAGGAACATATACCGCATGCGGTAATGTTCCAAAGACAGCAGTTATCACGAGTGGAGCTGTACAAGAGGCGCCGCCTCTGACCCTTGGCATGAGGATGTCAGCCTCTTTCCAAGAGTCGTCCAAAGGTTGTACCCGGGTGTGTTTCCCATGTTGGGTGCTGTTCCCCCGCCTTGTCATGTTGCATTGGGGCGGGGAATTAGCGTGGCTGCATGGGTATTGAGGTCTCGGATTTTTTTCCGCGACCCCGCGCCTTAGGTTTCCTCGTTAGCTTGGCCCTTGCCGGCTCGGTGAACGTTCTTGACCAAGTGGCCCAGCTGGCCTGACTTCAGCGCGGCTTCAATCTCCATCTTTAGACTGTAGCAGTTGTCTGTGAGGTGACCGTAGTCGTTGTGGTACTCACAGAACTTGCTACGGTCCACGTTTCGCCGCTTTCCCAAAGGGTTGGGCTCCTTCAGCGTGACCTGCTCAGTTTTCAGAACTTGGGACGGTGTTTTTGTCAGCGGGGTCCAATCGTGGTTTTTCTTGGAGTGTCCACGTTGGTCCCGCGTTTGCTTTGAGCTGATGATTTGGCGGGCATCACCGGCGGGTGAATATTTCCCCTCGTCGGTGGTGCCAGTGATGCGGCTCCAAACGGATTTGTTTTTGTGCTTATTATTATTATTATTATTATTATGGTGTTGTGGTTGGAAGCCGTGCAGCTGGTTGAAAGATTTTTCAGAGGAAGCATATATTTTTGCTGAGCAGATGAGTTCATCCCACGATTCTGGGATACCATCCTTGCCGGTCAGACATTTCATGAGGTCCGGACTGCGCACGTTGTGGATGAACGCAGCCCGCGTGAGCTCCTCCCCGCAGCCTATTTGCAAGGCTTCTTTGTTGAACCGAACGATGTAGTCCTCAATTGTTTCATGGTCGTACCGACGACATAGCAAAATGTGTGCTTTGTCCTTTTTATGTTTGCGCAAGTGCGAGAAATGACTGCCAAACTTGTCGGTGAGGTCGTCGAAATCTTTAACGCTTCCCGCCGGGAGGTTGTCGAACCATACCCTGGCGGCACCCGTAAGGGTTTGAGCAAAAAGGTGGCACCATACTTGTACAGGCCAGTCTACAGACATGCCTGCGCACTCAAAGTCGTGCACATGGTCGTCGGGATCACGCAGGCCATCGTATCTACCGATGCTGCTTGGGAGCTTAGCCTTTCTTGGGATTTTGGCAGCCGCTATACGGGCGACAAACTTGGACTTTTCGGCAAAAGCTTTTGTTCGAAACGGTTTGACCAAGTCATCATCTATCTCACTGTCTCGCGACGCGTGAGTGTGTTTCTTTCCTTTGTAGCCTGAGTCGCTACTTGATGATTCGTAACCATCCGGCTCCTCACGCGGTTTGGCGTAGCCCCGAGCTCTGACGTTTCCGCCGAGCTCCCCGCTACGACCATCACCATGCTCGGCCATGTCTTTCTTTTTATGCCTTGATTTTGACGGTGTGTCGAAAGCAAGGGTCTTACCTTTCTTCTTAGCTTGCTGCAGGAGCTTCCGTTGGTAGATTGCAGCACTCTTGGCGTTCTGACGGAGGAGCCATTTGTTAGGACAAAGAGGATTGGTGAAACCACTTTTGTAAACCTTAGTGTAATTCACTTCTGTCATTTTGGCTAAGTATAGAAGTACTGAAGAGAAGACAAGAAACTGCTGATTAGAAGATATGAGAAGTGCTGAAGAAGCAGAAGTTCTGAAGTCCAAACCAGACAAGTTCACTTCAGAAGTACTGAAGACAAAACTACTCTTCAGTAGTTTGTCCTTCATCAGCACTTAGCATCAGATATTTCCCACCGCCTTTTGCATCAGTAGTTTATTGTTTATTATTACTTTTTAGCTGTATTTGTTTCTTTCAATGTTGCAACTTGTGCAACTTGTTTCTGTTGTTTCTGTACTTGCTTTTTGGCAAGATACATGCATGTAAACGTCTATAAATAGGAGGCTTCAACCTTCTATTTTAGACATTGATTTTAATAGAAAAATCCTTCAAACACTCTCATTGTTCTATTCCATTTCTGTGTTTATTGTGAATCTGTCTAAGTATCTAATTCTCATTTACAGCTTAGATTCATAATAAATACTTGTCATTTATTAGTTTCAAACATCAAGGGGGAGTAATAACTCTGCCTTAGTATAAAAAGTGTTGCTTTAACTTATAACATTCCGCTGTGCTTATAATCTGATTCACAAGGACTTGCTAAACACTTAAGTGTCAAGATAGCAAGTTCTTACTTAACAGAAAGAGCAAACTGATCCAACAATTGGTATCAGAGCGTTGGTTTATCTGATCACATATCAATCTAACAAATTGAGAATCAGACACAAAGCTCTTATTGATATTCAATAAAAAGATCAAAAGTTCACTTTTTATCAATATCCATCACTTAAAAGAGTCATCTGAGAAATCTATACTCTTTAAAATGGATCCACATAATACTGATTCTGCCACCAAACCTGCCATGCTTGTGAGAAATGAGTACAACATATGGCAAAAGAGAATGGCACATACCTTGTCACAAACCAACACAGGTTGTTGGAGATCTGTGATATATGGTCCTCACAAACCAGTAAATGTTAATCTTGAAACTAATGTTAAGGTCCCTAAGGACCCTAAAGAATATACAGATGAGGATTTCCTAAAACTTGAGCTAGATGCAAAAGCATTCTCTATGTTGGCAATGGCTCTCCCAAATGAGATATACTCTGGCCTTTTACATTGTGAAAGTGCCAAAGAACTTTGGGACTGTCTTAAAGAACAGTTTGGAGGAACTGAAGAGGTGATTGCCAACACCAGAGAGATTTTAGCTCAACAATATGAAACATTTGCTTATATTAATGGGGAAACTTTGACTCAACAATTTGAAAGATTCTCCTCATTAATATCTGAGCTAAAGTTAAATGGTCAGACCTATACAACAGTGTCTATGCTACATAGATTTTTAAGGTCTTTACCTGACAAATGGGAAACTTACTCCATTGTTTTAAGATCCTCACCAGATTTTAGCTCCCTCACTCTTACAAAACTCCATGGGAGATTACTTACTTTTGAGAGAGAAATTGATCAAAAGAAGAAATTACAAACATCTGGTAAAACTGCTGATGACTACCTACCAGGTAGTACAGCACTTTTGGGACAAGATTCACCAACTTGTTCCTATGGATCTTATGACAATATTGACATAACCACTGGGATCTCATCAGAAAGATCTTTCCCAGGTTATGACAATAATGACCAAAGTCAAACTGCTGATAATCTATGTTTTATCATGGATGATTTGAAAAATTTTAGCAGTGATGACTTAGAAGAAATGGACATATTACACCAACTGGCCATGCTAAGCATTAAAACTAACAAGTTTTATAAAAGGTCAGGAAGGAAATTTTCAGGATTGACCAGTAATACAAAAATTGGTTTTGACAAATCTAAACTGAGATGTCACAAGTGTCAGAAGTTGGGACACTTTGCTAGAGAGTGTAGAAGCTCTAGCTTTAACCAATCACAATCTGGAAATAACTATAACCCCAATTATAATAGGAATAATGGAACTCAAGGGAGTGCTCATTTTGTACAGGCACAAGCTCCTCAACAGCAATATATGCCTCAAGTACAATATGTTCAAGTGCCTGCTCAACAGATGCAGAGCCAACAATCAATCCCTCCCTTTCCAGCTGCTCAACTTCCTCCACAGCCTCAACAACCCTCTCAACAAAGTCTCTTTACCTCAGGGTATGTTGACTGGAGCAGTCTCCCTTATGACACCACAGAGTGCAATCCTGATGCAGACAACAAAGTGTTTGACATCAACTGGGGAGAACCAGACAATGGCAGAAAGAACTTTGCCTTAATGGCATTTGAAGGCTGTACTTCAAAATCTGCATTGTCACAGGTATCAAAAGAATCTTTGACAAAACTTTGCTCAAATTCTTGCAAAGAAACTTTTGCTCTCATAAGAGAGACAAATCTGCACTTACAAGGCAAAGCCAATGATTTAGAGAGAAAATACACACAGATAAAATGTGATTTAGAAAGAAAACTGTGTGCTAAAACAAAAGAAGTTTCTAAATTAACTGACTCTGCTATTGAAACCCAAGCACAAATCAAAATCATGCTAAATGACCTGGGAGATGTCAGACAAGAGCTTGCTGACACCAGGATCACTTGTGAAAAATGGGTGGAATCTTGTAAGGGGTATCAATTATTGCTAAACAAACAAAATGCTTCAAATGTTAAGTTTGGCATAGGATACCATCATGTTGAAACACCAACAGATTTTTCTCCCAAAACTACTGAAGATAGGAAAAGAATTGTTTCAAATGAAGCTTCTGAAGGGAAAGAATGCACATCTTTCTATGAAAACTTTCTAAACAGAAATCCTGGCATTTTTAAAGAAAGTACTTCAGAAGTATTTACAAAATCTGACATCAAGCCATCAGTAGTTTCATCTACATCAGGAGTTGAGACCCTGAAAACAACTGATGAGCAAAATCTTTTCACAAATGTCAGAAATTTGCCTTTAGATCAAAAACAAAAGGCAAAAGAATGTGAAATTTGTGGCCTGTTCAACCACAAAACTGAATTTTGTAGATACAGAAAAGGAATTCAGTTCAATCAAAAATTTAAACAACAGGTTGTGGGAAATCAAATCAGAAATGATTATGAAAGAATCTTTAAACCCAAGAAACAACAACCTGAAAACACCTTTTCTCAGAAAAAGATAAAATCTCAACCAAAATCTTTTTCTCAAAATTCCTTGTCAGTAGTTAGACCAGAATCATCAGCAGTTTCACAAACTGCTGAGATTCAAAATCTAAAGAACATGGTAGAACTACTGATGACCAAGGTTGATGGTGGTCCTAAAAAGGATACCACCATGGTTCTTAATGAAAAATCCATTGCCAAAAAGACATGGATTTCTCAACCTGGTCAAGAACAAACTGTAACTGTTCTCAAGAGCAAACCCAAAGCCAAACAGGCTTGGGTTCCCAAATCTAACTAATTTGCTTTTATGTGCAGAGAGTTTCCAGGGGCTTAAACAGCATATGGTATGTTGATAGTGGAGGCTCTATGCACATGACTGGATGCAGATACCTGATAAACAACTTTATCAGCCAAAGAGAAGGATCTGTATCCTTTGGGAACAATGCTAAGGGATATGTGCTAGGACATGGCAATGTCTCCTCTGGCAAAATACAGTTTGACAAAGTCAATCTGGTGGAAAACCTTGAATACAACTTGCTGAGTGTGTCACAAATGTGTGATAAAGGATATTCTTCCTTTTTCACAAAGACAGCATGCAAGATCATCTCACCAGAAGGCCAGAAGTTGATAGAGAAGATTATAGAAGATCATACTTTGCTGATTGCCAAAAGATGTGGCAATGTCTATGCAGTGGACATTGAGAAAGACAAAGTATTGAACAACACTGCCTGTTTCTTCTCAAGGGCATCAACTTCAGAAACAGATCTCTGGCACAGGAGACTTGGCCATGTGAACTTTAAAACCATAAATAAAGTCACAAAAATGGGCTTGGTCAGAGGTCTACCTTTGAAAGTATACCAGTGTCAAGAACACTGTGTATCCTGTTTAAAGGGAAAACAGCATAAGTCCTCCTATAAGTCTATTGAAGAATCAAAAACAACTGCATGTCTTCAACTACTCCATATGGACTTATTTGGACCTGTCAAGATTATGAGCCTTGGTAAAAAGAAGTACTGCTTAGTCATCATTGATGACTACTCAAGATTCACATGGGTATTCTTCTTATTTTCCAAGGATGAGGCTGCTGAAATCATCAAGTTCTTCATTCTACAAGTAGAGAAACAATATTCTCTATCTGTCAAAACCATTAGAAGTGACAATGGGACAGAGTTCAGGAACAAAACTCTGGATGAATTCTGTTTGTCTAAAGGGATTATTAGACAATACAGTGTTCCCAGAACTCCTGAACAAAATGGTGTAGTAGAAAGGAAGAACAGAACATTGATAGAAGGAGCAAGAACAATGTTAGCTGATTCTGGACTGCCATTGTACTTTTGGGCAGAAGCAGTTAACACATCATGTTATGTTCAGAATAGAGTTCTTGTGGTCAAGAGACATTCCAAGACTGCCTATGAAGTTCTTCATGGCATGAAGCCCCTTATCTCCTTTTTCAGGGCTTTTGGGTGTCAATGTTTCATCTTGAACATCAAGGAATCTATTTCAAAGTTTGCTGCCAAAGTTGACTCAGGTTACTTTCTTGGTTACTCTTCAACTAGAAAAGCCTACAAGGTTTTTAATTCTCACACCAGGATAGTAAAAGAAACATTGAATGTCAAGTTCAATGAGTCAAAACACACTCTTATTCCAGCACATCCTGCTGAACTCTTTGACCTTGACAACTTTCACTTTGGACCTGAAAAGACTGTTACTTCTTCCAAACCTACTTATTATGGTGATCAAAGGTTTGAAGATGAGGATCCTACACCATGGACTCCTCAAACAGTCATTAAGTCAACTACAACACCATCAGAAGTTTCTCAAACTTCTGATCAAACAAATACTGAAGGCCAAACTCAAACATCTGCTTCAGCACCTGCAACTACTGAAGAAGCTAAAACTGCTGAACCAGATATTATAGACCTCAGTAGTTTGTTTGAAGAACAAGAGCCACCTACACCTGTCAGTGGTTTACAACAACTGATTGAACACAGAGATCATCCACTTGATCAAATCATGGGTGATATAGCTTCAGGTGTTCTTACCAGAAACCAGCTCTCCAACTTTTGCCTATTTTCAGCCTTTATTTCACAGTTGGAACCAAAGAAGTACCAGGAAGCCCTCAAAGACAATAATTGGGTGCAAGCTATGCAAGATGAACTGCTTCAGTTCAACAAGCAACAGGTCTGGGAAATCTGTCCCTTACCTCAAAACAAGCAACCAATTGGTACAAGATGGGTTTTCAGGAACAAACAAGATGAAGCTGGTATGATAATCAAGAACAAGGCAAGACTGGTAGTTCAAGGGTACTCTCAAGAAGAGGGAATTGACTATGATGAAACCTTTGCTCCAGTTGCAAGGCTTGAGGCCATCAGGTTATTTCTGGCCTATGCCATTTCCAACAAAATTAAAGTTTATCAAATGGATGTGAAAAGTGCATTTTTTTATGGAAAAATCAAAGAGGAGGTGTATGTCTGTCAGCCACCTGGGTTTGAGGATCCTTCTCATCCTGAGTGGGTGTACAGACTTGACAAAGCTCTTTATGGGCTCAAACAGGCTCCAAGAGCCTGGTATGATACACTCTCCACCTTTTTACTCAAAAATAACTTTACAAGAGGTGCCATTGATAAAACACTTTTCATTAAACATGTTGGAAATCATGTCTTACTTGTTCAAATTTATGTTGATGATATCATTTTTGGTTCAACAAACACAAAACTGTGTGATGATTTTAAGAAACTCATGCAATCAAAATTTGAGATGAGTACCATGGGAGAACTGCAGTACTTTCTAGGACTGCAGATCAAACAACAAACAAATGGAACTTTTATACATCAATCAAAATATGTTAAAGAATTATTGAACAAATTTTCTTTAAATGACTGTAAATCATGTTCCACTCCCATGACACCAATCACACAAGTTGAACCTGATGATCAAGGGAAACAGGTTGATCAAACCATGAACAGATGCATGATAGGTTCCCTTTTATACTTAACTGCTTCTAGACCAGATATTATGTTTTCAACATGTGTCTGTGCTAGATATCAATCAGCACCAAGGGAATCACACCTTATAGCAGTCAAAAGAATTTTCAGATATCTGAAAGGAACTCCAACACTGGGAATTTGGTATCCTGCCTCAAGCAATACCAAGTTATCAGCATTTTCAGATAGTGACTATGCAGGGTGTAAGATGACAAGAAAGTCAACATCTGGTGGTTGTCAATTCCTGGGTAACTGTCTAGTGTCATGGCAATCAAAGAAGCAAACATTTGTTGCAACTTCAACTGCTGAAGCTGAATACATTGCAGCTGCAAGTTGTACATCACAGATACAATGGCTCCAATATCAACTTCTTGATTATGGAATCAAAGAGACCAAGACACCTTTGTTTGTAGACAGCAAATATGCCATTAGCATCATTCAAAATCCGGTACAGTTCTCAAAAACCAAACATATTGAGATCAGGTACCATTTCATAAGAGATTTCTATGAAAAAGGCAAGATTGAGGTGAAGCATGTAGCAACAGCTAATCAAATAGCTGACATCTTCACTAAGCCCCTTGACACATCAACATTTCAGAAGTTAGTATCCATGCTTGGAATGCTAAATTTGTAAGTGTTTACTTTATTTTTTTTTTATATGCATATCAGTTAGAATCCAAGTTAACACTTGATTCTACCCAACTCTACATCAAACTTCTACATCAATCACTACTGTTATGCATAAAACATCAAATTTTTTTCCTTTTTCCATCCTGTTTACCTTTTTCCTTCTTTTTTCTGGTTTTCACTTACAAAAGACAAAAGTCTGAAACAAAACTTCTGAAAAACAAAATGAGAACTACTGATTAAACAAAAATCAGTATGAGAGAAACTGCTGATGAACAAAAATCATCAGTATGGGGATAATTTTCTGAAAAAGTGTGTAACTTCTGATAAAATAACCTTCAGAAGTTATGAATAAAGTATTTATAAAAACATTTCTCATCAGATGTTAAAAGTACTGAAGAGAAAATGGGAACTACTGATGAAGTAATCCTTCATCAGCAGTTTAAGTCAAAAGGGCAAATCTGACTTTTCCCATCATCAGAGGTTTGACCTAATCAGTTTAAAACCTCTGATAAAAAGATTTTTAACCAAAGGCGGTTTTAAAACTTCTAATAAAGAAGATTCAAGCGGTTAAAACTTCTAATAAATACCTTTTCTACACACTTATCCTTTCAAACTCAAAATATCCCTCCTTCTCTCTCAAAAACTCTCTCAATAACCTATACCTGCAAATCCACTGTTCGATCAAAACCCAAACCACATGGCTCTAGTTCTAAAACAGGGACACAATCAAAGGGCCTTTCTTGAAAAACAAGAAGGCTGGTCCCAATACGATGAGATCATTGATCTTGTCGTCAAATCCCAATATTTTACTACTCTCACAATAAACCCACCAATTCACACTGAAACTCTGAATGAGTTCTGGGCAAATGCTGAGACGGTTACAATGGGTGATGAGGTCATTTCCCTCAACTCAAGAATAAAGGGGAAACAACTGACCATCACACCAGCCACACTGGCAACAAGACTGGGTCTGGATGATGTAACTGCCCCTGACCATGTTGCTAACACTGATATTCATCTAACCATGACTGAGTGTGGTTATCAAGGTACTCTCACCCATGCTACAATATTCAAAAAATATTTTGAACCAAAATACAAGCTTTTATTTCATTATATTATTATGTGTTTGAGTCCAAAAACAGGGTCTTATGACCAGATGCCCTCTACTTTTCAACCAATATTTCATTCCATTGTGAATGAAACCAAATTCAGGGCATCAAAACTATTTTTCAATGAGTTGGTGTTACATCACAATAATACCAAGAAAAAGTTTTTGTTATACCCAAGGTTCATTATGCAATGCATAATAGGGGAACTGGGTAATGAGGTGCTTGTGGGAAAAATTTCAACTTTAAATCCTTTAACATCACAAGCATACTCAAGGCATAACAAACCGGCTGCCTGGCCAGAAGATGATCAGGGAGAACAACAACAAGTCCCCCTGAAGCCCACATCTTCCAAACTCACCCCACCAAAAGCCAAAAAGCCCAAGCCAACAAAAACTGCACCCCACCAACCCAAAAGAAAAGCTGTTCAGGAGGTTGAGATGCCTGAACATGCTCATGAGCATTCTGCTCTTCAAATAGATGAGACTGAAACACCCTCTCAGTCTCATCCATCTCAAACCCCACCAAGAGCACCCATAACCGTTTTATTCAAAAGAAAAAGACTTAGAAAAACATATGAAACACACTCTTCTTTTGAAACTGCTGAACAACAACTTTCACCACCTATTGCCCAAACTACTGAACCAACCCCACAAATTTCTGAACAAGAGGCAATAGAAATTGCCAAACTTCTCTCTGGGCTAAAAGAGAATGTCCCATCTGATCATGTCAGTCCCCTACAACCACAACAAACAGGGGACATAACTACTACATCATACATGGATGTGGACATTTCTAGCCCTATCCCAAGAGATGAGGGTGGACCAGAGTCTTTAAGCCCAATTTTAGAGACTCTTGGGGCATCTGAGGCTGCTACTACTCAGTTACCACCCAGTGGTGGATCTGAGGATAGAAGTAACATAGCTAAGACCTCAGATGTGGCAACTACTGATGAAGGCTTAATGCCTGAAGTAGGAAATCCTCAGTACCAAGAAAAAGAGGTTCATGAGAGAACTGAGTTGGGCTCAGCTCATGATTTAACTGAGACAGTCCTCATTGAGGGCAACATCAGGGATTCAGATGATTCCATTAGTTTGGATGATGTTTCACACACTCAAACTACTGAATTGACGGTACTTTCTGAAGGTCCTGTTTCAGGGGTATCCAGGCTCAAGAAGCCAGTCACCTCTGCACAGGTTAAAGCCCACTCAATCCCTAAAACCCCTAGAGTGGCATCCTCTGTACAACATGAGGATCTCCCAAAAACACCCCCTTCACAACAAATGCCTACCCAATTCCCTGGGCAAACAAGCATAGACCTGAACCAGCTATGCAACCCAGAGGGTCCCCTGTACCACATGATGAATACACTCATCAGAAATCACTTCCAAACATATACAGCTGACTTGGAGCTGTCCATCAAGAACCAATTTGGAGTGATCAAGACCAAGATGAACGATCTGTCCAACAAAATAGACTTCAACAGCAAACAGATTGCTCATCTTCAAGGACAATTCTCCCAACCCTCTGCTTCAAGGGTTAAAATTGATGAATCCAAAAAGGGGGAGAAGATCAGGGAACCTAAGGAGTCATTCCAAGCCAGGATAAGGGCAAGAGTGGCCATCCTTGAAAGAGATCAAAAAGATCAGGCCAGGAAAGAAAAATTGGCCAAACAGTTTGGTGTCTCAATAGAAGAAATTGAAGCAGCAAAGAAAGAAGATGAGACCCAAACATCTGAAGAATCCCTAAGGCAAAATGAAAAAACTTCTGATGACAAAACTTCTGATGAAGAATCAGAAAGTACTGAAGACAATCCTTCAGTAGTTGACAAACCATCAGCAGTTGTCATCACATCAGAAGTTAACACTTCCAAACCTCAAACAACTGAACCTTCCAGAACCACTGCTCCCATTCAACCAACATCTGATCCCATCAGGCCTACAACTGTTACAACAATGACTGTATTAAACCCTTCTCCTATCTCTCAATCAGCTGAACTATTAGAGAAGAGCTTAATTGCAGCCAACAAGAAGGCCAGAGAAGATCAGATTTGGAAATCTCTGGAAGAAAGGGATGATTTGGATTTAAGCCATGAAGAAAAACTTCAGGCTTATGCAGCTGAACTACAAAGGCAGGCTAGCCTTGATGAGATTGCTGAACAAGATAAAAGACAACAACTGGTGTCTTACATTACCAAGAACAGCAAAACCAAAGCCTTTACACTCAAAGGACTCTCTATGCAAGAGTTGACAAGAAGAGCACAATTGCTTGCAGACAAAGTGGCCACAAGCAAAGATGGAAAGGCCAAGAGAGCCCAGATAATAGAAGAGTTAGTAGCAGAAGGATATGGTTCAAAAGCCTCAGTATCCAGATGGAAAGAAGAAAGACTGATGGATACTTATAAAAAATACTAGGCTGCCAAGGCTGCAAATCCTGAGAAGTTTCAAACTGCTGATCCTTCAAGATCAGTAGTTAGAACTTCTGGTGCATCTAGAAGAACTGCTACTCAGAAGAAGAAGGCAGAGGACAATGTCAAAACTGACTTCAAAATGGTACTACTTGAAGGAAGTTCAATAGTCCATTCAGATTTTGACATTGAGGAGAAACCTTTGTTAACACAATTCAGGGATCCTTCCACTTTTGCTTATCAAATACAAAAGACCATCAAAGAGAAGATGCATACCAGAGTAGTGACTGAACACCATCTCCCAACTGTTCAGATGCCTGATATGCAACAACAACAAGGAAGAGAATCCCACCTGAGGCTATCTGAAACTGAAGACATCCAGCACTCAGGACCATCAACCCAAGGGACAAGTCTGGTTCCCTATTCTTCTGAATTTAACAAGTCAAAGATCCCTATCATCAGATGGTCACTTACTGATAACAACTCAGTACTGTTGACAAGAAGAGACCTCTCAAGCAGGGCTTACAAGAAGATCAGTGATCTAAAGAAACTGTCAACACAAGACCTGCTCACAATTCAACATCTAGAACCACAGAGAGGATCTCTATCTGATGGTCAGTTAAACCAGCTCAAGAACACCATGTACAAAGAGATATGGAAGATTGTTCAAGACAGAAGAAACACATAAGGAATTAGTAAGATTTTGGCTTCATCAATCCAGGGGAGATTGTTAGGACAAAGAGGATTGGTGAAACCACTTTTGTAAACCTTAGTCTAATTCACTTCTGTCATTTTGGCTAAGTATAGAAGTACTGAAGAGAAGACAAGAAACTGCTGATTAGAAGATATGAGAAGTGCTGAAGAAGCAGAAGTTCTGAAGTCCAAACCAGACAAGTTCACTTCAGAAGTACTGAAGACAAAACTACTCTTCAGTAGTTTGTCCTTCATCAGCACTTAGCATCAGATATTTCCCACCGCCTTTTGCATCAGTAGTTTATTGTTTATTATTACTTTTTAGTTGTATTTGTTTCTTTCAATGTTGCAACTTGTGCAACTTGTTACTGTTGTTTCTGTACTTGCTTTTTGGCAAGATACATGCATGTAAACGTCTATAAATAGGAGGCTTCAACCTTCTATTTTAGACATTGATTTTAATAGAAAAATCCTTCAAACACTCTCATTGTTCTATTCCATTTCTGTGTTTATTGTGAATCTGTCTAAGTATCTAATTCTCATTTACAGCTTAGATTCATAATAAATACTTGTCATTTATTAGTTTCAAACATCAAGGGAGAGTAATAACTCTGCCTTAGTATAAAAAGTGTTGCTTTAACTTATAACATTCCGCTGTGCTTATAATCTGATTCACAAGGACTTGCTAAACACTTAAGTGTCAAGATAGCAAGTTCTTACTTAACAGAAAGAGCAAACTGATCCAACACCATTGGTCCGGGTCCTCCTTAGAGAGATCTTGGTTGTCGTCGTCTGACTCGACGTTGCAGATCTCAACAGCTGACCTGTCGAGTCGTGAAGTCGTTTGTTTGACGACGGTGTTGGGTGTGGTTTGGTCCTCCGGCTGTTGGAGGTCATCCTCTCCGGCTCGGTGCATGCCGGAGGTGTTGGGGTTGGGTTCAGCCATGGGTGGGTTAAAAGATGGGTGAAAAAAGCTGTTCTAACCGTTGGATGGCGCCAATGAAGAAACAATAAGTATACCGGAGATTAGGACTAATCACCGGGGGGTTTATACTTACGTAACTACCAGGTTAATCCTTTACCCAAACCGTGATGGTAACCAGTGTGGATATTTAGTGTGTGTGAGTGTGTGTATGAAGTGTGTGAGAACACGAGAGTTAAGTGGTTCGGTCTTTAATGACCTACGTCCACTGTAAGTACACCGGAATGTTATTGATAATGAGAGATTACAAGGAGAGTATATAGTTGTTATGGCTATTTCTGAATGAATCTACAAGTTATAGGCACCGAAGTGGGCTGCATGGAGAAGCCCACAGGTGACACCATTGGCCTGGGCCCAACCGAGACCCAAGTCCATGGTTCTTCTGAAAATGGCGGGAAAAGGCAGGTTACTGTTGATGACGTCATGCTACAGTGTGGTCGTTGTTGTAGCTGGACACGTGGCGGATTTCTGGTGGTGCATAGTAACGTCGTACTTGCTACAGTGCCCAGGCTATCTTTGCCGTCTGATGTGACGTCTGACAGTTGGCGAGGTAATGCCTGCTTGTCACTGTTCACGACAGCATGCACAGTGTAGCCGTTCACCCTTTGTACTATCTGCCACATGTCCTTCTCCTGCTGGTGTGTATTCTGACATGGATCTTTATGAATCTTCCTTCTGCTGTTCTTTGTACTTCGTATGAAAGGTGCTAAGGGAAGATTCCGCGTGTGGTTGCACGCGCGTATCAGGTGTTGTTTGTTGCTTATTATATGTCTAGGCGCGCGAGACATGTTGATTGGTTGTCCCTGCGCGAGTGCATTCCCGCGCCATGATCTGGCGTAGGGTTGTTGTTTCACGAGGATAGGGACGCCTTCCAGATCAGGCTCCCTATCCCTTCAAAATCCATACCCAGTAACAATCTCGGCCCCATTAATTATTTCAATTTCTTGTGAAACTTGGCGTCCAAGGGAAACTTAAACCATTCAAATCATTAATCACCAAAATTCAAATTAGGGTCAAACTCCATTAATTATCAATATTATCTTTAACTAGTTTCCAAACTTATAGGCATGAATAATGGAAAGCCAATCACTAGCCAATCAATCCTCGGCTCTTACCATTACCAAATCTGGCTAACACCTTCCAGCCAAGAATTTCAATGCAATCATAATCACCAAACATAAACACTTTTCATTATGAATGACCATATTATGCTTAATTCTGATGAGCACATGATGAACAACATGATCATAAGCAACCTCTAAAGAATTCATATAACCATAAAAGAATCCAAATCATGGAATTGTAATGGAGTTTGGCTGTAACATACAAAGATGCTAGCAACCTTCAATCCGATTCTTAATCATTTATCTCAAACAACCAAGAGCCATAAACAATAACATGAACCAAGGATTATGAGGCATAACCAATACATGGCCGAAAACAATGACCAAGATTGGATTTGATCTAATGCCGATGAAGGCTACGGATCTCCAATTCAATCATAATTCAAAACAGGTCATGTGATTAAAACACTTATCGGCCATCAAACCTCAAACCCGAAAATCAACCAACAAACACTCCAAACTAATCCGGTAAAAACAAACATAAATCAATCAACAAATGAATTCACGGCCCCAAAAGATAAACACTAACCATAAGAACCGGAGAACCTCTCTTTTGACGAACAACATCCCCCGACACTGTGCAAATCCTTCTTCTTGTTCTTCGAGTGATATCAAAACCGAGCCCTTGAATGGCTTCAATGGCTTTGATACCACTTGTTAGTCCCGAAACAACACCAGATATCACTCATAGGTTTAATCGAACGCGGAAAATAAGATTAAACCACATGAACAAAAAGAAAATATATTATTAAGAACATTGTGTCGTTGCTTCGATTGCACACGGTTTCAATGAACCGTCTAGTACGATCACTAAGAAGATTGCACACGTTCTCTAGGAACGTCTGGTACAATCTCTAGGAACCTTGCACACGAGAGAACTCGTCTGGTACAAGGCTCTCCATAGAGGGCTACATGATTACAAATGAGAGGTCTACCTAACAATAAACAAAACATGACAATATATAGGAGCCTCTACCCCATTGGCCCACATGGCCTGACCCAAGCCCAAGTCCTAATCTAAGCCCAATAAATATAAATGTGTACAATAAAGACAAGCGTAAAACTATACAATTTCTGGGCCTTACAAATGTTGTACCATATGTTAAAAAGACTGTTTCGGAGCTATCTGTTAATGGCACGACTGATAAATATGTGCCACCACATAGAAAAACTACATGTGCTAACTCTCATGTACTGGTTCCTGAAATTAAACAGAAAGATCAAGGACAATCTGCATCACAAAGACAATCTTGTTCACACGGGTGTTCAAGATCTTCTAAGAGAAGAAAGACTGGGAAGCCTGCAAACAAATCATCCAATGGATCCCATCACTCACATTCATCAGTGGGATCAAACAGACCGGGATCTGCTCCCTATGCTAAGAAGCAGACATGTTATAACTGTGGAAGACCCGGTCATATTGCATGAAACTGCACAAGTCGTCCTTATGTGCCCTACTACAGACAACATCAGAGGATTATGCCTAGGGATAACTACAACTCCAAGCCAATGAAGGTTGATAAACCTAAGGCAAGGAAGAATATGAATCCCAAAGTTAAACCTTCTGATGGAGACTGGAATGTTGCCAAGAGAAAACGGAAGGTTGTTAAACCACATAAATCAAAACAACCTGAGAAACCGAAAGCTGCTATTCCGAAAGTAGCAAAACCGGTTCTTAAGCCTAAGCAAGTATGGAAAGCAAAGGCGGCAGCAACACCATGTCTAAATGAGAATAAGGACATGTTCTTGAGGGAAGTGTCCTACGTTGACGCTTCAGGAGTGCCCAGGACCGCGATGGCCTGGGTACCAGTGTTTAACTAATCTCCTCATTCATGCACGGACAGCCAAGGAGGATTGTCAACGACCACTGGTATGTTGATAACGGTTGTTCCACGCACATGACAGGTGACATCTCTCTGTTATACATTCATTTAAAATTTTCAAACAGTGAGTATGTTTCCTTTAAAGGATATAATGGAGGTTAAATCAGCGAAAGAGGTACGCTCAAAACCTGATGCATTAAATTCTGAACGTAATTGGTCTTTAATTCAAGAATGGTTTAGAAAAACACAAAAAGATTTTTCTTTGTTTTAGGTAAATTTGTTCTTTAAATTGTTTTCATTTATATATTAATTTTCAATTTTAAGCACAAATTTAGGGGGATATACCCTCATAAAAAACAAAAACAATAGAAAATTCAGAAAATGAGATTTCATGGTGCGAAAAAGAAGAAATGATAGTACATCAGCTGTTGAGTTTTCACACTTTAAAGTCGAAAAGAAAATTAAATCAAGTGTGATTGCAGCTCCATTATATGATGTACTGCCAGGCAAACTACACAACGAACTCAGTCCAAAACACGGTAAAGATAAAAGGGTTGTGTAGCTTGTGGGTAACACATCATCGGCGTATGATCTTATGGTCTAAAATCTTGCGTTGATAGATTGCCAAAGTCTGAGATTTCAGGTCTTTAAATTCTTGATACATCTGGGGATGTCCTGGCTGCCCTTCTGTTGCATCTAGATATATGCTGACCTAGGCATAGTCAGGACATCTTAAAAGAGCAATAAGGAAATGCCAAAACCCAAAATTCTCAAAGAGAATTCAAGCTAAGGGCACAAATCAAAAGCCTAAAGCAATGATCATACCAAAAATTTGGTATTTGCCCTAACCTTGGTCGGGAATCCATCGGTCTCTTTGTTGCATCCAGATATATGCAGACCTGATCACCGATGATCTTGACCTTGTAAAAGATACAGATGTCAGCAATTTACTCACCTATTATGAAGAAGCTTTGTGCATACCTTGATCGCGGGGGTATGTCATGATGTGGGACACACAGTTATTTCGGTCTAACACACGTTAAGAAAATAAGAAAAATATCGGAATTGAGGATGTGTGTGTATGTTTGTTTAAGTGGATAAACGATGCTGGTAATCGTCTTGGACTGCTTTCTGGCACTTTAATAAGTTTATCAGAACGAATATACTAACGGTGTGTTATAGTTTGACGATGCTGATATGATCTTCTTGCACATGATTCTCACAAAAAGATGCAGTGTAAATAGTTTGAGGTTTATTTTTTGTTTGTTTTTCTTTTATAAAAATTAACCATTCTTGAGGATTTGACCGATTCTCGAACAAAATTCAGGTTTTTGAGATTTTAAAATTGAAGTACACTAATGTACTTGGTGTTCATGTATATACTGGACCCTCTGTTGCATAAATTGTTTGCTCACAAAATTCTAAGAATTTGCAAAATTTATTCAAATCAAGAAATAGGGGTTGATGAAGAATGAAAGAGTTCCAGTTGCTGACAAGCATGAATCACCACACTGAGAAGATGTACCTGAGTCAGAAGAACCTGAAGCTAATCATCTTTTGACAATGAAAGTACAACTGAAGAAGTACTTTTGAAGTTACTTGAAAGACATGATTGACAAAGAAAAGAGCTTCTGAAACAACTGTCACAACCTCAAAATTCCACCTGCGAGGTTTTCAAAACTGCCACCACATATTGTTTCCATCTTTAGTAATCTTCACTTGTTTCGCCACTACTGTAACCAATTCCTTGTTTTTAGAAACTTTTTGGCAAATGCATACTATAATAACTGAAACAACTGTCACAACCTCAAAATTCCACTTGCGAGGTTTTACCGCGAGGCACGTGACACGCCAAAATCCAAGTCAACGGTCACAATAAACGACAACTAAATGTAAAATACGTAGACCGAATCATCAAGTTTTTAATAACATAAAACTAGTAGCGGAAGCTTAAACGTGTTTACAACCCCAAAACATGACAAACATAGTCAGAAATATTTATTAAAAAACATGCAATTAGAAGACCCTAGACGCCATGCATGACCCGTGCGCCTAGTCCATGTGTTTCTACCTTAGCGACCTGAGAAAACATGCCAAAAAGATGTCAACATATAAGCTGGTGAGTTCTAAGGTTTTTATAAAGCGTTCCAAAAGTGTACCAGGTTCAATCCTTTCAGTACTATGTCACGTGCATGCTAGCTAGGCGTATGTAATGCTACTACTACGATTGGAAAACTATTACTGAACACGAATACATGAATACGAATACAAGTATACTCCTGCCCGAATAATGAATACGTAAGTCGAGACAATATGCACCCGCCCGGCTCCCAGCCGTCGAGTGGGGCTGGTCACGCCCAATGGATCTATCCACATTTCCCCCGTTGTGCTACCCCGCACATTCATGGTTTTCCCCGGGACTTTAACAAACCGTATAGTAACCAAAAGTCAACCATAGTATGACATAAGTTTTAAGAATACGAATACGTAGCATGTTTCTCCCCCGAAAGTAAAACCAATAAAAGTGGGGCTATGAGACTCACCTTAGATTGCGTTCTTCTTAAAAGCTAATAAACAGTGCAATGATAGTCCCTAGTATTGGCGACCTATCATAAGATGTATATGAGTATCCGGACTAACGACCTATAGGTCAACTAGTCCCTGAATGTCCAGACCATAACCGTGTACGTTTGAAACCATGTTTGAACATTAATCTGACCACACAAGACAAGACCCAGCATCCCATTGGTGACCTGACATCCCCCGTGTTAGTCAAATACAAGTAACCAAGCAATCACACGTAAATATGCACTTAATACGCACAACAGTTAACCAAGGCTATCATACAGTCCATATAATGCATATATAAGTCCAAACGCGTGTTATCAGGTTTCTAGACATGACACGGGGTTCCCAATATGTTCCTAGGTGTCAAACCAAGTTTCGTGGTCTTAAAATACACTTACAGCAGCAAAACACACGACTAGGCATCAAAACACGCGATTAGAAATCAAACAGGCAATTAGGAATCGTAATCACCCCTGTTACATGTGAGTAGGTCCCTACTCGCCCCATATATCAGGCGAGTAGCATCCTACTCGCCTCCTGCAGACTAGGAGCTACTTTTCGCGCTTTTGACCCTCCAAATCAGATCCAAAACATGTAAAAACACCCAACATCAATCCAAAATCATCAACATATCCTAAATGAAAACCGCCAATTTATCCTCAGTCTAACACCCTAATTGCAAGCATTTCCCAAAATGGAATACTATTATGAAAACATCACATCAAAGCATGCATAACTTAACCTAAAATGGCAATTAATCAGATTTCATCACATAATCACATTGCAAATCATCATCCTACTGTTACTACATCATTCTAGTACAAACCCTAACATCAAACAACCATCAAGTCAACCCATAACATCCTAAATCCTCCTAAATCACTCAAACAGGTCAAAACGCATATTATCATCAAAACACATCAAACAACCTTCAAACTCCTAGACAATCATCCTAACAACTTATCTATATTAGTAAAACATCAAAAACATAAGAATCCCCATGTTTTAATCATAAAAATCCGTTCTTTTCATGTACCCTTCACATATAACTCATATAAGGGATTAGACTTGTTTTAAAATTGTTTTTCAAAGGTTTTCAAAGACACAAACTTCACAAAACCAGGTCTGGACCTATAGGGATCAAAATAACAACATGATATAAGTTTAGGATGGATAACACACCTTGGATTTTGCTAAAGAGGATGTGTAAAGCTTGGAAATGGTAGGTTTTAGGGCAAAAACGAGTTCTAGAGGTTGAGTATTGTGTGAGAGAGGTTTGGGGTGAGTTAGGGTTTCACAAATGATGTTTTGCAAGTCAAGTATGGTAATTATAGCTGTTTCTAGTCGTTCTTGATGTTACACGCGAGTACGAACTGCAACAGGCAATTAGGAATCCTAATTGCCCCTGTTTCAGGCGACTAGCTCCCTACTCGCCCCTGCAGGTGGCAATTAGGATTCCTAATCGCCCCCTGCAGGCTGATGTGGGTTTTTGGCGCGTTAAACAATATTTTAACACATGTAAGCACATATTCACATACCGACAAGTTATATAATGATTATAAACACATAATGCAAGATAACTAACACGTTAACATTCGTTCACCAATCCCTGGGACCCGAGACTTCCGTGTATGCATTAAATCCGGTGATTCTACGAATCACCAATCCTTGTACACATGGTTATGGACCGACTCCCGATGATTCCCGAACCATCCTAACGACTCAACGGACCCAGTTAAGTATATTGTATGCATGACTCGCTAAGGTAGACTTACTAGTTTAGCAAAAGTTACGAACCTGAGTTTGCCGGGTGTCACAACAAAAAAAAGGAACATGAGTAGATGTAATAAAAAGTAGCAGCTTATATATTAATAAAAATGAAAGAACAACACATTTGATCCTAAAATTCAAACTAACGATGTATAATATTATGCAAATGATAACAATACTTTTTTATTATGATAATTTGTCATAAAGAATGGTCATATCATATGCTTCAAAATTAATATAATATAGCGATTGTGCAAGAGATAAATACCAAAGTGTCCTTTGATGTATCGCGTAAAATATGACAAATGATTGCGCTTTTAGATAAGTCCTTGAACCAAAAAAAAATTACTTTCCCTTTTTGCCAAACATAATATACGCACTAAAATAGTTTGAATTCTCCATCATATCATCAAGTTTGATCAAAGAACATGCCTTTACAAAACAAAGAAACACTCGAATTTTGAATCCAATTTCTTTTATCGCACACAACTTCAAAAAAATGTAGTTTAATCTAGCATAATATATTCTCATATATGGGAAACTTAACAATTGTCCTAAATATAATTATATGCATATCTTGTAATTCTTTTATGAGCTAAAAAGAGGGAGAGAAGTAGTAGTAAAACTTGATTAAAAGTGTCTAGTGGGTTTTTTTAAGTTTTAATTTGATAAGGTAAATGTTCTTTTTAGTTCATTAGGCGCTTTGATAGCCGCGCGTTGTAATGAACTTTTTTAAAAGGTTTGCAACGTATCAAAAAACAGCCTCATGTATGCATTACATTATATAATCTCATATCCTATAACAACATAAGCGTAAATAACTTAAACTGAGTTTATAACACATATGAGGCGAACTACATGCATGCATTACATTATATAATCTCATATCCTATAACAACAAAAACGTAAATAACTTAGACTGAGTTTTATAACACATATGAGACGATTTTACGCACATAAGAGGCAGTTCTACATTCAAAAATTGCTGACGCTATCAACCTTAATAACTAATACCAACTTCCTATTTATAACACATAGGAGGCGGTTCTACATACAAAATTAAGCCACATAGGAGGCGGTTTGACCCCAACCTGATCTGGAGCTCTTATTAGCGTTGGTTTCACTTTTCTTCATGCCCCATCTAGGTTCATCTGCAGTGACCACCCCTTTGATCAGTGGACCACTACATCTCGTTTTCGCATAAATACGAAAAGTCTTTAAATCTTCGGTTGCTGGATCCGGTGGATCATCAGCCTCAGCTTCAATATATCATGACATTCAAAACAATAACTAATCATGCAGATATTCACATACATAATATGAAGATAAAAGTGCAAATAACAATAAGAAAACAAAGAGTGATAAGACAAAGGCAAAAGCCAATAGGTTTAAAGTTGCAGGGCAAATCTCTCATTGAATAGGGTTTTTGTGAGGCTCAGATTCCGCCGGAAAATCCGGCTGCAAGGTGGGTTGCAGGTGCATACCTACCATCCAACACCCATGCAACGCCATCTTCATCCACTTTCCGTATAGGTTCCAGAATCATCACTGCCATCGATTGGCCAGGCAACGAAATCGAGCCACAACAGTAAGGGAGCATACTTACGTTGTAAAAAATGCATCATAGAATAACATATATCATGGCATTAAAAACAATAACGAATCATGCAGATATTCACATACATAACCTTATATGGAGATAAAAGTGCAAATAACAATAACAATAACAAAACAAAGAGTGATAAGACAATGCAAAAGCAAATACTTAGTGAGGCTCAGATTCCGCCCGAAAATCTGGCTGCAAGGTGGGTTGCAGGTGCATACCTACCATCTAACACCCATGCCACGCCATCTTCACACACTTTCCGTATAAGTTCCAGAATCATCACAGCCATCTATTGGCCAGGCAACAAAATCGAGCCACAACAATAAAGGAGCATGCTTACGTTGTAAAAAACACATTCTAGACCAACATATTTACTGCCGAGGTAAAAAAACCAATCAAACACGCAAGCAACAACACAAAGCCAAACAACACAAGGAACGATGGCAGGAATCATCAAAATTAACGGAAACAATAATCCCATGGCATATCAATCCAAACCACACATGGGCCAACGCTAGGATTAGACTAATCAATAGAGCCTCAAATAAGCATCATGCACTTTCAAAGTCAACATTGCATCACAGTTTATAGATTATCAAAGTTAACGACTAAAAATTGCACCATCAAAACTCGGAACCAGAAAATTCATGTGAACAAACATCACCATCATAAGATGACCTCCATCCCTTCAATTCCAACGTTAGGATTAGCCTAATCAATAGAGCCTCAAATAAGCATCATTCACCTTCAAAGTCAACAGTGCATCATAGTTTATAGATTATAAAAGTTAACGACTAAAAATTGCACCATCAAAACTCGGAACCAGAAACTTCAGGTGAACAAACATCACCATCATAGGATGACCTCCATCCCTTCAATTACAGACCAACCCGCCGCCATCATCCAACGGCCCAAAACCAAACGCAAACGGTGGCAGCTAGGGTTCCATCAGGAAAGGGGCCACATCGGTAACAACGCCAAAATCCTCGACGGTTAACCTCACCGACGATCACCATACACAAATACCCCTCATTCCCTTTGTTTTGTAACACACACATATATAGTTAGCAAATACAAAGTATAGAGAGAAAGAGAGAAAGAGACAGAGGGTTTGTGTGTGTGTGTGTGTGTGAGAGAGAGAGAGAGAGAGTATGAGAGGAGATCGGTACCTGCCATCTGTTTCCGGCGTGACATCAGATAACTGTGACAGTGGTGATTTTGAAAAGGAAAGACGGTGGTCATGCCGTTGTAACGGACAGGAAGTCGGCGGATGAGGAATCAAGTGAAGGTTGTAGTGAAGTTACCAGAGAGATATGGAGACTTTAGGTTAAAAAGAATATAGAGAAAGTGAAGAGACACGTGTACAGTAGGAGAACCCCAACAAAACACGTAGCCCACTACACAAGCCCATCAGACACATGGCCTTTAAACATAAAAAGAAAAAAAGGCCAAAAGACTCGAACCCAGGATAACTGACTTAGCAACATGCACACAAACCACTAAGCCAACTAACATTATTGAATGGGTAACATAAATAATCATATATAACACATGATGAACTGCACCAAATCAAAATCACTATTCAGATACCCCGCCTATTAATATATATATATATATATATATATAAGGTTATGAATAACAACTTGGATATGAATGCTTTTAGGGGGTTTAATTTAAAGTTATAAAACTGAATAAAATAAACATACATATGAGAAGACAAATATCCACCTCATTTAACGTCAGAAAATGGATAGGGGTAATGGAGTGAATCAAAGTGACAAGATTTTGAAACCTCAAGGACGAAAATGCGAAAAAAAAAACATTTTGAACGAAATCAGAAAAGTGACCAAACCATATAAACGAAAATGGCAGTTTACTCCTTTTTAACCTTGTGTGCCATGATAAAGCTATAAGTATAATGTTGGTCGTTAAAAGGACATTTCGAGGGACTCCATGCATCTCATTATTGAAAAACAGAGATTGATGTAGAACATTGATGTCGTTTTTAAATTGGCAGGACCAAAGTACACATGCCAAAACCATAAGTCGTTTGAAACAACCGCTTCGAGCATAATCATTGCATATTCGTGATCACCTCTCATAAACTGCCCTCGGGACATTGTTTGACACGTCCGCCATACAATATGCATACAGTCGATACTACCGACCATCCCTAGGAGGCTCCATCTAGCTTCATGCACATTGTTGGTTATTCATGATCACCTCTCATAAACTACCCTCACAGCATTGTTGGGCACATCCGTCATTCGATATGCATACAGTCGATACTATCGACCATCCCTAGGAGGCCCCATCTAGCTTCATGCACATTGTACAAATGTGCATGTTGTGGCTAGTCTGTCTATGTAAAAACTCTTTAATGTACAAGTTTATAATAACATTGAGAAAAAATTCTAGAGATTCATGTAAGGTTCTATTAGACATAGATAAATATTTTTCGTATTCGTAAGGAACATTGTCAGTTGTGAGCTGACGAATTGTTGATGTACATTTCCAAATCGACGTGAAACTCTTTTTTTAATCTAATGTTGTATCCTTCTTGAAACCGCTCAAACCTTTCACTTAAATCCCCAATAATTTTCAGAAATAACTCTTTCAACATGTGAAATTGATTTCTACACGTAGTGCATCATACTTCAGGTTTTCTAATAAGTAATCGTTCATTGAAACCTCATGAGCCAATTCATGATCATCCGACACATAATTTATATTTGAACGTGTAGTATCCTCAAGCTCTTTTGTTGTGGTGTCCGCATTGGTCAAAATTCCGACCATTTAAATCGGACGAGTCAAAGAGTAAATTGTTAAAAACCTCTAGAATCTAAAGCCTCCACGCCTAATGGAAAACTGAGTTCTCCAACCCATAAAATAATTATTGTTTAAAATAATCCAACTCTCATTTTGACCTCTCCAACGTTTAAATCTCCAAACCCATGTCCTAGTTCCCAACCCAATTTGTGATCCTGCTTTGTTACACCCTGCCTAGGCGGAAACATGTGGTGCAACACGAAAGGTTTTCAAGCACAAGATTTGAGCAAACATTCAAATTAACTTAATATTAATAGTACCAAATTTGTTCAACGACAACAACCATCACAAAATATTGTTTAAAACTGATGTGCCGAAAAATTGATATGTTTTCACCCATAATTACCACCTGTTTTATGACCTAGATCATGCTTTTATCTTTGTTTTATCACGGTTTATCTTTCTTTGTTGATAAATGCAGATTTGGAGGCCTGGTGATGAAAAGAAGTGAAAAGCCGCACAAAACGGCACAAAAAGACGAAGATTTGAAGACTTTGAAGATCTGTCAGACATGGCACGACCGTGCTCACGGTTGTGCAGCCTTCCCGAGTCAACAAGTCAACATTTCCAAGTCAAAGGAGGTCAATTTCAGAGTTCCAGGATATGCACGGGCGTGCATAATGATGAAGCACGGCCGTGCTTTACTCCAGCGTGTTCTCCAAGGAAAAAACCGACCAAGACTGACAAGACAGTTAGCATCCAGGACTAGCACGGGCGTGCCACAAGTGGTGGCACGGGCGTGCTCAGTAACAACCCGACATCTGCTGTACAAAGGAATCTGCAACAGTACCCGTTGTCGAGTATGGGCGTGTCAGAACGTTGTCGAGGGCGTGCAAGAGATGAAATGCCTATAAATAGAGGCCTCCACCCCACATTTTGAAGCATCCCTTTCCACTCGCAATCCAACACTTCTCCACGAAGTTTCTGCCCCCTGAGAGGTTTAGAGGTGCCCCTTGGAGCCTGGGATCACTCCACAAACACCTTGAGAGAGAGAGAGAGAGAGAGAGAGAAACACCCCAAAATCATCCAAAACCCTTAGAAATCTCATTATCACCATCCAACATGTCTTGTACACAAACCCAACCTTGTGAGCTTGTTGTGACAACCATGCTAGGCTAGATTTCTGTTGGTGTTGTTAGGGTGAGGATGGACACTTGGTATGAAGTAATATAGTTTATCTTTCATTTTAAAGTGGTGTTTTGTGTTCTTAATAATTCTTACTATTCTAACTTTGTTTAATGGTCTAATTGACAAATCACCTAGTCTTTGGTCTTGTGAGTGTCTTGATAAGCAATGAGAAGGATTCATGAGTGTACCCATGGTGTGTAAAAACCCATGCACTTGTGAACTTAAATTACCCATAAGCTAAGCAATCAATCTCGGCGAGATCTCGGTGGTATCTCGGTGGAATCTCGGTTATCGGTGGGTCATGATCATATCGGTTTGAAATCTCGGTAGTTATCTCGGAGCCGAGAATATCGGCCGAGATGACCGATATATCGGCCGAGATTGTCAATTTTTATATCGGTCGAAATGCCGAGATATCGGTTCCGTTTTATTTTTGGGCCTATTTGATCCAAGTGATATAACTTATTCAACTATCAATCGGCCTCAGTACTTCAGTTCAGCAGCAATTATCGAAAATACCTTAGTTATTGTTGAAGACACAGATCTGAAAGGTGTATGTTCGTCAAAGAGGTCATGGTAATGTTATCAGAAGAGGGAAACGCGAGGTGGTGATGATGCTATCATAAGAGATGGTGCAGTGGTGATGGCGTATAGAGGGAGAGAGAAAGATGCGACGGTTGTAATGTTGTGTTGTTGTATTAGGATGAGAAGTGGCACACTAACTATTGTATAGTTATAATAAGGATATATTATAATAAGGAGGTCCAATGATGTAGTGGCAGCAAGATGACTTATAATAAGGTATTAAGGATATATTATAATAAGGAGGTCCAATGAGCAGATGATAAGCACGCCTGACATGAATTCAGCTTATGGGAAATTGGAAAGTTATATTTTTTTTAATTGAATAATGGAAAGGCTTCTTGAAGAGTGGAAAAGAAGCAGGTAAAAAGTAGAGGGTTAATGTTGATGTTTGTATGTTAGTATAAAGTTAATGTAAGTTATAACATTATATATATAGACACATATATATACACACATATTATAAAACTACCGATATCTCACCACGAAAACCGATATATCAAATATCGGTCCTTGACCGATAACCGATATTTTTCCGCATTAACTGCTTAGCCCATAAGTGGGAAGGACTCATGAGTGTACCCATGGTGTGTAATAACCAAGGTTGTAGAACTCGCTAGGCGCTAGTCGGCCGGTGGGGTGCCGACTAACGATTAATCGGGATTAGTCAGGATTAATCGGGATTAATCGGATCAGACTTTTTATGTATAATTTTACAAATTTATACATATATACAGCTAATTTTATAACTTTTATGTGTAAATTTATAAGTTTGGGGACCAAATGTAAACTAATAAGGAAGGAGGGGGGTTAAAAGTTAAAATACCCACACTTTATACAACCTAAATCACATTACGTATGTCAGACCATCTCTTTCTTCCCCCTTTCTTTTGTTTCATCAGACGCGTGACCAAAACATGAAACCCTAGCCCCAAATTAGCCACATATTATAGATTGTGGGGTTCGATTTCGCACAATGAAGACATGAGCAGATCTTATTTTCGTTCGAATCGAGGTAATAACTCATTTCCCTTTTGATTTGGTCCAATTTTTACCCAAATTAGGGTTCCGATTAATTCAATAATGGCCGATTTTGGCCGATTTGGAGCAGACTTCGGCGGCTAGGACCGACCAGCGACTAATTGAGTGATTAGCTCAAAATTTATGAGTCACTGGCCGATCAGCGACTAATCGCCAACTAGTCGTCGGCTAGTCGCGATTTCTACAACCATGTATTACCCATGCACTTGTGAACTTAAAGCCCATGAGTTTATCAAGATCTCATTTAGGGTCGGTACGGTCTATATACTTGGTCCTAATGATAAGTTAATCCTTAATCTTACATCTTGGTTGCATGGTCTATGTGAAGTCTTGATGTGGGTTATGGAGTAATGAACTCGTGTTGGAATAAAATGGTCTTTATTTTATTCCATCATTATACTGCCACACAGTTAATGATAGACCAGTCACTTTTTGGTAAGTTAATTAAACCAAGTAGGGGATGCACGTGTGCTGGTAAGTCACGACTCCTCTATGTTATTAAGTGGTAACTTGTTCGGTCATGCTCCGGCCATCGACAAGTTATTCATAAAAGTCTAGAGTAGTTTGATGTCTATATCGCAACACCGAGAGGCAGGTAATTTGGGGTTGAGTCGACACAGTCTCGAGTCACTTTATTTTCAGTGTTGAGAGGTAAGCTAACCAGGTCGGGAGACCCTCATAATAACATTAAGAACACAGTCGTTTGTACAGCTTTTCGAGAACAGTCACCTCTAGAAAATGCAGTTGCAATTCTAAGTTAAGCATAAGTGCGCGCTCAAACACACCACTATAAAATAAAGATAGCTATTTCATACCGAAGTTCCATCCGATCCCGAAGCAACACCATTGTTTTGCTATTGATTTTCCTTAAAAGTTTTCATCTCTCGTTTTACTTTTCTTCTTGCAATTTTAAAAAAGTCGTTTTAAGTAATTTTAGGAAGCTGAGTAGTAAAAATCGTGTCCACGGATTCGATACTCGGTACTTGCACATTTCTATACTATATACGATAGGGGCGCTTGCCTATTGTGTCATGTTTAGAACGTTGAGCAACTATTGTTTTAAATTATAAATTTAAAACTTGTAAGTGTCTTTTTGTTTTTCTAACTTGCTCGTCTTTTCATCAAAGCTTTTGGCATCTCCCCCGCGACTTTGCCCTTTTTTTTGAAAAGAAGTCTAGTTTTCTTAAACACTCACACGACACCAAAACCGTACACATGACCATAAGTTTTGGAAACACAAATAGTGACAGTGGTGAATGAATGCCTAATCGTATCCCAAGTTCCATCCATAGCTTAGTTACCTGAAAAACATGCTTAAAAACCTTGTCAACATAAATTTGATGAGTTCACAGGTTTTGAAATAGTTGAAAATGTAAATTTTAATGAAATTCAAGAATGACCCATCATTGTCTAGCTAAGATCAATGATAATAAACAATCATGAGTCCATAACCAAACCTTGACGAGTGGTGCCTCGCACATCGCACAATAAAGACAATGTATCATCATAAAAGAAATACAAGCACTCTTTTGTCGTATGTATCCAAGTTAGAGCGACTAACCAAGAGTGGGATGTAAACCCAATAGATCTATTCAAGCGTTTATAGGCTAAGTCCATAGCTAATGGTTACGGTAAACTAATTACACGAGGGCTTAGTGATTACTCTAAACAGATTGTCTCATGTATACCGGTCTGCTTGGAATTCATTCTAAAACTAGTAAACAATGCATGCTTTTCCCCAAAATATAAACATTAAGAAAAAGGGGCCGTGAAACTCACCTCAAGTCCGTGCGTAGTCTAGCAAGAATGTACGTCCGACAAACTAGGAATTTCGACCTACACGTCCTATATACATACATGGACACTTTAGGTCTAATGGAATATTCCATTGTATCCTTGGTTCACCTAATCTATTATGGTAATTTGGTTTAGCTTCATTGGTGACCTTTATACTTTCTGATATTGTCTGAAAATAGTTTGTATTATATTATGGAAAACCTTGTCTTTTAACACATGTTGTTAGTTATTAACACCTGTTATTACTTGGTACAAAACTAGTTATGTTAACTTTTGAATCAATATATGATCTTATTTACATGTACACATGCAAACTCATGTATATGTATGCCCATGTATATATACGTGTGTATATATATATGTATACCTTACATGTGTATTTCCATGTATAACCATAAGTATTCATGTCCATGAGCTCTACACTTGTACATACATACCCATATATATATATATATGCATCTTGGTAGATCCATACACATTAATACCTATGTCTATAAATTTGTCACACACATACATGTCTCGCATACATACACATGTATACCTATAAGATAGACTACTCAACATACATGTATCCATGACTTAAAACATACACATCTACACATACATACTACTCGCATACATATATGTATTATAAGTTTTAGCACATTTTCTTGTAACAAGTTTTATTAGTTGTGACACAAAGTAATTAATGTTCTACATATGGTAGCCATGTTTATCCATATGGGTGAACACTAATGTGTAAAAGAAATAAGACTAGTGAGATGAGAGGATGATCATACCTCTTGAGTCTTGCAAAGAGGCTTGGGGACTAGGAGAAAGTTGAGAGTGTATGTGTGTGTTTGTAAGTGGAGTTGGGAGGTGATACTAACAAATGAAATGATCAACCTTTGGCCACTATTTATAGAGGGGAAAGGGAGAGAGAGACCGAGAGAGAAAGAGAGCCGAGAGAGGGAGAGATCGGCGAGAGAGGGGGAGAGGGAAAGAGGATGTCTAACTTTGGAAAGTCAACTATTATGGATCCTTGTGTTTCCTAAGAATCTTTTTATGTTAGTATGAGATCTTAGTTTGATGTTAGACTAATCAACATGACTTATCATATAATCCCTTGTTACTTTGAATGACTAAACATATGATTTAGCTTGACATAATGATGCTTAACCATATCATCTTAGGATTAGATTTGATTAGGAAATAGGCATGGGGTGGTGGTGGCGGTTACATAGAGCCGAGAGAAAGAGAGGGGGAGTTTTAGTTTGGGATAAGTTGATCTTGTGCTTTCCTTGTGTCAAGAGAATATTTCCACTTTTGTGTTTGGTCATATGTAAGGTTTAGTGTTTCCATGATGTGACTAATCTTAGGCTTGATTTATCAACTCAAGTTGATAATCTCTTAGGGTAGCACATTGTAGAGTTAACGTTGGACATGATGTGAGGGGTGTATGGATCGATATAGGGAAAAGGAAAAAGGGTGGGTTAGTTTCGGTTGTAGTGAGCCGAAAAGGAGAGGAAGGGAGGTTCCAAGGGTAAGTCAACTTCCATGTTTCTTGGTTATTAGAGGAATATTACTAATTTTGTGTAGAGTCTTGTAAGATTTGACTAGGTTTGCATGGGATTAGAGAAACATAATCATGTGTTATTAGATTTGTAGAGATCTTGATTAGATGGATAACACACATCATGAAGGACAATACATGTGATCTTTTGATGTTTAGAATTAGAAGGCAAAATGATGGTGTCATGGGGGAAAGGGGGCGACGGCTTGGGGGCTTCCAAGAAGGCAAGATTGTGTTGATTGGGGTAAGATATCTAGCATGGGTTTATGGACAAAAGAGATGTATCTATTTTTTGTTATACATCACACCTAGTTTAAGGAATCTTATGCGGTGATTAGTAACATTCCATAAGATCAAGATTGATGTGTGTATTAGTGATTTGATACACACTAAAAGGGGTTTAGTGTTGTGTAAATAAGGGACAAGGAGGATGGTTTAGTTGTGCTTGGGAGCCGAAAAAGAAAAGAAAGAAAAGAGGAGGAGGGGGCGACGATTGTGGTGGTGATGTGGTAGTGGTTATTTTGGGCTAAGAAGCTTCATGCAACCATGTGTTGATTGATTGTTCCACCTTTTATAGTTAAGCACAAAAGCTAGATTAGATTGTTCATTAAGATGGGACAAAATGCATGTATGGATTATATTTAATGTGTTCCTCTCATGTATATGTATATATTACAAATCGGTTATTTTAAAAACATGGACAAGGTTATATATATATATATATATATTTTGTAGATATGTATGTTGACATATTCACGGATACGTGTCTAAACGATTGAACATACACACATATGTTTGAAAAATAGATTGAAATTGTTTAAACTCGTGTCACCAATGCTCGTTGATATGGGTGAAATTATACTTGTCCAGGCCTTACTAGACTTTCTCGGGGGACTTGTGCATATAAAATGATATTAATTATGTGTAGAAAGTTAAATGTTGACTAGAAAGTGTACGGATTTTGACCTGATAAAGTGGCGAGTGTCACATGCTTGGCATGGGATTGTTTCCTGTGAATTCGCTAAAACTTAGTGGAGCTCGCATGTATAGCTTGCGAGATATCCACCCCGTTTTCTCTATCTAACACATCAACGCCACATCGTTTTTTTCCTCATTTCCTCAGTTTTTCCCATATTTCCTAAGATTTCTCCAAAAAGAACTTAATTTATATTTAAAATTTTTTAACTTATTATTTTTATAACAATATAAAACAAGATCTAATAAATGCAACACACAAATAACATAAATAAAATTACACTAAACTTAGAACAATAAAAAAAGCAATATTAAATTAAAAAACACACATAAGAAAAAACAATGAAACCATTTCATTAAAAAAAAAACCTATAACGGTAAGGCCTATAATCAACGACTTGCCACTTCACGTTTCTTTTCGAGAATCCTCTTCAACATCTCGCAAGAATGCATTGAGTGGTCTTTTGTGATAAATGCTAAGTCTTGTTGTTATCTTGAAGCGTTGCTTGTTGTTCTTTAATCAATCTGAATCGAGTGTTTAGATTGGTTTCCATGAGACACATCTAATCATCTCGTGTTTCATTTTTCGCTCCCCTTTAGCTACATTGAAGGACTTGAATTTCTCGATCATTGACAACATCTCTTCGGTGGACTCCGATAGTTGTCCTGATTTCTTTATCATCGTATGGAAATTGAGCTTTTGAAGATGTGGTGAAGTGGCCTGTTTCACTTGTTCTTGATCTTTCCAAGTGTAGTGAATAGGCACCCATTAAAGGAATAGTGGCCCAACACGAGCTATAATGAACGACTTTGTAACACCGCGTGATTTTCACTTTTCATATATTTTAAATTTTATACTTAACAAATTCCAAGTTCGTCTTTACTTGCTTCTTTTATGTTACTTCTACCAATTCGTGACGAATCGTCATTATAATCTATCCTAATCAATTTAGAAACTCATTTAGTTAATATCTTAATATATATTTAATAGCTGATTACCCGGGAGTGTCCCAGGGTTGAAAAATCTAATATTTTTTTTTTTTTGAACGATAACTTTCATTAAAAAACGGCAAGCACTCAAAAACACGAGAACTGCCCCAATTACACACACATATACAACGGGTACTTAGACCACTCTTTCCAATCTATACAAACAAATTTCGACCGATGTTTCATCCACAGAAATGTCTTCGACTTTATCTCCGCTACCGTATGCATAACTTTCAAATCTTTGCCTTGAAATATCTTTTGGTTCCTAGCATTCCAAATTGCCCAAATACCAACCAAAACAATACCTCTAACAATCTTTTTTCTCCATTTACCACCATGAACATTATTATATAGAGACAGAAGATCGTTAAATTCGTAAGCGACAAATGGATCTAACCTGCACCACTTGCAAATCACACTCCATACTCCAAAAGCAAAGCTGCAGTCCACCATGGTATGTCTTAAATCTTCATTTGCCGATCTACACCTTTGGCAAACTATATCTTGAATCGCTACCCTTCTCCTCACCAAGGCCTCGCAAGTCGGCAATCTATCAAGTTTAGCTCTCCAAGCATTAAGATTTACCTTTAAAGGAACCCATCTTTCCCAAATAAAAGTGGATGTACTAACAGGCAAGTCTGACAAATACATGGCTTGTTTACACTTAGCCACTGTATAATCTTCCTTACCTTGTAGTTTACCCCAAGACCATGAGTCGGCCCCCTCTGTCTTCGAAAAATCAAGCAACATCCTATTTAAATCTTGCATCTCGGACAATTCCTCGACCGTTCTAGGATAGCGCAGCCATCTACCATCAAAGTACCAGCCGTCATCGCCTTGAGCTATTCTATCCTTAATCTTGCACTTCTTATCTCTTTCAATCTTGTACAAACATGGCCAACGTTTCTTTAGGATAGTATCTCCATACCACAAGTCGAACCAAAATCTCAACTCGCAACCGTTCCCAACTATACCCCTGAACCACTGCAGAATTGAAGTCCCTTGCATTTTGTAGGCTGCCAATGTTGATACTAACGATTTCCAGCACCCGGGCAATGAGTTCCGAACCGGAAGACCTTCCCATAAGCCTCTCCCACCATGTATACTATTGATAAAATACCACCATAAGGTTCCCGACTCCGTCTTGAAACGCCAACCCCATTTAGCTAACAACGCCACATTAACCTCTCTAAGCCGCGGCACTCCCAAACCACCCTTATTTTTTTCTTTTGTGACTACTTCCCACGACACCCAATGGATTTTATTAACATCTTCTGATCCGGACCATAAGAACTTTCGCATCATGGCTTCTATACGTTCAATCACTGTGACCGGAGCTTTGTACAATGATAAGAAATATATCGGAAGGTTTGACAACACCGATTTTATAAGGGTCAACCTACCAGCCAAGGATAAAGTCTTTGCTTTCCAACTCGCGAGACGGTTACGAACAGTTTCAATGACCGGGCTCCAATTACAACTTCTAGCCATGTTGGCCCCAACCCGAATCCCCAAGTAATCAAACGGAAGCTCACCAACACGACATCCCACTACATTCGCCATATGCTCCACATCACTGATATCCATTCCCACCCCATATAAAAATGATTTATTCAAGTTGATTTTTAGCCCGGAAACTAGATAAAAGACTCTAAGTATTCTGGCCACACTTCGAATGTTATCTTCAGACCAATCGCCCACAACTAATGCGTCATCTGCAAAAAACATATGAGATAAAACCTTGCCTTCATCATTGTAAGTGATCCCTTTGAATTCCCCAATATTTATCGCCTTATCAAACATGCAATGAAGAACCTCCATAACTACCAAAAATAGAAACGGAGAGAGAGGATCCCCTTGCCGCACACCTTTTTGACAGTTAAATTCGAAAGTTGGCGATCCGTTCACAAGAATAGAAGACCTAGCTGAATTTAGAATCCCCTTCACCCAAGCGCACCATTTATCGTGAAAACCCATTTGAGACATAGCCGAAAGCAGAAATTCCCAATTAACATTATCGTATGCTTTTTCAAAATCCAGTTTCAACAAAAAAGCGCGCCTCCCGGTCTTTTTAAGCCAACCTACCATCTCATTGATGACCAATGGACCGTCTAAAATAAACCTCCCTTTTAAGAAACCCGATTGAGAGTTTGAAATAATCGTGCCCAACACCTTCGACAATCTATTAGCCAGCACTTTAGATATTAACTTACTAATAATCCCCACCAGATTTATAGGTCTATAATCCCTCAAACCCACCGGCGTTTTTGATTTCGGAATTAAAGTGATAAATGACGAGCTGCACCCTCGACTAAAAACCCCATGATGATAAAAGTGCTGAAAAATATCATAAAAATCATCTTCTAAAAGACCCCAAAAAAATTTTACGAACCTGAAGTTGAAACCATCTGGTCCCGGTGCTCTATCCGGACCGCAATCAAAAGCCGCCTGTTTAATCTCCTCCCTAGAAAAAATCGTAACCAGCATATCACGGTCTACGGGCTGCAATCTCTTGACATTTTCACAGCGAAGTGTGGGCCGAAACTGCACTTTCTCGCTGAAATGACTCCGATAATGATTCAACACAGTCCTTTTAACCAAAGATGGTTTATCAATCCAATTCCCATTAACCATTAATCCCGGAATAGAATTCGAAGCTTTCCGGCCATTAATGGTAGCATGAAAAAACTCCGTGTTCTCGTCACCTTCCATGGCCCATTGAACCCTGGATTTCTGCTTCAAATCTCTCGACTTACAAAATTGCGCATGATCCAAGCCTTTCCTGCATTCTTCCCAAATCCACATCTCGTCTTCCTCCAAGTTGCGTTCTTCTAAAACCAATTCCAAATTCTCTAACTCTGTCTTCAAAGTATCCACTTCTTCCCCCTCTTTGCGCGTAATATCCTTCCACCAATCTTTCAATACATTTCGAAGATGACGAAATTTTGCCAAGAGAATCTCATCGGGGTTACCACTCGCCACAAAAGAATCCAAAGTATCAATAATAATTTTTTCACATCCATCTCTACTAAGCCATGAGTTAAACCATCGAAACGGTTTTGCTCCATAATTAGCGTCCTTGATGGTCAACAATAATGGACAATGGTCAGACACTTCACGGTTCAAGGCCCTTAAGCACGCCGTTGGCCACCTGTTAAAAAACTCATCACAAACTAAAAACCGGTCAATCTTGCTCAGCTTATGTTGTTTCCCTTTACCCGTTAAATACGTGAATTTAAACCCCCTCATAAAATATTCATTCAGGCCCGTATCATCAATAAACGCATTAAAATCAGCAGCAACCTGACAATTAAAGAAAGAATTCCTTCTCTCTTCCGGGTACCGTACCGCGTTAAAATCACCCAAGATGACAACCAAACCACAACACTTTCGAATCTGATCCGTCATCTCTGCCCACAAACACTTTTTTGCACCTGCTCTTTGCGGAGCATAAACATTAAAGATGTTCAACATCGTCCCATCAGCAATCAAACTCCCCGTAGTCAACAGAAAATGACGATGTTTAACTGTATTCACCCTCCTGAACAACTTAGAATTCCACACATTAACCATCCCCCCCGAATGACCGTGAGGATCTGAAACATCCAAACCACTATCCCCCCAAAAATTAACTAAATCTTTAATAGAAAGCCCCGACACTTGAGATTCTTGAAAACCAATAAAATCAATATCGTACCTCTTGCGAACATTACGAGACCAAGATGCCTTACCGACCGCCCTCATACCTCTGATGTTGATGGATAGAAAATTCATTGGCCAACCCCTTGTACCCCTTCTCCCAATATTGACTCCTGAATCAATTCTCTGTGGTTCTGCAGTTCGGCACCCAATAGAGTACCCAACTTAACTGTTAATTCTACCTCCGGTTCCATACTCTTTTCAACGAAAGCAGGTTGCGATTGCTGCTGTATTGATGTTGCCTTCTTCTGATCCGTGTCAGTGGCGTCCACTGACTTGGTTAAGGTATCCTCAACTTTACAGTTTAGCCCCTCATCTACATCTTCCTTATTACCTCCAGTCCTTTCGAACACTGTTACTGGGCTCCCCGACCTTTGATAATCATCTTTGTACTCCACTGGGCCTGTATCTTTGGTCTTCTTATATTCTTTGGTCTTCTCCAAGCTGCTGGAGTATTCAACTTTTGTGGGCCGGCCCAAAATAACCATCCCACCTTGTTTCTTTTTTCTTTTGCCAACCTTAGAAAACGTATTATCCACATGTGGCCCAAGTTGCTCATTCAAATCCTTTTCAAAGTCAAAACCACTAGCAGGGATAAAATCTTTGACATTAATACCTTCCAAGTGAGATGTTTCCATTAAGGAAACCCCTTCAATTGTTTCCTCAATTCCCGCAAATCCATTAATATCTGTTGACTTCTCACCGGGAAAATTTCCGTCCAATTGAACGACTTCTTCCGTAACCATTTCCGGCACCACCGTTTCCTCCTCCGCCACTTCCTCAAAAACTGCATTCGAATAATCCCGCACGTGGTCTTCAACTTCATCTTCACTTTCCGTCGAAACCGAAACATCTCCTTCTTCATTATGCATATTTCTTGAGTCAACATTGAATTCCGGCACCCAATCTCCTACCTCTTCTTCTACCCAAATTGTGAATTTCCTACCTCGCCAATTTATAGTAACCTCCTCCGCTATCTTTTTTACCACATCCACAAGAACTCCAACATACTCATAAGATAGATCCCCGTCGTCTTCCGATCTTGGTGGTTTGTGTATGATTTTCCCAAATAATCTTCCCACTATATCTATAACGGAGTCATGCATCAATTGTAATGGGAGGCCTTTGATCTTTATCCAAGCAAGCCGCTCGAACGCAAACACTTGGCCATCCCATATCCAAATATTAGCGAATCTCCCCAGAACTTCCTTAGCTTTCGTCATTGCAAGAACGGCTTCTTCGTTATTCTCAAACGTTACCATAACCGATAAGCCGCCGAGGTATTGAACCCTACAATCCCCCACGTTAATATCCTTCAGAATGATATTAACATTCTTTAGAGCGTCAAGATCCAACATCCTCATCACTAGAGCACGTCCGTGCGTACCCTTATGTGATACCAACTCATCATCAATACTAACCGACTTCCTTTCATCCACCACTGATTTCTGGCCAGTTAATGTCTCCTGGAACGACTTGCCACCCGGTGCAAAAGAAGCATACACCCTCTCCCGTCTCCTATCTCCATCCCCTCCATTCTTCCCATGCAACCCCTTGGGCTCTTCATGTGTATTCTCCTTATACCTAGTACCGATCTCGCCCTCTTCAAAGGCGAATCTAGCAACGTTCGCCTTTAGTCTATAATCACCCATCTTCACCCTACCCAGAATCCTCGCCATATCATCTACGTCCTTGATGTCTAAGAAAGAAACGAAACCGAACCTGTTTCCAAACTTATCGCGCTTCCTAGCGATATACAAATCATAAATCTCTCCCAATGGTCTTGTATGCTCCGCTAGATCTTTACCGCTACAGTTGTCTGGAAGATTTGTGATGAAAAACTTCGTAATACGGCCTTGTAATTTTTCCGGAATTGTATTCCGGCGACTACCCATGTTGAGAGCGTTTTTTTTTCCGGTAAATGATAAAAGTAAAAAAAAAAACATATCAATCACAAACTCAAGACCGTCAAAATTTACCTATTTAAAACAAAAACACAAAATAGATGAATATTCTTTTGCTATCGATAAAGCGACTATCAATTTTGAGAAATAAAACTGAGGAAAACACAACATATCATAAATTACAAAACCCACCAGGTAAAATCACAGCCTTAGACAAAACATATAGGATCCGAAAAGATAACATAATTGTAGGCAGTTCAACAGGTGGAAGATAACATAATGGTTTTACTTTTTTAAGAATGGCATCCACATGTAATTCAACTCAATCTTCTTACAGAGGCACAAAGCCTTAGGAACACTAATCAAGTTTGTAATGTTTCGATTGATAACTGAACAAAGAGAGACACTATGGTAAGTAGGGCAAATTTAGTACCAAAAAGCAACTCTTGAATATTAGAAAAAAAAACAATTTTAACACCGACTTAGAAGTCGATTAAAAATGTGATTAACCATCGTTTCCTTATTCAAAAGCGTCATCATCGTCATCTGGAAGAGGTTGGTTTGCAGCTACTAAAAACTCCGCTTCATGTCTGCAAAACACATAATGATGCATCATAAACAACCCCTATTAATTAGCAAACCACAACTGATACAGTCGAATGCAAAACTTACTGTTGTTGAGCAACCATGTCAATTTGAACTTCTGGTGGAGCAAGTGCAGGAAACTCGACAAAGTGCAAGTTTGGATCCCTACTCACCGATAAAAATTCACATTAGAATCTTAAATATTTACATACAACCGAAAGTTAAAAGTCTAGAACGCGATTAAAAGTTACCCGGCAAGTTTCCTGGCAAGGTAGAGGAATGGCTTCTCGAAGTTGTAGTTACTCTTAGTTGAAATTTTATAATATTGCAAGTTTTTCTTTTGGTGAAAGGTAATTTGTTTTGCTTTCACTTGACGGTTCTTAACATCAACCTTGTTTCTACACGGCATAATTGGGATGTTCTCACACACCCTCTCAACATATACAATATAACCTTCAACAATAACCAAAAAAAATTGATCACAAACCTTCAAAGATCACGGTTCCAGGTGGGAACATTCTTGTAAGTCAATCTCCCAGTAACATCAAACATAATGATCACACATTGGTCATGAATGCTGCAAATGATTCAAAATACTTAGGTCTTTGAAGAGATGCAACAAAACCGACATCATCAATAGGGTACAGTCGTACGCTGTCTAGGAGTCTCATTAGACAAAAAAGTACTTACTAATATCCATCTCTAAGACCAGCAACCTTTTCTTGCCCGGCTGTGTCCTAGCAGTAAAACCGAATCTTACCACAGTTGGTGAAGAAATCCAAGGGATGAACCTCCACACCAATAGTTGCTAATAGATGTTACCAAAGATGAGGTGAAGAAATACCACATCTGGCCTAAACTTGTTTTGAAGCTGAATTTGGGTAGCCTTAATAGATGTTACCAAAGATGAGGTGAAATCTTCAACAAAAATCAAAGAAAAAAAATGAAGATTCCATCAAACCAAAAGATCTCAATTACATTCAAGAATCTATACCCTCTCCCATCAACATTTTTCAAAGGCCCCACTCATCATCTCGGGCACCACCGCCACCATCATCATCTCCACCATCCAACACCAACACCACCACCACCTTACACAGTCATGTCCACCACCCTCTCTCTTTAAACTGTAATAATAATAATAATAATTCATTCTTGTCATAGAAACTACCCTACCTTTTGCTATATAAAAAGTAAAAAAAAAACAGTTATGTTTTTGTAAGATTAAACTTTATTTGCAAAATGATTGACTTCCCTTACTGAAAACTCTATTTAAATTGCACATTGTATAAACAAAACATATGAGAAAGAAACAGAAAATATTAAGAGGTGTGTGTATAGTACCGAAAGAGTAGATCAAAGGCGACATAGGCACAGGCGTGATCGATATGACTGAAGTCATAAGACGTAACGCCACAGACGTACATGGAGACTTTGCCTGAATTTCTCCTTCTGTTTCGTCATCGAGTTGTATATCTGAAAAAGATATGCATGCCAAATCTTATGTTTTGAAGGTTGCTCTCACCTTTTCACATGTTAACAGAACTAATGATCTTTACCTTTGTTTCTTCTTCTTAAAAAAGACTATAGTAGCAGTCTAAGTAGATTCTACACATAAAAATATAAAACTAACAATTCATGGAAATTCACCTTAATTCAAATGTATCAGCAAACACTTCAAAAAAACTCCTAAATCCAACAATTAAGAACCTACCAACTTAATAAACCACTAAACTGCTAAGTTAAAGCCTCACCTTTTGATATGTAACCTCCAACATCTCGCTAATCGACTACTTCATCGACTGAACCCCCAACTTCTATTCCCTCAATCTAAGCTCCTCAATAACCGTCCACCAACTTCCCCCATGTTTAATGAGCTCCTATAAGTATAATCATTGTACATGTACCTGTGAACAGTTTACAAAATTTCGTGAGAGTGATATACTTTGGATCTAAAAGTAAATTATTCTTGAGTTCTTATTTGTTCTTACGGTTTTCTAAGACTATCCTCATTGGTGTGCAAATCCAATGGATTGGTCATGGAAAAAGAAAAAAAAAAAGAAAAATGTTAAAAACCCACAACCTGGTTGGTGCACCAACCAAGGGTTGCAACCGAATTATACCCCCACTAACTTAATTACTCAAATAACTTATTATATTTAAACTTAAAAATAAAACTAAATACACGGTATTTCTTAACTTTTTTTTTGTGAACATAATGATATAAATTTTATTTAAAACCGAGTTCGTTTAAAAAAATATTTTTAGTTTGAGCTGGGTTGTGAATGTGTGTTAAGGGTTGGGTTGTGTATGTGGAAGAGAGAGAAATTAGTTTTTTATTTGAAAGTTGGGTTGTGTTGGTTGTGAATGGAGATAGTCTAAGTTACAATTCATTGAGTGTTTGAGTGAAATTGTTAAATCTGATTCCGCCTTTCTAATCAATCACAAAAATAAGTTTGTTCTTAGTGTGGGAACTGATCCTTCACAAAACGTTCACACGCCTATGAAAAAATTTGAATAAAATCTATAATCATTCCATAAACCATATTTGTGTTGCTCAAGGTTTACCTAGTTGACAATATAAGCACGTGTTCCTTTATTGGATTTTCTCGTATCTTCGTTAGCAATGTTTTCCCATTGTTTTTCTCCTGTAGTCAAGTCAGAAAGAAAATGTTTTAGAAGCAAAAGAATTTAAAATTAATAATAAAAAAGTTCAGCAACTTCTTATTAATACACAATATCTAACTCAATCTTCTTAACAAAATTACCTTCTCTGATATGATGATTTAACGCATTTGCAACTGTGCCGCCAGTGGCTCCTAACTCCGACAGCCGTCTGTATAACCTCTTTCTGGTTGCGTGTGGCAGCGAGACAACCTAAGACAAAACATTGGTATGTTCCATAACGGTTGAAAAGGTTTTGAGAATCGTTGATGTTGTGGGTATGGGTATCCGGATCCTGTAGCGGATTATCATCATCGTTTACCTTTCGCTTAAAGATTTCTGCAAATTTAATTCAATCAATAACCACCCATCAGAAAATTGAAGTTTTAATCGCTAAATATGAAACAACATATGGGGTACTACATCAATAGCCATCAGATGACCCATCTACATAGGGGTGGCAAAATTCAACATGACATGAAAAAAAATAAGTTTTTGAGTTGTCATACCTAATCTGTTTAATAAACACGGTTTGGTCGAATTGACATGTTTAATTAACTGAATGGTGTTACAGTTAACTTTTAATGTGAAATAGAGACTAAGGTGTATCAATACTCATGTCATACTACTTAGCAACATATTTATTCAAGAAATAGCTCGTATTCACTAAATATACACAAATTGAGATCCAATTATTTTGAACTAAACCAAAATTATCTTGGACTGATTGCCAAACAAATGAAATGCAATACATGTGATTGAAAAGTATCAACTATCAATACCTAAATCTGAAGGGCCATAAACTCTTTAATAGCAAGAACCCTATAGCCACAATCCGAACAAACATTATCATAAGCAAAGTAATTAAAAAGTAACAAATAATTAAAAAGAACCCATAGACTCTTTAATAGCAAGAACCCTATAGCCACAATCCCAATCGATGGTTTTCCAACTAATCAGATCAATACACGAAGGTTTAAAAATCCAATCGACTTTTGTATTCAAACCCTTAAAAAGCGAGATAAAAGAACGATACAAATCAAGATAAAAAGTCTTCCACACCATTAAAAAGTAACAAATAATAATACCGGCGACGACGAGATAAAACTACCTTCAGAAGAGATGATGGATCTTGGATCGAAGAAGAAGATTACGTAAGATACTGGTATGAGATAATGGGAATGAGAAGAGGCGGATGAAATTTTAGGGTTTTTTAGGTTATCGTTTTTTTTTGTTTTTGTTAAATAAGGAAAATACTCAAAAACATCAAAAACACTCAATTATTAAGCCACGTGGCACTCTTAAAGAGAGGTTGAGGTCTCCATTGCACGCAACGTCAACATATACATTTTCTTTTATATATATTAATAGATTTTATTTTTTTTAAAAAAACAAAACATACATATTGTTAAAATACTATTAGTTAAAAAAAAGAGAGAGAGAGAAATGGAAAACGTGAATTGTTGATTTGTATCAACAACAACAACATTAATTAAGTTACTCCAAATCCACATATATAAACTATTCGTTTTTTTTTTTTGTTTTGTATTCGAACAGCAACAGACCCAAACATTTCCACATTTAATAATTAGATTTAACCCCCATTAATCTCTTTCTAACCACCCCATTTACTCCATTTAATACCCAACCACCCTAACTCATCTATAAATACAACACCTCCCACTCCTTAATCCTTTGTTCATCTCTAAAACTCTCTCTCAAACTCTCCAATCTTCAAGTTTTCAAGCCAAACTTCCTGTTTTGCATCAGTAAGTTTCTTGGCTTAAAACTTCAACTTTCATTCTATTTTTCTTCTTCTTTTTCATCTAAAACTCCTTGGAAAAAACCTCTAGGATCTTCCCCATATTTATCCACAGAAGTGTGATAAGGGTAGAGCACCTAAAACAGGTTCCAAAGGTGGTTGTTTTCTAAATTATACTATATAATAATATAAACATATACTTTCAAGTTTCTATCTTACTAGCTTATTATTAATCCTTGGAAGGTTTGTGGTTACACCCTACCTTACCAACTCTCTTGACCCTTCTTGTGCTACGGATTTATCCACACTAGAAAGGGGAAATCCCGTGTCCAAAACCCACGTTTATTCCATAAACGAAGTGGTTATGACATGAACCTATCAAATGGATTCACATTCCTAACCTTATACCATCCGAATCATCTATGATGATTTTGTGCTTGGTCTAACTTAATCTCATGACCATCCGGATTGCCCTAAAGGCAATTTGTGCTTGGTTTGCCTAAAAGGCTTGCATGACTCTCGTGAATCTATAATCTAAACTCGAACCTAAGACCCTTATTTCTCTAATTCTAGTTAACCAAGGCTAAGGAACTAATCTCCCAAGACTCGTCTTTGGAACCTTACTAAACGCACCCAAAGGTGAGTTCATACTTGTCCCCCTTTTATCCTTTATTCTTTGGGGCTCAACATGTATCACTATCAAAACTCAAACGATTTTAAACTCTACAATCTATTATGCTTAGTCTAAAGTCTATCATATTCTAAATTCTATCATGCGCAACCTAAAGTCTATTATATGCTTGTACGCTATGCTATGTAGAATTGTTTACTCTAACATACAAATGTTCATATAGTTGACAACCCACCTTGCATGTATAGCGCTATAGGATTGGCTATCCGCCCCCTACATGGGTCATGTTAAGCAAAATTCTTCGTGGCTAGTCGCCGTTTGTATGGTTCTCTTGCATATGCCTATAAGCAAAACTTTATTATACTATGTATGTATGTCAAACTTAGTATGCTCACCAATGCTTTATGTGTTGATGGATATTTTATACATGTTGCAGGAAATATTTATTGCAGGACATTCAAGAAAACTACTTAGGATTGGACATAGAAACTCACTCTAGTTCAAGTTATCATATTCTTGTTGTTGTATTTTTCGTTAGGCCTTAGGGTATACTTTAACCCTTCTTAACTCCACTTAGATGCCACATCATCCATTTTTTCTCATTTGACTCCACTTCACCCTAAGGAAATGGCTTAATCTAATCAATTTCACCTAATCATATATTTTTAGTAGTTTTAGGTTCATAAAAGGAAAAAAATTAATGTAGACTTTTAACACCATGTTAACATGTTAACACATAACCTTTTTAACACTCTTTAACACAAGAAGGGAGTGGTGTACAATGCAAGTTAACATGCATGTCACCTTTAACACCACATATGTTAGAGTATACCCCATGGCCTTATATGAACTACTTGTATTTCTATTTTTAGACAATAAATGAAATTCTATCTTTAAACTATATTGTCACAAAATCTAGTGTCATGAAGTCTTTGAACAATCTACCACTAACTCTCACCTCGATGATTCCGCCATTGGTTGGGGTGTGATAGACTTCCCACGCCTACATATGTGGAAAGCCATTTTTCCTAACTTCACTCTTGTAGTCCTCCATCGTCTTCCTAATTACTTGCTTCTCGCCCTCGCCACCTAGTCTTCTTAAACCGGCTCGATTTGTGATAAAAAAAAAAATAGCCATTCCATTTATTCAAAGCAGTGTTTAGATCCCTCCTTTTCGAATAAGCTTGATCGAGACTTCAGTTATTGCGGCCAGGTTATTGAGCAAGATGTTTGGCAACCTAAAAAATGATTACAAACATGTATACTTAAAGAATAAACAATAAATCAACACTTTTGCTAAAGCGGTCTCTTTGAAGTCGATCCATTTTATTTTATTTTTTTGCCATCGCTTTTCTTTTAATTTTCGTTTTTTGGAATGGTCATTCTACCTCAACCTCATCCTTCTCCTCTTCCACATACACTTCGGGCATGTTTGGCTCTCTAACTAACTTATCTCCTTTTTCACCCCTTTATCTCCTTAATCAAAAAGTCACAATTTGTAATTTATAACTTGTCTCTTTTTCAAGGCATAAAAACTCATTTTCAAACCATTACCCAAACACTTTTTTCCTTATCAACTTTTTGAAAAAGTCATAAGTTAGAATGAGGGCAAATAAGGAGAGCCAAACATGCACTTCCTCCCCCTCCTCTCTGTTGTTGCTTCTCGAGCTTCTTCGCAGCAGTTTTGAAAGTTTCTGCCGCCGGTTTGTGATTGTAAATCGATGTTTTTGATGAGTTGTGTCATAGGGAAAGTGCCGTAATGATAAGTGGGATGGTTGTAATACATTGGAGGTTGGTTGTAGTATGTTAGAGACTCCATTTTGGCTGATATGTCGGCCCCTCAAGTGGGTTAGACGGTTGAAAACATGCTTGTTGTGATGAGGAAGCGCTTTTCCCCGAAAGATTTTGACGAGGTTTGCGGAGCTTGGGTTGGTTTTCTTTTATTAATAACCACCTTGCCTTTGCATTTTTTTTTTTTTTTTTGTGTGTGCACAGGGATTGAAGTTTATAGAGTATGAATTTTCTTTGAGAATAGTAAAATTATGGGTGTAGAGAGAATGGTAGAATTTTAGGTGTAGAGATAATTGTATAATTTTGTGTAAAAATTGTTAAAATATTGTATGTATTTTAAGTTTTTAACGTAAAAAAAACAAATTGTTAAATTATTGTATGTATTTTTAGTTTGAGATGTATTATCGAGATTTGCGGTGCTCACACCGTTTTCCGGTGAAAAAAACTTTACACATTTCTAAGGGCGGCATTTCCACCCGGAGCCTTGTAGCCCTATAAGACCATCCATTGTGGGACACGAGCGAGCAAACGCGAGCCACCGACTTCACTCTCAAGTAACCCTATCGACTATGCTCACCTGACCCCATTATGGCTAGGGGTGAGCACCAGCGCAATATGTGCTCACTTTCTCCCGTTAACGCATGCGAGCACCATCGCGTGTGCTTGCGCCGGGGCTCTTCACGTTGTAGCTAGAGATGAGCACTGGAGTGAAACCTTGCTCACCCTGATGCTCGCTCGCGACTCACAACGAACAGTCTAAATCTACAACTAAATTACAAAACAATTACGTTTAAAACAATTCAAATGAATCATTGAACCTTATTCAACCATAACACTACCATTTCGCTTTAAGAAATCATAACGTCGATATATCACTCAATTACCACTACACACAACAATTAAATAAAATAGATATAATATCATATCTCTGAATTAAAAATTGCATAACGCAAATAACATTATTATACATATATCATCTTACAAAAGAATCATTAAACCATAAATCAAATACATATAAATACATATACGATTCAATCCTCAACAATCAAGACGAACAATCAGTTCCTGAAGAGAGCAACAAGAGACAGAACCATAGACGATCCTATCAATATTCCGGAAACTGGAACAGAGCCTGCGGCTCCCGCGTCTGGAGCGGGCGCTGGAGCCATCGCTTGAGCCGACACAGCTGCAGCCGTTGAGAGTGCCACAACGGCTACAACCGCGGCTTTCTTGACGATGTTGCTAACTTGGGCCATTTTGCTAGAGCAAATGTTTTTGTGGAAATTGAAATGTTGCTAAATGTTAAAGAGAGAAGTTGAATGATGGAATAATATGTTGGGGACAAGCTTATGTTTTTATAGGGGGAATTAGTGTGACAGCTTGGTGAATGTTGTTATTTTATATTATGTTTTTAATTTTTTAAATATTTTTGGTTTCTTTTGAGTAGAACGGTCACATGGGTACATGTTTATGGTTATGATTGGTTTTCAACGGCTGAATATTTAAAAGCCGTGTACAGCTGTAGTAAATATTGCAGATTTTTATTTATATTATAATATTATGTGCCTACCATTTTATATTATTTTATTTTTATTTGTATAACTTATTTGTTTGAACATATTATATCCCTTTTTATTATATTTCACTAGCTGATTACCCCGGGAAGGTCCCGGGGTTAAAAAATTTAATATGATTTAATAAAAAATTATAAAAAATGATAAAAGAAGAAAACTCAAATCACGAAAAGAGTAAATAACTTAAACATAATCAATCCTAGTTAAAAAAACATTTATTTAAAAAGTTTAAAAAAATAAAAAGCATAAACCATATTAAACATAATACAGTATTAAAAGAATAACATTCAACATATAATCATTTTCACGTAATTTTAAATATGTTACAATTTGATTTTGACTTATATAGATGTAGAATTCATGATGGGGGTTGAAAAATATAATCATTATAATAATACTAATACTAATAGTAATAATTATTACTCTTGTAATTAAAAAAATAAAAAAAATAACCTTGTTATAAGGTGACATCATGTGTTGCAGTGTTGCGCGATTCTTTCTCCTAGCTTTTCTTGATAAAGTATACCTATCCATCTTTAGAAGAGTAAAATTCCAATGATAGCATGACGATTGGGCTGAATTTCAACATCGTAGATAAGAACTTGGTTTAAAAGAAAAAACATGATTAATGAATAACCTGAACACTTTGTGTTTTTTTCCTGTATGAACATAACCCCACAAAAAATAGTCGTTTTTTTTTTCTCCGTTTTTTATATAGCACTATGGTACTCGTTGGAAAGATAATAAAACGCTCATTAATTTGGTGTAATTTCTTTATTTAAAAAATCTCGAATATAAAAGATATTAACGTTTAAAAAATATGAGAGAAACATAACAGAGAAAAATTTAAATTTGTTTTTAAATTCTTTTTTCCTAAGATAACTCAATTTAATTTTAGTAATTGAGAATTGAGAGATAGAGAGATAAATTTAAGGTTTTATGTTTATCTTTTTTTTAATTAAAAAAGGAAATAATTTAAAAACACTAAAATTCAATTATGATGCCACGTGGCAGTTTCATGGAGAGGTTGAAGGCACCATTGCACGCCACGTCAGCAATGTTCAATTCTTTTATATATATTAATAGATAGATTAATAGATAATAGATAATAGATTTATTAATATTTAACGCGCAATCTTTTTCTCATAAAAATTTGTTTCACTGGTTCGTTTATATGTGCTCTTCTTTGCGTGTTATGAGTTTGCTACATTAAGATCAGTTACTTGTTAACTATTGGAACATGACGCGTAAGGACTAGGGGCGGATTTATTTATCAATTCCGTTGTTATGTTTACACATATAAAAAAGTTTGTGTTATATGGTATGTCGATACTTGTTCTCATGTGTAAATTCGTTTCATTACCATGAAATGAAATCTGGAACCATAGCGGACGTACATGTTAGACAAAGATGAAGTGCTTTCTAGATGAAGAATATAAAATAATGAACAATGTTGTGTGTTTTTGTATTATGAAAGTTATGTCTATCAACAATACATCAAGGCCTTTATATAGGCTTACATATGACTAACTCTAGCTAAGATTATGGAGTCAATAGTTGACTAAGTATAATGTACAATATAAATACAATGGCTAAAATAATGGAGTCAATGGTTGACTAGGAGACTTGACTTGACTTGACTTGGTTTATGTTAGAGAGTCAATGGTTGACTAAGAGATTTGACTTGACTTGACTTGACTTGATTAATGTTGTTAATACGCCCCCGCAAGATGGAGGATCCGTTGGAGACTCCAATCTTGGACCGAAAATATAGGAAGGGTGCACGTGCAAGCGGTTTGGTGAGCACATCCGCGAGTTGATCCTTGGAGCTGACATGAAGAACTTTGAGTTGCCCGGAATTGACTTGTTCCCGCACAAAGTGATAGTCCAGAGCGATGTGTTTCATGCGGGAATGGTAAACAGGATTTGCACATACATAAGTAGCTCCGGTGTTGTCACAGTAAAGCGATGGCGTGCTTTTAATTGGGAGCCCGAGTTCACCAAATAAATTTTTAACCCATGAGAGTTCAGCCGCAGCATTAGCGAGTGCTTTGTACTCAGCTTCGGTAGATGATCTAGAGACAGTTTTTTGTCTAGCAGATTTCCAAGAGATGATATTGGACCCAAGATATATGAGATATGCTGTAGTGGACCGTCCCCCATCATTAATACCGCCCCAGTCCGAGTCCGAAAAAGCCTGCAAGTTTAGGTTAGTATTGCGGTTCAAGAACAACCCATGATGGACCGTTCCTTTCAAATAGCGTAGTACCCGTTTGAGAGCTTGCCAGTGTGATTGTTTAGGTGAGTGCATGAATTGAGATAATTTATTGACGGCAAAGGAGATATCAGGACGTGTGAAGGCAAGATACTGCAAAGTGCCTACAAGTTGGCGGTAGGGAGTGGGATCGACTGGGGGTGTGGAGTCAAAGGGAGAAAGAGAGTCAGAAGTGCTTAAAGGAGTGAGAACCTCTTTTGCACCATCCATTTTAAAGGTGGTAAGAATATCTTGAATGTGGCGATGTTGGGAAAGAAATAGACCATCAGGCGTAGGAATGACTTCAATTCCTAGAAAATGATGGAGAGGGCCTAAGTCTTTGATAGAGAATTGATTGCTTAGGGCTTGAACAAAGGAATCCATAAATGGATTATGATTGCCGGTGAGGACAATGTCGTCAACGTACACAAGGAGGTAGCAAGTGATGTTGTTGAGGTTGTATACAAAGAGAGAGGGGTCAGAAATGCATTTTTTAAAGCCAAAACGAGTTTGAAAGTTGGTTAGTTCGATATACCAAGCACGCGGTGCTTGCTTAAGCCCATAGAGGGATTTTTTGAGTTTGCAAATGTGACGTGGGAATTCCGTATTGGTGAACCCGGGAGGTTGCACCATAAAGACATCTTCGTGAAGAGTCCCATGAAGAAACGCATTATTAACGTCTAGTTGACGTAAAGACCATCCTTTTGAAAGAGCAATAGAGAGAACGGTGCGAATGGTAATGGGTTTAGCAACGGGACTAAATGTTTCATGATAGTCTTTTCCATATTGTTGGTGAAACCCTTTGGCAACTAGACGGGCTTTGTACTTGTCAATCGTGCCATCGGGTTTACGTTTGATTCGGAATACCCATTTGCAACCAATGGGAGTTTGGGTTGTGTGAGGGACAAGTTCCCAAGTGTTGTTATGAAGGAGAGCATTATACTCAAGATCCATGGCATGGCGCCAATCCGGATCTTTCAAGGCTTGAGTATAAGTGGATGGTTCAAGAGAAACGGATAAAGGGTGAATGGTAGTAGAGTTGACAAAGTTGGGGTTGTAATACTTTGAGTTGGGTTTTGGTTGTCGACGAGGTGGTTGAGGGTTATGCGGAGGTGAGTTCGTGGGATCATCGGATGTGTTGGATGAAGACATTGGTGAACTGGGGTCAGTGGAGTGGGAAGCGGTTGGGGTAGGGGTGATGCTATCGGGTGGAGTCGGTGGGCCGGATGGTAAGGGTGTCTCGGTGGGCTGGGGTGTAGGGCCTGTTGTGTGGGAGGGTGGGTTGTGTGCAGGAGGTAGAGGAGGTGGGCCGTGGGTTTGTGGAGTAGGGGTTTGGGCTTCGGGTGATGTGGGCTGTGGAGTAGAGGTTGGATGATGCAAGATGTTTGGGTCTGGAGTGGGTTGGTTAGAAGAGGAGGTTGATTGGGCCGATTGGTATGTGGATAGGAAGGAGTCAAATGACATGTTTTTGGGTTGGGGGTTGGTGGTTTGAGATGGAAAAATATGTGGGATAAATTCAACGTGGCGAGAGTGGTATAGTTTGTGACTAGTAGGGTCATAGCATTTGAATGCCGATTTCGAGGATGAGTACCCAAGAAATATGCACGCCGTTGAACGGGAGTGGAGTTTGGATGTAGCATAGGGTCGTAACCATGGGTAGCAAAGACAACCAAACGGTTTGAGTTTGGAATAAGTAGGAGCGGTTTTGAACAACATATCGTAGGGAGATTTGTTGTTAAGGATCGGTGTAGGTAAACGATTGATTAAGTGGGTTGCGGTTTGAAAGGCATGGGACCAAAAATGTTGTGGTAAGTGGGAGTAGTGGTAATGCGAGGCCGGTTTCCACAACGTGTCGGTGACGTCGTTCGGCAATACCGTTTTGTTCCGGTGTGTGAGGTGGTGTCGTGTAATGGGAGATACCTTGAGAGGCAAGATAAGGTGAAAGACCCACATATTCACCCCCGTTATCAGTGAACAACGCAACAATGTTGGTTTTGAAAAAGTTTTCAACAAGAGATTTAAATTGTGGAAAAAGAATTTTGACATCAGATTTTTGTTTGATTGGGTATAACCAAATGTATTTGGAGAAATAGTCAACAAAAATGACATAGTATTTAAAGCCATCGATTGACGTTTTTACGGGACCCCATACGTCGGAGTAGAGAAGTTGTAGAGGTTGATTGGCAACAAAAGAGTTTTTTCCAAAAGGTAGTTTGTGGCTTTTATTTAGGGAACATGAAGTACAATGAAAAGACTCATGGGTCACCTTATTAAAATGAAGTCCCAATCTAGAAATTAAAGACTTGAACACTTGAAGCGATGGATGTCCAAGTATGTGGTGCCACATGAGAAGAGAGTTTGTTTGGGTGTTGTTGACTTGAGGAGACAATGAGATTGGTCCATAGTAGACATCATTTACGTTCACTCCCCGCATGAGGCGCGCCCCCGTGCGTAGATCCTTTACAAAAAAATGATAAGGAAAAAATTCAACGGAAACACGATTAGTACGACAAACTTTAGCAACGGAAATAAGATTATTTCGAAGATTAGGAGCAATTAAAATGTTATTTAAAAGAAGTGGGCGAGAATTTGTTGGAATAGTGGTTTGAGCAATATGAGTTATAGGAAGAGTTTTACCATCACCTAGCACGATCTTATCGGGTCCTCCGTATTCGGAAAGAACGGAAAATTGTTGGTTGTTGTTCGCGGTGTTGTTGGACGCACCGGTGTCCCACATCCAAGATGAGGTTGTAGCCATTGGGTGAGGGGTGGTGTAGTTAACCACGGGGGTGTTGGTATTTTGAGGCGAGACATTGTGTTCTCTTAGGAAGCGACTAAGTTTGCGACAATCTTTAGTGTCATGTCCGGGAATGTTACAATAGTAGCAATAGGTGTTATTGTTGCGAGTCGGGCGAGTGTTGGTATTGGTAGTTTGTGGTGGCCCTTGGTTTCGGGTTGTGGCAGCGGTAATGTGGGTGATTTGTTTGGCCATAATGAATCGAAAGAAAAAAAAGGCAAAATGCGGACAGAAGGTGTCTGTCGAGTAGGTTGGGATCGAAGATGGCTCAAGGGAGCTTTTAGGCTCTTGATACCATATAAAATAATGAACAATGTTGTGTGTTTTTGTATTATGAAAGTTATGTCTATCAACAATACATCAAGGCCTTTATATAGGCTTACATATGACTAACTCTAGCTAAGATTATGGAGTCAATAGTTGACTAAGTATAATGTACAATATAAATACAATGGCTAAAATAATGGAGTCAATGGTTGACTAGGAGACTTGACTTGACTTGACTTGGTTTATGTTAGAGAGTCAATGGTTGACTAAGAGATTTGACTTGACTTGACTTGACTTGATTAATGTTGTTAATAGAGTCATCGACTAGAATAATAGACTAGAACCAAAGAAAACATACAAGTTACCAAGTTGGTGTAGCGTTCAGTAAGAAACCAAACGAAGACGATAAACACATAGGCTTTAAGTAATCCCGCTTAGATCAAATGAAAATGAAGACGAAGAAATTGAAGATGACCGACCATATAGGATTTCATTCATTAGAGTCAAAAAGAATTTAGCGAGCAATGGAGTTGTGATAATTAATCATTTAACATTTTAAACATTTCAAATCATTTACAAGTTTTCAAAACGAACAATTTACAAACTTCTCGACTCCCCGGGGGCAAGGATTTGTATTCTCTAGATTAGGGTTCTCTATCCAGAAGGGGTGGCGACGCAGCTTGTTGCCCGCTTACCTGCTATTATTATGTAATTTGCCCCTTTTGTTGGAATAAAAATTTCTTAATCGAAAGTTGAAAAAAAAAATACAACTTTTATTCCATGACTAAAAAAATTACAACAAGATAGCGGGCAGACGAGCAACAAACTGCGCCACCAACCCTTTCTGAATGTAAATCCTAATCTACTAACATCTTATCAAAATGCAATTTTGCATTAGTTAAATTTAATTCCTCAAAGTCTCATTCCTTCAATAAAAATAAGTTTTAATATCTTATCAAAATGCAACTTTGCATCAAAAACATATCTTCAATTTTTAAATATAAAATGTAATTATTAAAACAAAAATATTATTTTACAACGTCAATATTTAGTTTGGAAAAACAAACGTGCCGTGAGGTATGGACTATGTTGTTAAGCCGTATAAACCAAGTCGGTCTAGAACACGACGTGTCGACCAACCATTTGTTTTCAAATACTTACCGTTATGCGCCTGTCATACTTTTCATGACCGACATAACTCATTCACATTATACAAACAATAATAATAATATTGTAGGTGACCGGTCACAAACCTGTCACTTTAACCTTCCCTTCACCCTTAAACCTTTAAACTTAAAACCCAATCAAGAGTACTACTATAAATACCACCACTTCCACAACATATTTTTCACAACACAAACCTTTGTTTTATAACTATCAACCTTTCAAGTGCTTATTTTTAACTTCAACTTATTTAACAAAAATGGCACAACTTAGCATTGTGAAGAAGGCATCCGCAGTCATTGTCTTCGCGCTAGCCGCGGCTGCAACGGTGTCCGCTCAGGAGTTTGCGATGGCTCCGGCACCTTCAGCTTCAGCACCGTCTCCTGACGCAGGAGCAGGGTTTTCTGTTCCCGCGTCAGGTGTTATGGTTGCAACTTCTTTGGTTCTCTCTTTCGTCGCCCTGCTCAGGAATTGATTTATTTATCTGGAGCTAATTAATCGATGAGATTACAAGATTTGTTTGATTATATATTGTTCTATAATACCAATTTATTTTGGTTATGTTGTTATCCAATATTTGTATTGGATTGATTCTTTTGGCATGTTTACCATTTGTATGAGACTCTGAGTTGAGGCTATAATCTATATTATATATGAATATCGTTTTTATTTAAAGTTTTGTGTGTTTTGAGTTGTTTAATTGGAATTTGATTTTGTAAGTTTATTGTATGATTGTATATGTAAACAGATATAAATATAAACTCCAAAATCGTTTCAGAAAATAAACGGTATTAACTATTAAGGATGCAAATTAGGATGAGAGTGTAGTGGTAAGGTGAAAATTTTCATGGATCATCTAATCATTTAATACTATTTTTTTTTATTTAATAAAACTTTGAATCTCATTGGCCTAAACAAGATTTCCACGCCGTGCTTTTTTTTCCCAGCCCCAAAAACGCCTCAATTACGACTGTGGGGGGGGGGGGGGGGTGTGCAATTCTGTTGGGGGCGTTTTGTGCCCCCAAAACGCCCCAATTCAATCACGATTACACATGATCTTAGCAAAATTAAAAGTTTTTATAAAACGCTTACGACCAACTGGTTGAATTGGGCAAAAGTATAGTATGTTCTGTAACACTGTAACACGGTATTATCATTTAACATTTGCTCGGTCTTGTCAATAAATTTGTTTTTAATATGGTAAAGAAAATCTCATATATATTAATTGTTTTGATTTGATATTGATGATTGTGGTGTATATACACAATATCATTAATATGTTAAATAAATACACCAGAGCAAATAGAAATCAAAACCAAAATTAAGAATCGTTTACACATTGGCAATTCTCGTCTATGACATGAAAATATGAAATATAACATGAACACGACATGGCAAAAAAAAAAAAAAAAACGTTTTCCTCATCTTACTGTTTGTCAAACATGACAACCGAACACGAGCCACTTAAAAGCCAGATTAACCCATTTGGGTGGGGTTTTTTTTTCCCAAAATGTTGATATATTTTTACTTTTTTTCTGATTTTTTTCTAGAACAGAAGTTTGCGTGAATCTATTATAAAAAATGGGCCTGGAAACTCTCATCGTCAAGTTTTGTTAGTGAGACCGAGATCCCCTCACTAGAAAAATGAAAGAATAGGTCCCAAGTGGATGATTCATTCAAAGATATATCTATGACTCGGGACGGGAAGAGAAATTAAACCACAAAATGGAGCCACAATTAATGTTACAAATATTACACTTAGATTCACACCAAGAATCCGAGACTTTTTCCACCATGAGTTTAATCCACACGTCTCACATTCGTATCTTTTACAATCCCATCAACAATCTTGACCTGTTCCAAAAGACTTTCACACCATAACATCCACAATTTAACTAGGAAACCCGATTACACGGTCTTCTTCATATGGCCCGGGCCATGAAATTAATTTGGTATATCCAAAACTTTACTTACGGTATCCCCATAGACCGCTGGAATAGGACACGAGCCGCTTACACCACATCATACTCCTCTGCCAAACAAACATATTACAAGCACATGATATATACACTTGCTTCTCGATCGACCCCCCCCCCCCCCCCTCTTTGTTTGTCGCGCTCCCAACCCAAAGCTATTCGCCTTGATCAGGACCCTGTTAACCCCCCTTAAAAGTTGTATTCCCTTAATCCCACTTTGATTTATCGATCAAACGTCTAACTGATCTAACAGTGAACGACTCTTTCCGATTCCATTTTATCATAGTGGTATTTTCAAATTCGGCACACGGTCACTGACTTAGCATTTTCTTTTCTCCTATTCGAGTTTAAAAAGAAGAAGAAATATGTCTTAAAGAGAAATCAATTATCTAACCAAAAAACACAATTATCTTTCCAAGCCACTAAACCTTTTAATAAACCTTCCAGCTCAATGCCTTAACGATCCAGAATATCTGAATATGGCCTACTTGCATGATACTTTTCCAGGTCCATGAAAAGACTTGGATGTTTTTTACTTTTTTTTTTCTTTTTTTTTTATCGGCGAACAACTGTGTGGCAACCACCCTTGCGGGGTGCCGTGCCCAAGAATCGACTACTCGACCTCCAGCAGCCCCCACCTTCTCTCGATGTGCGGAAACCCGCCTTGAATGTTTCTTACTTAATGAAAAAAAAGGACACCGATTACACTATCTATTTCTCATATTCATAAAGAAACATAAAACGGATCAACCTCCAACACGAGACCTGAAAATCACGATTTTTAGGTGAATCCCCCAAAACACGATACAAATAAGTATGTGGGTCGGGTAGAGTTGAATAGCTCAACCCGCCAATCCGATAACCGTCAACCCTCTAACCTGCCGACACAATTAACACCCCTAGATGGAATATTTTTTGTAAAGAGATTTCGTGACTAGATGGAATACCTTCAAGTAAACATACGTATCAGTGGTTTTGTAAAGAGATTCCATTCACATCAATGAGAATAAAACAACTGATACGTATGTTTACTTGAATGTATTCAGAGGTCCAAAAAAATGCAACTTCAAGGGTTATTCCTAAACTGGTGTGTGCCAAATACTAATGTACTCATGAACCTCTTAATAAATATTATTGTAATTTTTGTTATCTTAAGAGCATGTTTGGCTCTCCTTATTTCCACCTCCTTATAACTTATAACTTTTTCAAAAAGTTAATAAGTTACAAAAAATGTTTGGCAAAAGGACTTTTTGTTTTAACTTTTTGTAAGCCTATGATAAGTTGTTTTGGAAAAGTAAAGGAGGAGTGACTTTTTGAACCTCCTTATAACTTATTGATGGTTATTTACCTACATGCCCTTATTATATCCTTACACCTTCACTCCTTATACCCTTTTTGGTCATTTTACCTAAATAAGTTAAACCAAACTCTTTTTTACAAACTAACTTATCAACTTATTGTTTTTCCCCACCGCATAAGCTAATCCAAACACTTTTTTAAAAACTCCTTTTTAAAAAGTCATAAGTTAATAAGTCCTTTTAACAAAAAGTCCTTTTTGCCTCAAATAAGTTTATCCAAACATGCCCTTAAGTTTAGGCTACTAACCGTTAAAGAAAACTAAGATGAAGAGACCAATAATGAGAACAAATTACAGATTTAACACAGAAAGATCCATCCATGCAATATGTTTTAAGACAAACAAGACACACAACGCAACCGAAACAAACCAAACCAAACCAAACCGAATCATCCCTACCAATCAACAAGTAGAATAAGTATGTCCATAACACGGGCATCAGGTGCCCCGTCTTTACGGCATTCAAGATCGGATTTTCAAACAGACAGGGCACCTAAACTGGCAACTTCACAAGACATGGATAGAGACTTTTTGAGTAATAGTAGAACCATTTTCATACTTTTGACTACCTTTTGACCGAATTCCGTTCTTCATATCTTGTCAAGCTTTTCAGCTTTGACCACAGGATTAGCCTTGGCAATGGCATCACGACCAGCACCTCGGTAATCGAAAGGACACTCGTGTTTGTCAGAGTAGCGGTGAGCAGAGCAGAAAATATTACCACATTTGCAGTTGAAGCCTGTTAAACCAACCCGTTTGCGACAAGTAGAGCATCTCTTGGGTCCTGCTTTCACCTCAGGGACTTGACTTGAAGATGAGTCATCAGAACATGCTTGAAGTGGAACCACATTCAACTCCACCGGTGCAGCTGGTTGGGCTGCGGCCTTGATGACATCAGCAGCCACGACATCCTTTCCGACATCACTCCCTGAACCACCCCCATTGATGATGTCATCAAAGGATGAAGCTGCAAGTTTGGCATTTTCTTGCTTCAATATCATCTCTCTGTGGCACTTGGAACACATGTTCATGGTCGCTGCACTCCCAAAGAAGCCGCAGTTGTTGATGCAAAGGATGGGGCCCTCTGGTGCCGCTGTCTCTTTGGTAGATTCCATCTGTCAAATTTTTCTATAAAAAATTAATGAAGCATAAAACTAAATATACTTATCACGTACTTTTTGCCATGAGGCGGCAGCAATAAAGGGCGTTTGGATTGCATTTTTAAGGTAACCAGCTGTAACAAAATGAACTTTGGCGAATTCTGATAACTTAAAGACCCAACCAAAAACCAATCTATTTTGGATAAAACCGGCAGACCCAATGACCCTACGATACCTCTACTCTTCTAGATATGATACCAATGTTATAGTTCTACTGAAAATCATCAATAGGCATAACCACCAACTATAAACGAGCAACTATATACTCACTTATGTGATCTGTGTATCTGTATTATCAAATTCATATGTAAAGGACAACAATGTATCACAGATAAAGCAATAGATACATGTGTTTATTCTGTTGTCGTAGTTATCTACTAAAATTGCTTCTATATTAAACGGCCTTCTATATATGTATACATACATTAAGCGGGATAACCTAAGTTTAAACGGCCTTCTATATATGTATACATACATTAAGCGGGATAACCTAAGTTGGATAAGAGTGAAAGGGAAGGAAAACGTACTATCTTGATTACCAACTCAAAGAAAAAGATTCAATCAAACAATCTTAATCCCAATTCAATTTAAGAAAGAAGATTCAGATAATATGTAGACATGAACAAGCACAAGTCAATCTAGCGTACGCTAAATCAGCAACTGAAGCAATTTAATCAAGGTAGGTTTTTTCAAAACAGGTTATAATAACTTAATACTTGCGTATATCAGACTCGCTTGCTCTTTAGATTGCACAAAGCACGAGATGTACATAACTAGTCATGAACAGATATGCAATCCCTTTCAAATTTTGGTTCAAATAAATCATGGAATGAAAAGGTTTCCAAAAAAAAACTCAAACAATAGTAACAACTAAACAAGACTCAAACGATATATTAAAGTGTTCGATAAGAGTTCTAAAGCAGTTTCCATTATAACAAAAGGCAGCAATTAAAACATTCATCTGATTGCCATAAATATATGAATGTGTCGGTCGGTTTTAACACTTTAATTTTTTATTAAACATAACGCTTTAATTTTTTATCAAACACTTCAAAAAAGATATGAAAAGGCAAGTACTTGAATTTGATTCAAGTTGTGCATTATGATTCAATCTTAGAGGGTGTTTGGGGTTGCGTTTTAAATCTGATTTTTAGATTATTGCGCTTTGAAAACGCAGATAATCAGTTTTTAGTGTTTGGATTGCGTTTTGAAAAGGCTGATAATCAGTTTTTTAGGCTACCAAAACACAATAATCTATAAGCAGCTCCACCCCTGTTTTTTCAAAACGCATAATCTGTTTTGAATAATCAATCCCAAACACCCCCTTAATGATCTTAAAACCAAATGCAAGAAAATAGCAACAATGAAACAGGCTGAACAAAAATACTGCAGAAAATACATAATTGGATACACATCCTGAAAACTAACAAAGAACAAAAGATCACATCCCACACCTACAAGCTATCTGTCTTTCTAAATTACACTCGTCGTTCTATAGAGTAAATAAACATACAGATCATAGACTTCATGACGATCACAAGTGTATCCCAAAATCAAGATACAAAAACAAGCAACTAAGAGAAATGCTTTCAATAAAAAAGAACAATAACTAAACAAGACTTCAAATTTTGAACTTATAAGATAAAAAATTTACAAATTTTACAGTTAATGAAGAGTTCGACACGAGTCCTGAAACATTTTCCATTGAAAAAAATGGCAACAACTAAAACATTCAACAAAGTGCCATAAATACATAAGCTTTCCAGATTTAACGCTTCAAAATTTTATTAAAAACTTCAAGACAGAGATACAAAATTGTCAATTCTGTGAATTTGTCTACCTGTATGATTCAAACCTTATTAAAAAAAATAAAACAATAGAACAGTAGGAACAAAAGCTGACAATTTAAACTTAATAATTGAAAACTTAACAGAATTCAAGTTAATATCTATATAATATGGGATAAATAGTTTCATTAAAACCAACAATTTTTACAAGCGGGCGGCCGGTAAACGGGCTACAAGTTGAACCACTATTGACCTGATTGACAAAAGTTTTAAGGCATCTTTCATTATAATAAATATAAAAAAGAAAAAAAAAAGACAGAAATTAAAATATTCATCAAAATTTCCATAAATAAACAAACTTGTCCGGTTTTATGCTTCAAAATTATATCAAACACATCAACTAAGACATATTATTATTATCAAGTTTATAAATTTGCCTACCAATATGACATAATTATACAGATCGTATACAAACTTCAAAACAATCACAAACACATACCAAAACCAATACAATAAACAATCAATTTAATAAAATTAAAATAAACAAAACGAAACCCTAATTTCAACCAAAACAAACGAAATTAATTTCAAATTGATCCAAACTAGCATACATCAATACCCCAGAGCGATCTATACAGCCAAAACGAACAAAAAGAAACGGAATTACAAAAGAAACAAAAACAAACGTCGATCTGTAAAACGAATTGATGTAACGATAATTGAAACAAAAGCGATGACGTTATTTGACCCACCTGTGATTGGGTAAATTATTAATATTATAATTAAGGGATGATTGAAGAAGAAATAGAGAGGATTTTATTGTTGAATTTGAAATTGGGGGTGGGGCGATAATAATAATATTATTATTGTTATTGTGAGGTGAGGGGAGGGGAGGGGAGGGGGTGTTGGAGGAGTCGGTCGACCTATTTAAGACTGGCTTTCTTTTTGCCAACGAAACCTTAGCTTTTTCTTATTTTTGTTATTATTAATTAATTACTAATTTAATATTAATATTAATTATTAATTTATTATTGCTTTTCCAAGCCGATCAAAAAAAATTTATTGCGTTTCTAAATATCTAGTCGGTGAGTGAGGCTTAATTTTTGGCTTCTCCTAACCACTACTTTATTACCATTTTGCCATTTGTTTTTTTTTTTTTTCGGAAGAAATAACATACAAACCTTCTTAACGTACAAAGTGTAAGAAACGTTCTGAGCTATTAGATTTAAGTGGTGGCAAGATGATAATTAACAACCCGAATCACATTTGGGTTAGTCTAACCAGGGGTAAATTAGGAACAAGGCGTTTAAATTTTTCAGAAATCGTAACCACATACATTCAAAAACATTCGAATAAACGTATAATCAAACAAGATTTTTAAACGATTGAACCAGATTTTTCATCGTTTCAAACGATTAAACGTTCAGAATCATTACATAAATCAAAAAACATTCGATTAAATCAATCAAAAACGTATTTGCAGAAAAACAACAAAAACATAGTATTACAAACAACAACAACAACCAAGCCCAGTAAATCCCACAAATAGCAAAGCTATTAGTAGGGTCTGAGGAGGGTGAGATGTAGACAAGCCTTACCTCTATCCTTAGGGATAGAGAGACCGCTTATAGGGAGACCCTCTGCTCAAATACACAACGAAAAACACACACACACACCCAAAAATAATAAAAAATAAAAAAACAACAAGGAAGATATACACACGCAACTATTGATAACATCATAGACATTGAAAACAATGCATCAAAAGAATAGACACTATACCACCATAAACAAGCTATGCATAAACATACAGGAAGACAAACATATAAGATCCGTATAATGTGAAAACAAAAGGTAAGACCCTACGAAACACCTAAAATGTTTTTTTCCCATATCCTAATAGTTCTTATTATAAACCATTTGATAAAATCAGTTAAATCGAATTCAAAAATCACAATCAACGCATGTAATAATCACAGAAACTTACGATTTTAATAATATAAGAAGAATAAATAAAAAATGGCTTTGAAAAAAGTTTCAGATGATGAACATTGGGAGAATGTAAAATCTGATATGTTTAAACGCACCTTATAAGTGTGTTACATTATAAGGTGCGTTTAAAAAAGAAACCTGGTTAACCAAAACAAACAACAGACGCACTTTTGTTGTAATCAAACGCACGTTTAAAAATTTGGACGCACTTACTGAATTGTTTGGACGCACTTACTGTATTGATTGACAAGATACAGATTACTGTATTGATTGACAAAAATACAGATTATGTTTTTTTTTATGTTATACGTACATGTAATGATTAAAAATGCAAGTGTCATCTCTTATTAATGATAAAATATCATCTGTCAAGATACATGATTATTTAAATGGTAAAAAACTCAAAAAAATCTTACTATCTAATAACTATGATTTGATTGTTAATAAATTTAGTTAAAACTTGAAATTGAATATTCAACTACCACCTAATTAACTCTTTTTTTTCTATAAAAACACTATCAGAAAACATAGTGATTCATTAGCAAAATCTAAAAAAACTAAAACAAATGCCAGAAAACCACATTGATGAAATCAATAACCTACAAGTGAAGACTGTGATAATGGTGGATTGTATCTCTGAAGTCAGAGATGACATCAATACTTCATATGTAGTTCTTGGTGTGCAAAATGGGGTCCAAAGAGAGTGTATGAAAAACCTGGATCTCATTGAAAATCTACTTAATGAAGAAAAAACACCATTCAGAGATACAGCAATTGAGCAACTCCATACCCAAGTAGCTTTTGACAATCTCATCTCCCAGACACTAAGCAACACAGAAAATTGCATTGAGGAGAACATGGCAAAGAAGCAGAAGGCAAGGGACAACATCTTGGTGGTAAATGATGGATGGAATGGGCTGGTTTAATTGTGGTTTTTTGTGGTAGTTCTTTGTGTTTAGTGGTGGTTTAGATGTTTTTTGATGGTAGTGATGATGGTGGTTGTGGTTGTGGTGTTTAGATGTTTAGTTGTTTTTTTGATGTTTTTTTATGGTGGTTGTGGTGGTTTGTATAACTTTATGGTTTGTATTAGTAATGATATAGACGCGCTTATTCATACTTTAAACGCACTTAATGTTATTGTCTAAACGCACTCTATATGTATTCAAACGCACTTATTAAACATTTAAAAAAGTATTGTATATCAAAAATCAAAACTAAACGCACGTTCACCAACTTCAGACGCATTCATTAACCTAAAATTTACAAAAGTCAACAACACACATCTAAGACAACTCCTCATCATTATCATCAAGGTCATCTTCTACATTCTGGTCGTCTTCTAATTCAATCTCTTCATTATCATCAAGGTCATCTTCCACATTCTGGTCATCTTGTTCAGCTTGGGTCTGGGTTGAAGCACCCTCCTTCGCATGTTTTCGTCAATCATGGCTACTCTCTCCGCATATGGCACAGGTTCTCTTCCTTTTTCCGAATCGACTAACCTGTTTTTCCTTGCTGGACTTTATACGCTTCTGCTTCTGCTTACCACGGCCTTTGTTCTTGATACCATTCGGATGTCGAATAGTGGGTTCGGCCTCTGATGGTTTCTCATAACCAAGAAGAGAAGCATACATGTCATACTTATTCTGATGACTAGGTCTCTTAAACCTGCCCTCGTCAACCTTCTTAACCATCTCTTTGATTTTATCATTAACCAAAGTTAACTCGGATAAATCTGCAATTAGAGTGTTTGCAAGATATTCATCGCCCAAGACTATCTCCCGTGCAATACGTCTAGCTTCTTTTGTCTTGTCATCACCAAACTCTCCTGTTTCAAATGAATACTTGATTTCATTTGGAGTAACATCTTTTGTCCACCTCTTCAGAATGTATCTCTTAGGGAATCTATAAAGTTTAATCAACCTTAATACAAAAAAATATATGCCTACAAAGCAACCCACACTGCTCGAACCTCCTACAGGTACATAATGTAGTAACATCCTCAACAACTTCTTCTTGAAAAGAACCTGTAAAAAGGTAAAAAACTATACTGGTAACTTTGGACGCACTCATGAATAAATTTAAACGCATTAATAGTTAAAAATCCAAAAACTATACTGATGACTTTTGGACGCACTCATTAATGATTTAAACGCCTTCATAATTAAAAACAAAAAAAAAAAATACCTCAAGAAAGCCTTGACCATGTGCTTGAGGATCATTAACATAAATCTTTACAAAACCTTATTCGGCCCTTTTCATATGAACACTTATTAATCCTTCATAAGTGGCATGTATTTCTTCCTGAATATCAAAGAAGATAGTTTGTGTAAATAATTTAGATGCCTCTTCCTCAATAGGGTTCGTAGTCCAAAAATCAGGAACAGTATGTCTTGAATCATGGTCATTCTTCATATGGTTGAATCTCTGAGATCCAAGGGAAGTTTCAAAGTGGTTGAAAAACTCAACAAGAGTCAACTGAGAATTTGCCACTTGGCAAAAAAAATAATTCTCACTCTCAGATCTTGATGTTGTCCTCATTAACCCAGACATAGGTTCATCCCGGTAAAAAGCAGGGATCCACATTGACCTCATATTAAACATGTCCGTCAACCAATTGTTCTCGTTTAGATTGTAATCGATAATAAGTACACCCCACTCGAAATCAAATGTCTCCGGACTGATGAAGTCTGTCCACACAATTGCACAAATTCTCCTTTTGAACTCATCATCACTGCATAATGCACTACCCACCTAAAAAAACAAAAACATGGAACAAACGCACTCATGTTACAAAACAAACACACCATATAATCTTAATTAATTTCAAACATTCATAATATGTGGTTTTTCATAAACTATTTAAACACACTAAATGTTACAAAACAAACGCAATCATGTTACTGACCTTATTAGAAACCTTCTTCATAATATGCCACATGCATAATCTGTGTCTGCTATTTTGAAAAACCAACTGGATTGCATTTTTCATAGCAGGATCTTGATCGGTTACAGCCACTTTTGGATGCTTTCCGAAACACTTGGAAAATGATTTTAACAACCATGTGTATGATTCACTAGTCTCAGATGACAACAATCCAGACCCAAGTGTGACATTCTGGCAATGGTTATCAATTCCGGTAAATGGTACAAACACCATCTTGTACCTACAAAACACATTAGAATATTTAAAAAAAAAACTATGAACATATAATAGTTGATTATCAAACTTAAAAATTATAAACATAATTGTTGGTGTTAAATGTTGTATCAAATGAAATCAGATCTTCAAATTCCATATAATTCATTTTGCATAAAGCATCAACCCAAAATAACCCGGTAAGTGCATTCTTTTCATCCACATAATACTCAAACGAAAAATCTGGCAAGAACTTCTTTTTATCCCTAAGCCTAGACACTATCATATCTGCATCAAACTCACCAATGAAGGTGTTTAAACCACCTTTAAAGTTCTTGCAATCAATAGCAGTGGCACCAACATTCTCAAAACCTCCATACCTAGTCTTCATAATGTTAAAAGCTTTAATAGGACCCATATTCAGTCAAGATGGCTCGCATATCATCTCTTCTTGAGTATGTGTTAGCTTCCTATTGGCTGCTAGAAAATGAATGTCACTTTCAGATACAAAAGAATGATTATGAGCTTCCACAAAGCCATAAACCTTGAATGTCTTTCCATCCTCAGAATTTAACTTTATATGTGCCTGGCATCCAGTCCGGATAGATGGCCTTTTCCTTGCCTTAACATCTTTATTAGAACTCTCTGCACCTACTTTTAATGGCTTAAAACCCTCCTTATAGCACACAAAGTACTTGAGTCTTAAAACACCTCTTCGCACATCTGACGTACCCTTTCGAATAGAAAAACCACCAACCTTTGCATATTTGGCATAAAACTCATGTGCATGCTCAATACTAGGAAACTCCATGTCTATTACAGGTTTAAGTGAATCAGGTACATCAGGAATATATGTGTTACTAGCTTGGTCTTCAACAGGAACATCAGTTGAAACACCTTCTAGAACAAACACACGTTATAAAACTTCAGACGCACTTTGACAATTGATGTTTTGAAAATATTCAAACGCACTCTTTATTATCTTAAAACCCACTCTTACATATCAGTAACAAAAAATGTAACCATTTAAACGCACTTATCAATTAATTTAAACGCACTTATTAAAATATCTGATATTAAAAAAAATTAAAATACCTTGAATCCTTTTGTACTCGTTGATGAGGTTCAAACTATGAATATCAACATCATGGTTAGTATCTTCGATCAAGTCTGAATTGTCACACCCCGAAAATCCTTGTGGGTTGAACTCTTTAATACTACGCAGCGGAATATATACTTCTAAGACTCTTGAACTCCAAACGCCATTTCTAAACTCTAAGTTTTCCAGTTCCAAGATGTTTGCCTATTCAAACCATGCCATTGCCAAAATCTAAACCTGAAAGACATACTTAAAGACGTCAACATAAAGTTGGTGAGTTCGTGGTTTTATGTTTGTACTTTGTAAACCCATATTCAGTGACGTGATTTCTTCCCATAAATCACCCAACCTGAACCATCCTGTTCAATAATGAGATTTCTTCCCATAGTTTAAAATGTATTTAAAAGCAGAAGTAGTAAAACAAAACATTCGATGCCAACATGTTTTTATAAAATAAAAAGCGATTGTCGCATTTACAGGTTTTAGAGCAACTACTCATATTTCTTTAGCTTTTAAAACAAAGGACGTATGATTTCCGTATTATTAGAATAGAATTATGTAGACTAGCTAGGTCTTACAAGCATATGATGTATCCTAAGGCTCTTAATCAATCCATAACTTTGTTCCTGTGTGGTGGCCTCTTCCGCAAGAGGTACTTTTTGGAGGTTATGTTCATTTTTCAAGCAGATTTCGATTCGGTCAAATCATGAAAACGGGGGAGTCAACCCAATAGTACTATAACATAAACAACGGCCTTTTCTGAAGGCTAAAGATTAAGGTGTGCTGGGTGAGGGTGGCAACCCGTCGGTCGTCACTGGTGTCACGTTTACTCTACGTACCCACCGGTGCACTTATCCTAAGGGCATCATATATTCTATATTTCTAGTTTATTTATCATACCCGCATGTTAATCCCCCCGATTGTTAAGATGTCCGAAAAACATTTAAATGAAAAGGGTCGAGAAAAACATATAATACCATTTATCCATTTAATACCAATTTGTATCTTCCCGTACAAATTATCCATTTAATACCAATTTGTATCTTCCCGTACAAATTATCCCTTTTTGTACCAATCTGTACAATTCAATGCAATTTATCTCCTTTTATACCAATCCGTATAATCAAATCTTTGTTACGTTTTATAGTAAACAGATTTTCATAAAACAAGTATGTCTTCCACCCCAAAAACAGTTATAAAACAGTAAAAAGTGGGCATGAACTCACCTGAACATTCCTGCTAGGTTAGCAATCAACGCTTGAATCATTATTCACATCTTTGTGTCCTAATTACCAACAAAGACACCTTAAGATCTAACACGAAAAGCATATTATCAAGCTATCTAGATTCGTATGTACGAATCCGAGTCTAGAAAGTGGTGTGACTCCATGAACCAATCATGACTTATTTAGGTGTTAACATACGATGTAGTACTCAAGTTGCGCACTTGTTACCACTCATATGTAACCTACGTTGGACTTAGTGCTACGAAACGTATAGCTCATCTTTAATCATAGAATCAGATAAATATATTTGTTTTGTACATTGTTTTTAGGAAAGTATATTGCAGTCGTTGTGCTCTGGATCTTATAAAGTTTTGGCAGAGTTTTCTCTGTTTTTATACAATCCGGACAACACAAGTTGTCTATAGTTACCCAAATATTAATTACAAATACATAATATTCAATATATTTATCCGTATTTCCATCGAACGAGACTTTATACATTTCGCCATTTTATATAAATTATACTTGTATAATTATATACATTATAATTTATATATAAGTATATATATATAATTATAGAGGCCGGCTAACGTACAAAGGCGTTTTAACATACAAAGTGTGAGAAGCCATCCTGGCCGTCCATCTTCCCCATCTGCCATTTACCTCGTACATTAATTGCGCATGTTTCTCATTAATGGCAGTTATCAAGTCGAGGGCAAAACAGACAAATTACAAACTAAAACATTTTGAATTTTTTAATCAAGCGCCCAAATATACCTCATTAATTGACGGTTCGCGTGCGATTAAAGTGCATAACTGACACAGAAGAGCAAAAATCAAAAAATCAAAAAACAGAGCATCGGAGAAACACTAATCATATCAACAAAATATGCCTCCAAAACGCAAATCAGGTAAGGAATTGTTCATGATTTCACTTAAATCTTGATCGTATTTTCTTAATTGATGTTAATCCTTAATTTTAAAAAGCTAAAACAGGTGACGGACGTGAAAGAAGAAGCAAGAAATGTCATGATAGGCCTTCAAAACCAATGATTACAGGTATCTAGTAAAGGCGTTTTAGTCATTTTAGATGGTTGATTGAATTAGTAAAGGCGTTTTTAGTCGTTTTTAGATGGTTGATTTGAATCTAGTAGAGGCGTTTTAGGTCTTATGATAAAGGCGTTTTAACTGATTGTTGATACATGAAATGATTTGATGATGATATGATGTTTTAGGTGTTATAAGGCGTTTTATCAGTTTATGAAGGCGTTTTAGGTATAATACAGATGGATATGATGTTTTAGGTGTTTGATTGTAAAGGCGTTTTATTAATTTTACTTATTAGGATGATGTTTTGTTGATCTAGAAGTAATCAGTATATGATCCATAAAAGTTTCAAAAAACAAAAGGCGTTTTAGTAGTGTTTATGAAGGCGTTTTATCAGTAAAGGCATTTTGATAGTTTAACATTACTGATTACTTGTTGAGAAGTAAAACTATTGACAAGTAAAACTTTGAAAAAACCAAAAGGCGTTTTGTGAAATATGTGGATGCGTTTTACTAATGACAAATTAGGGTATATCAAAACGCCTTTACTAATAAATAGTAAAGCCCTTTTACTGATGTACAAATAAAACAGTTATAACAACAAAACGCATCTACTCGTCAGTGGTTATCATTCATCAGTAGTTATAAGCAGAACCACTGATGAGAGAAACCACTGATAGTTAGTTACTCAAAACGCATCTACTAGTAGCAATAAAGGCGTTTTACTGATAATGAAAGTACTGCACAACCACTGATGAGAGAAACCACTGATAGTTAGTTACTCGTCAGTGGTTATCATTCATCAGTAGTTATAAGCCCATCAGTGGTTTGATCAGCAGTACTTATTAACTTAGCACTTCATCAGCAGTACTTATTAACTTCATCAGCAGTTTCATTGTAAAAAGAATGTATGTATATATATTGGATCATTAAAGTGGGTAAAAAATGAAAACTTCTCAAACGCATGTATAAAACAGTGGTTATCATTCATCAGTAGTTATAAGCACAACCACTGATGAGAGAAACCACTGATAGTTAGTTACTCAAAACGCATCTACTAGTTCAAAACGCATCTAGTAGTAATAGTAAAGGCGTTTTACTGTTGTTCATTGTTGTGTTTGTATTAAGCAGAACAACCAAGGGATCCAGGGACTGATGATGATTTCCAAACTCCTTTGAAGGATTTGGGAAAGTCAAAGAAAGATGTAGATAACCCAAAGAAGGGTGTTCAGGAGAAAAATGCCCATAAAGAGAAAGAGAAAGAAACAAAATAAGGAAGATTCAGAGAGTGAATCAGATGATGATTTCGTTAAACCAGCAAAAAAACTAAAAATAAAAGTAGGGAAAGAAAAAGCAGTAAGGACTTTTGTTGAATACCGGGATACAAAATTGAAACTAAGGTGTTCTCCCGGGGAATTTGTAAGGGAGATGAAAGAGTTCACAAATGAACAAAAGGAGGCAGTAAGGAGTATGGGATTTGGATCAGTGTTAGAAATAGATATAGACTCAATTCAAACTGGTCTGGGTTTCTGGTTGCTTTCGAATTATGACGAAACAACCAGAACAGTTAATGTTGGGAACTGGAAGATAAAGATAACAAGTTCCTTGGTGCAAGAGTGTTTCGGGATCCCGGTAGGGACAATTCCTGTGTTGGAGCACGGAAGGCCAAAAAAAGGATCGGGTTCAACGATAGATGAATTCAAATCTCAATTCAACACATCTACCCCAACTGTTGGGCAAGTTTTAAAAGTGGTTAAAACACTGTTAAATGGTGGGAGAATGTTCAAGATAAATTTCTTGGTACTGTGGAACACAGTTTTTGGCGAGATAACGAAGTCAACAAAAGTTAACCAGAGATTTTTGATTAGTGTTGATAAAGAAGATGATATACCGAACATGAAGTGGTGTTCATACCTACTAGAGTGTCTAAACAGAACAAAGGCAGGCTGGAAGCAAGATCAGTACAATGGGCCGATAGCAATGTTAACTGTAAGTTTTCTGTCCATACATATATTAAAACGCATGTGTTATTTAACAAAACGCATGCATTTGTTTATACCTGTATTTAGTCTCTGTTCATACATATATTAAAACGCATGTGTTATTTAACAAAACGCATGCATTGTTTATACCTGTAATAAGTCTCTGTTCATACCTATATTAAAACGCATGTGTTATTTAATAAAACGCATGCATTGTTTATACAATTTTTTAATAATTAAACACTTAAGTTGTTACTATATGCAGGTTATTTACACCCATGAATACAACAAAAGGCATAATCCAACACTTGTGAAGAATCCTGCAATTAGTTACATTACATCTTCGTCGTTGCACGATATGGAAAGTTATATATACGATAATGGGCCTTTAACAGATATTGAAGAAGATGATGATGATAATGTTGAAGGGAATGACGAGAGTGAAAAAAGAAGTTCTGAAAAAGGTGTCAGCGAAACGGTGAAGGACGCTGTGGATGTTTTGGTGGGTCTGCAGGAAACAGAAACAGCTGTCGATGAGGATGACGTGGATTATGACAACCTAGACTGGAGGGATTTTGACATGGGGACACAAACCCAGCAAATGTTTGAGTATTGTGCAACGCCACCACAGCTGAGTGGGGTTGAGTGTAATAAAGAAGAATTCGACGCAGCTATGAAAGCTAAAAAGGTATGTCATGACAGTTGTTTTTTGTAGTAAAGGTGTATAGTTATTTGTAAAACGCACTTGGAAAAGTGTAAAACGCCTTTGATGTTCTCATGGCAGGTTTGGATGAAAAAAATGGACAGAAACATGAAGAAGTATCTAGACATCCAAGAGGAAATGGATGATATGGTTTCACAAGCAAGAGAGAAGTATTTCTGGTCTAGGGAATTGATCGATAGATGCCAGAAATGGGACGGCATTAGAGGTAAGTCGTCAAAAGAAGACGACGTTGTTAAACAAAAAGAAGCCGATGAACATGTGGTCGGCCTAGGGGAGGACCAAGGTTTTGAAGACTTGGGTGCACAATTGGGTGGTGAGGATGATAGGGTTGTTGAAGAAGCACAGGCGACGAGGATGGTCCCAACCGTGACCACAAAAACATTGGTGGGATACAAACGATTTGGACATGGTAGGAAGAAGACGGCTGGAGATCAAAGTGGACAGCATGAAAAAGTGGCTGAACAGGTAAAAAGCATTTGTTATTTAACAAAACGCATGCTATGTTAAAACTGTCTTTTTCTGCAATTATAAGTAAAACGCATTTGTTATTTAACAAAACGCATGGGTTTTTTTTTTTTTCTTTGTGGCAGGTTGTGAATATTGAAGACAACACATGAGTGGGGGCTGATGAAACAGTTTCAAATGTTAATACTGTTGATGAAAATGTTGTGGGGGAATCAACGAAGGTGGTGGAAGATAATGTTGATAAGGGTATTGTTATTGAAGAAGTATTTGACGACGATGGTATAAGTGATACAGCACTTGCTATGCTACAAACAATAGAGCCAGGCGTATATGGTATAAGGGATGCAAGCATTATGGATGAACAACAAAATCAATTCGAAGAACAAGTGAATTTGGCAGAAGTTATACCCAATGTGCCTTCGCTACAAGTAGAGCAGGAAAAGGATCCAGAAACACCAAAGGATCAAATTATTCAGGAAAAAAAAGGGAAAAAAAAGGTTGATGATGTTGATGCTGGTGGGCCAGTCAGAAAGAAGAATCCGTCTTGGGCTTTAAAATCACCTTACATCGGGAGAAAGGTTTCACTGTTTGAGCCTCTGACAAAAGATGAACAGATGATGGCAGAGTACATGATGGCGCCAACAAAGCAAAAAATGTAAGTGATATGTATGAGCTTAGATTATAGTTTGTAAACAACTAAAATTTCATTTTTATCTTTCAGGAAAGTGGTCTACAAATCAGATGCGGGGACATCGATATATAAGGCTGTTCTTGAAAGTTTCTACCCCGGTATTTGGTTGCACACTAACGCAGTGGATGCATATATAGAGCTGCTCAATTATGAGGAGAAAAAAGTAAATGAAGATGGAGTGTACAAGCTTTATTGCACCACTACAATGATGGTAAAAAAATAATAATGATTAGTAAAAACAGACAGTAAAACGCATGAATGAAACAGTAAAACGCATTTGGTTTTTTTATATATTTTTTTTTAACTTTACTTGTTTTTTGAAATACAGCCAGACGACTACTACAAAGAAGGGGTTTCTGAACATGATAGGGTGAAGGTTTTCAAAAGCAATTTGCTACATATTATGAAGACGTTCAATATCAAAACTCTGGATGAATTTACCATCATTATAGTGCCATTGCTAATAGAGGGTCATTTTATCTAATGTGCTTTGATATAAAGGATGGTTTCATTGAGTTAATTGACAACTCGAAGAATGAACCCGATTTTCAGGCAAGATATGATGGAGTGCCCGAAGTCCTGGTATGAAAAATTACTAGTTAAAGAATAAGAAAAAATATGTTATTGGGAATCACTTGACTTTGTCTTGTTTTATTGCCTGCAGAGACACACTTTTTACTTAACTTTAAGAACATTGTGTGAAAGGAGCATAGGTATCGAGAAGATTGAAGGGGGGACAATACATAGGAGAGAAATGCCATGGAGAACTGAGAATAACGTAGATGACTGCGGCATATTCGCAATACGGCACATGGAAACGTATAAAGGGAAAAAAAGTGTGGAAAGCCGGATTTGTTAATGAGTCGGAACTACAAAACAAGCAGCTAAATTCATTAAGAATCAAGTATGTTGCAAAGTTGATACTTAGCGAGCACAACAGGGCAAGGGATGACGCTATCGAAGAAGCTCATAAGTTTAGCAAACGACCTTACAAGGATAATATGATTCGAAATGCTTTCGACAAAATGCTGAAACGAGTAAATAGTGTTAGCTAAATGTTTTTGAAGTTTGTTATGATAGACATAAACATATTTGTGTTTCTTTTGTTAAATGAATGGATCTGATTATCTTTGTTTTTCAGTTTAGTATTTGGTTTATTTTAACAGTTTTGTTAAAACGCATGTGATGAGGCCTAAAACGCATCAAGTTTCTCAAATCACTATATAAATAATAAAAAAGTAAATTTAGTAAAACGCCTTCATTATTATATAAAAACGCACGTACATTGTTATTCTAACACATTTCACATAGCAAAAACCAAAAACAAAAAGCAACACATACAAAACGCATGGGGTTCAAAAGTTGGAGAAATTTAAAACATAGAAGCAAGGTTTAAAGTGATTTGAGAAATTTGATCTTCATTTCCATTGAACACCTCAAAAGTGCAATGGATTTAGTAAGCTCTTCGACAAGATTCGTGTCTCTTTGTTTTGCATCAATCATGAACATCAATGCCAATTCATGAAGACTAGAATCTGGCATCGCCTTGAGAATGTTGCAAACTTCATCTTTTCTGGACATGCGTTCATGGACATTATTCAAATCATCCATCAAAACACTCTCACAAGAATGATCATTGATGATTTGTTCTTCAATCCTCTTAATAAAGAGGGATCTTGTATTGGATGATGATGAAGATGACATGGTTATTGTATGTAAACTTTTGTGGTGTGAAATGAAAGTGAACATGTAGAGGATAATATAGAAAAAAGATATATAAAATGACAAAATATAGTCACATGTAATACTGTGTGCAACAGGTTATGATTAAAAGAAATAAACCTAAAACGCCTTCATAATTTGGTAAAACGCATGCATGTAAAAAAGCTCTGAAAAAGACAATTCAGACTCACATGTTTTAACTGTTTTGGGAAATTCTTTGAATATTTCATTTTTTTGCATAGTAATAACAAGTTGTTTGGATGTATTTGAATTTTTTTTTAATAAAAATAGTTTAATAGGGGTAATTATTATAAAACTCTGTTATTGTAATAAATAAAAGAACATTATTATACTTTGCAAGTTGAGCTGATGTGATGGTCATTTACTATAAATTAAGTACTCAACTACCAAATCTAGTTATAATTGGATTCTATGTTAACTACAGACATAAAAAACAGAGTATCTCTCATCTAATAAAAACACAATTAATCATTCTTTTTGTTTAAAAAATAAAACGCAAGTTGTATATGATTTGATTGATATCTAACTAAAATTAAATGAATGGTTAATATGTTCAACTACCATATGTCATAACAAGAGATTGCCTGATTGTCTATATAAAGTAACGATGAGAAAAACAGAGTAACAAAAAAAATGGCGAACAACATTGAGGATGCAATAAACAACATCCAAGTAAAGACAGTAATCATGGTTGATTCTTCAACTGAGGTAAGGAGTGATATCAAAGCATCTTCTTCTGTTATGTGTGTTCAACAGGATGTGCTGAGGCAGGCGAAAAAAAACCTTGATGTCCATGAAATGCTACTTGGTGAACCAAAATCAAGCTTCAGGGATGAAGCTTTAGAGCTGATCAAACAACAAGAAGCTTTTGATGATTTAATCTATCACAGCTTGAAGAACACAGAAGAAACCATATGGTCTAACATGGCAGATAAAAGGAAGGGGAGGGATGAGATTTTAAACAAAAAAGACTGAATGGGGTTGGTGGTTTTGCTCAGATGGTAGTTTTGGGTGGTTTGTGAATGTGGTGGGTGGTTTGTTTGGTAGTTTTTTGGGTTTTAAGTTAGTATGTTTTCTTTTGATGTTTAAAAATGGGGCATGGATGGTGATGTATGCCATATGTAAGGAAGTACAAAGTATTTGGCTGTGTGTACTGAATGATTATATATATATATATAAGTGTTTGTTAGTAAAACGCATCTAATAAACAATAAAACGCCTTCAATAAATCTGATATAAAATATGTATAATATGTATAAAAATTCACTAAAACGCATTCACAAAATCACAAAACGCCTTCATTAAAACCAGAATAAATCTCAAAATGTTTACCATATACTAAAACGCATTCGTTAGTGCTAAAACGCATGCATTAAAAAATAATAAAATTCATTGCTCATCCACTTGATCTTCAACTCCTTGATCATCAACTCGTTGATCTTCTACATTTTCATCTTCATCATTCTCATCTTGTAACATTGTGGTTTTTATCTTGTGTTTCCGACGATCATGTCCAACCTCCCCGCAAATGTTACATGTCCTTTTCCTTTTACCCATACGACTTATAGCTTTCTCTTTGCTTGACTTAATTCGCTTGTGTGAACCACGGCCTTTATTTTTGATACCATTTGGCAAACGGACAATGGTCTCCGCCGGCTTGTCATACCCGAGCAAACTAGAGTACCGATCGTACTTGTTTTGAGTTGGTCTACTAAACCGACGTTCATCCACCTTGTTGATCATTTCTTTCATTTTATCATTGACAATCTTTAATTCTTCCAAGTCTGTTATTAAACTATTTGCAAGGTATTCACCAGCAAAAGCAACTTCCCTGGCAATCTTTCTAGCTTCTTTGCTTTTGTCATCACCAAACTCGTGTAACTCAAATGAATGGTTTATCTCATTCGGAACAACATCTTTTGTCCACCTCTTCAAAATGTATTTCTTCGGGAATCTTTGAATTCTAAATGACCGAAGAACGAGAAATATATGCCTGCATAGTAAACCATATTGTTCAAACCTTTTACACGTGCATAATGTAGTGACATCATCATCATCCTTCTTGAAAAGCACCTGTAAAAAAGAAATGTATACTAAGGTATTAAAACGCATCTAGAAAACTACTAAAACGCATGTATAAAACAGAGGAGTAAAATCTGATGAACTGCTGATTGATACTACTGATGAAGAAGTTAACTACTGATAATGAAAGTACTGCACAACCACTGATGAGAGAAACCACTGATAGTTAGTTACTCGTCAGTGGTTATCATTCATCAGTAGTTATAAGCCCATCAGTGGTTTGCTCAGCAGTACTTATTAACTTAGCACTTCATCAGCAGTACTTATTAACTTCATCAGCAGTTTCATCAGCGATACTTAATAAACTTCGTCAGTATAAAAAAAATTATACTGATCTATTAAAACGCATTTGAAACATTGTAAAAAGCATGTATGTATATATGTTGGATCATTAAAATGGGTAAAAAATGAAAACTACTAAAACGCATGTATAAAACAATAGTTAGTTACTCTTCAGTAGTTATCATTCATCAGTAGTTATAAGCACAACCACTGATGAGAGAAACCACTGATAGTTAGTTACTCGTCAGTGGTTATCATTCATCAGTAGTTATAAGCCCATCAGTGGTTTGATCAGCAGTACTTATTAACATAGCACTTCATCAGCAGTACTTATTAACTTCATCAGCAGTTTTATCTCAGCAGTACTTATTAACTTAGCACTTCATCAGCAGTACTTATTAACTTCATCAGCAGTTTCATCAGCAAATACTTAATAACTTCATTTGACTTCATCAGATTTTAATAAAATCAAGAAAACGCATGTATAAAAATTGGTAAAACGCACTTACTTCTAGAAAACCTTGCCCATATGCTTTCGGGTCATCCACAAAGAGTTTCAAAAATTCACCACACCTTTGTGTGTGAACAAGTACCGAACTATCAAATGCAGCATAAATCTCCTCTTGTATATCAAGGAATATAGACCTCGTGAAAATTTGAGATGCTTCCTTCTCGATGGGAAAAGTAGTCCAAAAATCTGGAATAGTGTGCCTTGAATCATGGTCGTTTTTCCTATGATTAAACCTCTGAGCTTCCATTGAAGTCTCGAAATGGTTCAAAAACTCGACAAGCGTCAGTTGGGAATTCGCCGCTTGACAAAAAAAAATGATTCTCACTCTCTGATCTAGATGTTGTCCGCATTAGACCAGACATCGGTTCATCACGGTAATAAGCGGGAATCCACATTGTTCTCAAGTTAAACATATCCGTCAACCAAGTATTATCAGTAAGCTTGAAATCAGTCATCACAAGATCCCATTCAAAATCAAATTTCTCGGGACCAATTGAGTCGGTCCAAACGATGTTACAAATTCGGCGCTTGAACTCATCATCATTGCATAATGTGCCACCAACCTAGAAATAAAAAACACATCATGAAGAATATAAGACTTTATACAGAAAAAATTTAAAAAAGTAAATAAACAGTAACACATGACAGTAAAACGCATGCATGTATGTAGTAAAACGCATTAAGAATTTTTAGAATACTTGCCTTATCAGACACCTTTTTCATAATGTGCCACATGCACAACCTATGCCTGCTGGTATCAAATACCTTCTGAATTGCATTCTTCATTGCTGGATCTTGATCAGTGACTACAACTTTTGGTTTCTTACCAAAGGATTTTACAAAAGCTCCCAATAACCAAGTGTAAGATTCTGTTGTCTCCGAAGACAACAAACCAGCCCCGAGAGTTACATTTCTACAATGATTGTCAATTCCTGTAAAAGGAACAAAAACCATTTTGTACCTATAAAAAGAAACATATGACAGTTTAGCGTGCTAAAAATGATGATGAATTTATTAAAAAAGATTAAAAAGTGGACATACTTGTTTGTGTTAAAAGTTGCAACAAAAGATATGACGTCGCCAAACTCCATGTAGTTCCTTTTACACAAAGCATCAGCCCAAAACAGACCAGTGAGGGCATTCTTTTCATCAACCGAGTACTCAAATGAATAATCAGGAAGATACTTTTTCTTATCCTTCAACCTCGAAACTATCATGTCGGCGTCGTGCACACCAATAAAGGAGTTCAACCCGCCCTTAAAGTTCTTACAATCAACTGCAGTTGCACCAACATTCTCAAAACCGCCATATTTTGTCCTCATCACATTAAAAGCTTTAACAGGTCCCATGTTTAATGAAGACAACTCACATATCATTTCCTCCTGAATGTGGGTAAGCTTTCTATTGCCTGCTAACAAATGAATATCCTCGGACGAAACCAACGGATGATTATGTCCTTCTACAAATTCACACACCTTAAACTCTTTTCCATTTTCTGATCCAAATCTAATAAAAGCCTTACATCCTGTACGGATTGAAGGTCTTTTCCTTTGTTTAACTTTTTTATTGTCGTTCACCGACCCTAATTTTTGTGGTTTCCCACCCTCTTTGTAGCAAACAACATATTTGATACGAAGAACATTCATATGAACATATGATGTGCTCTTCCTAGCTGTAAATCCAGAAGCCTTGGCATACTTGTGATAAAACTCAAATGCATGATCTATACTTGGGAAAACCATACCAACTTCTGGTTTCAATGAAGATGCAACAGCAGGTATGTATATTTGAGTTTGATCATCAATTGGAACATCTTTGTTAGACAGATCTGGCACAAAAAACATGATAAAAAACACCATTGACAACTTTTTATTTAATGTAATCATACAACAACAAAAAAGATTTCAAAACGCATGCTAACACCTAATAAAACGCATTTGAATGTTATGTATAACATAATATCACCAGATACAGTAAAACGCATTTTACTAATCCTAAAACGCATTTGATTATCTTCAAAACGACAAAACATCAAAAAATACCTTGAATCCTTCTGTGTTCAGCCATGAAGTCAAATTTCTCACCAATATGTTCATCAGTGTTGATTACATCTTCATGTATAATATCTACATAAAAAATTTTAATGGAATGCTAAACCTCTGTTTCATCACATATCTAAAAAACAACAAAACAGTAGAAACTAACCTTCAAAATTGAGATTATGAGGATCAACAACTTCATGTTCTTCATCGAATAAGAATTCAGGTTCATTGTTTAGATCTAAAAACACAAATTAAGAGTAAGATCACGATTGATTGAAAACAATAAAACAGAGTACATACCGAACATGGTGAAGAACTTGGCGAATTGATTATGATTTTGGGGAAAAAATTGAACCAGTGATCGACTACGCTTGAAGATTTTTTGAATATGGTAAGAATTGATAATCGTATATTATGGAATCAGTTATAAATTTGAAATAATGATGAACGATAAAACAGGGATTTGATATTAAACGTGATTAATTGATTTGTCAAATTGACTATACTACCCTTCTAATCTGTTATAGAGTTATAACAGACAAGTTCCACGTGGCATAATACTGTGGCTTCCTACACTTTGTAGGATAAGGGACTTTGTACCCTACACTTTCTCTATAATTATATAATATAGTCCAACGGTCCAGTCCAATATACAATATTATCAAATCCGTCTTTAATATTTACTTAATATATAATCAATGTCGGTTCGTTTTGTGAGTCACCATAGTTTCGTATCGATAATATATATATACACTTATATATAATAATAATAATAATAATAATAATAATAATAATAATAATAATAATAACAACAAATCAAGGAAATATACCATATAATATATGCATGCATTGCTTGTTGACCAGATCTGACCGAACTCGCTTCTAACCGAGCTCGAAACCACAACTTGCACCGTCTTTTAATCATTTACACTCGGGACCCGAACCTGAGCACCAAACTGAACCCGAACATCCTTATCATCATCAACAAGCAACATGCAGACCAAGATCCAAACTGACCCGGACCCGAGCCGAGCACCTCTGCAGCCACCAGCTCCAGAACCTAACCCGAGCTGAACAACAACCATAACCATAACCCGACCCAGACCCGAGCCCCAAATCAGCTCCGAACCATCACCACCAAGGCCCACTGCTGCGCCTCCTTGAACCACCACCATCACCGGCCAGAAACCACTCATCGGGGCCACCATACCTCCGACAACCACCACCATGGCCGGACACCACCTGAACCTACCAAACAACACCTGACCAGCCCCAATCGGACAAACCCGAGCACATGCAGCCCCATCGGAATCCAAACCAACACCAACCACAACCATGACCACCATCGGCCTACACCTCCAACAACAACAACTACCGCAGCCGCCGCTGTTTGTCTCCACGGCCACCACGTCGCCGCCCCTTTTTGGGCCTGAAAATAGTGCGCCGCCACCACCATTAGGTGGGTGGTGGCCGGCCGGTTCTTAACCAGGAAGAGAGAGGGCTGAGCGAGATGAGAGAGAGAGTAGCGTGAGAGAGAGAGGGGGAGAGTTGAGAGGATTTGAGCTAGAGAGAGTTTTAGAGGTTTGAGAGGGTTTTCTTGTGTTGTAGGATGAGAAATGAAGAAGAAGAATACCCTTTTATAGCTAGGGTTAGAGTTAGGTAGGTAGATACCGCGTTTCGAACCCGTAATCTCGCGAAACGTCTCGGTTCATATCTAGACTCAATAATTAATTATAAGAATTAGTCGGTTTTATTCGTAATCTTAAATAACGTTAGACCGAGCAAAAATATAATTAATATCGGTATCCTACGCGTTCTTTCAGAGCGTCCATTAGAATCGCGTTATCCTAACCGGTTACCGTTTCCTCCATTTAAACGACCCGATAGCTTTCGATATTAGATAAATAACATTATTTAAAATAAATAATTATTTCAAAAGCATAAATGCGGTAAAAACCACACATTTCAATGTCCGGTTCTCATATCAGTTACTCTCCGCGTTCTCCAAACGCTACGTTTTCATCCGTTCTTCAAGCCGATTCCACATCCGATCGCTTCAACAACAAATACGTGCCGTATTTATATGCAATAACTCTAAGTTTGTCCATTCTGACGAATTCTCATCGATATCAGTTCGTTAGCGTCAAGATGCGCAGTCTTTCTTTAGAACATCTAGACGTCCACGAACTTCACGAAAGACATTTGTTGGACTTGTGACAACTCAACTTAACCAAAATCAACCTTAGTATATGCGAAGCATATAGGGATCATGATCAAGATCCAGTCAACGGTTGACCGAATTTTACCGGTTGTCACATTCTCCCCTCGTTTAAGAAATTTCGTCCCCGAAATTTTCGTTACGTCACTACTAACTTCGGTTCGGACAATAATAAACGAGAGTACTTTAGCTTCCGTTAATCTCCTCTTTCCAAGTAGACTCTAGTCCATGACTAGAATTTCATCTGACCTTGTCCAATCTTGATGTTACTCCATCTCAACTTCTGGACTTTCCAGTCCGTAATCCTCAACAGATTCCTTGACAAAACGCAATTTGTCGTCGACATTAATCTCCTTTGGCGGTATTACAGCGCCTCGCCAGACAAACACTCCTTCAAATTACAATGTGAAACACATCACGGGCTCCAAAAAGCTCTTGCCTACCAATCTTATTAACGCCTTTCCAAGACGATACTTCCAATATAAACCGCTATCTCGCCTTCCATGTTCGGTCACCAATAATGCTCTTCCAAATCCTTATACATATTATCAAACCGAGGTGAACCGAATACTCCGACTTACAAGTCTCATCCATAACCAATTCACGCATAACCCCCTTATACCGTATCCAAACACAATCCATAAGGTACACAACCTCGACAACTTTCAAACTCCAATCTCTTATCCTTTAGCACAAGCGTTCGCTCTTCATATTCCTCTTCTTTCCAAGCTTCCTGTCGTGCTTTCCTGACTTGAGCTATAAAGCTCATAAGGACTGTCAAACCAGAAACACAAACACGTGATGGTTTAACCTCTTTCCTTTCCACTTTAAGCATCGACTACAAGGCTCACTTTTCCAAAATAACAACGAATTTCACAATCCCAACCGTTGGGTAGCTTAACCCATCTTCGCTACCTCATAATAAGCTCTTCTGATCGAAAATACGTTGAAGACTTCTATAATCCGTAAAGATAGTACACTAAGTTCCATAAAGATAGTGTCTCCCAATCCTGAGCGCCAAAATCACATCTCCAATCTCCAAGTCGTGTGTCTTGTAATTCACTTTGTGCACTTTTAGTTGTCTTGACGCATAAGCTTGCATCAACACGCAACCTAAGCCTTAATGTGAATTATTACAGTACACCACATAGCCATCGTTTCCATCGGGAAAAGACAGTGTTGGCGCACTACAAAACTTTTACTTTAACATCTGAAAGGCTTCCTCTTGCTTTTCAATCCCTTTATACTTGCGTCCTTTTTGGGTTAATAGCGTCAAAGGCTGCGCCATCTTGGGAAAATTACCAACGAATCGGTGGTAATATCCAACAAAACCCAAAAATTTGCGTATCTCTGCGGGAGATTTAGGCACATTCAACTCCTTGATTGTGACATCCGTCACTTTTTCATTATATATATATATATATATATTTATTTTTATATATACAATAATAATAATAATAATGATAAAAATAATAATAATAATAATCATATTTTTTTTAGACTAAACTAAACATATAAACCACACATCTTAACCCATTAACAAACCCAACCATAACTAAACTACAACCAAACCACAACCCAAATCCATACCCCTTACCCAATATCTGAAGCCCACAACAATCCGGCCCAGCAACCAAGCCCATCAGTCCAGCCCACTACCCTTCCCTTCCATTCTGTTCAAAAAAAAAAAAAAACATTTCCCCTTGCCGGGATTCGAACCGGACCACGAGCCAAGCAACACCACGCGTCCCACCACTAAGCTATGAAGCTTTTGTTGAATTAAACCCAAACACATTTGTATTTAACCCTTGTAAAGCGCTGCACCTTCTTCTTCCTTTCCCTTTCGCGAAACAGCAGCTGCAGATATAATATTTTTTTTTCTTTTCTTTTTTTCTTTCTTTTCAAAATCATCAATGGCCACATTAAGCTATGTTAATCATCTTTGACCAATGACTCGTAATTATCGGTCCATCATGACTAGAATACGCGTTGACTAACAATCAATTGATACCAAATTAAGCCTTTACGCGTGAACTATTTATAACGGGTCAAACCTTTCCAATCAACGATCTAGACCATCTCATTATAAATTGAACACCTCCAGACCTTCACAACTCGCTCACAACTCTCTCTCAACCTCTAATTCTCACTGATTCACTCTGATTGTTGTTATCAAGCTTGCCGTTTGACTTTTGCTTTGACCCGACGATTACAATCAATCAATCACTGTGAGTCCTCGTTTTTCTGTGGGTTTTACTAGTCGGCAATCATATAACATAAACCCTAACCTTAATCGAGTTCATTATGTCTGAATCGTTCAATTGAAATTTCTAGGGTTCGTGAGTTTAATTGGGGATAAAACCTGATTTCACGTGTGTATTTAATTATTTCTAAACAAGAAATATCACAACCACTGGCCTAGGCCAAGTGGTTGTGATCTGGGTTTGATTCTGAGGGGAGCCGGGTTCGAGTCCTGGCAATAACCCCCTTTTTATTCTTTTCTTTTCCTTTCTTTTTAAACAACAATTATATATATATAAATATATTAAATCTTTTAAATTCATTTTAAATAGCAAAACTATTTTATAAATTCTAAAAAAATTATATTTGTCAAATCTAATGACAAAGCTTTATCTACAATTTTTATTTTTCTGAAATTCATTTATTTAATATTTATAATAATTAAATCAAGTTTATTCTAATTTATTTGTAAAAATCTATAAAAATATCAAAACGATCTTATAAATTTCCACAAAAATTATCCTAAGTTTTTATGACACTAATCTTTTCAGAAATGATTTTTATTTCTGAAAAATCATTTATATAAAATTTTTAATCAATTTTTGTTAGTTTTAATCATAAATAATTCATAATAAATTCATTTTTCAATATTTTTGCATCAAAATTTTACACAAATTATTTCTATTCATATGGAACTGAAATACAATTTTTAATTCAGAAATTCTTTGATTTTGATATTTTTTAGATATTAAAGTCATATTTTGACAATTTAAAATAATTAGATTAAATATTCTATTTTCAAGAAAATAATTTTGTAAAAATTATTTTCATACTTAAAACCTCATGTTGTGATTATATTCAACTTAAAATTTTACAAAAAGACTTTTATCTATTTATTTATTAAATTTCTCATAATTAATAAACAATTTGTTTATTAAACAAATAAACGTTTATCCCCAATTCAAAGCCCTAGAAATACATGCATCCTAGAGTTATTTCACTTACACATTATCAATTACTTTAGGTTGATACCTTGAGATAGTTCCAACACATATTTCGTTGTCCAAGTTCAATTACAAGCTATTACGTAAACAGTGAGTATTCCTATCCCCTTTTTGCTTTTATTCATTTTTGGGGTGTTACATGTACACTAATACAATTTCAAATACAAGTTTACATTTTCACAATACAATTCTAGTACTATGTGCATTGCTTACAACGTGCTTTATGCTTAGACAATACATGTGGAATACATTTGTACTTAGTGAAATCATTAACATGGTACAAGCCGACCTTAACATTGGATAGCGCTATTTGGATTGACACCCCGCCTAGATTGATTCTCCCCCTTTTTCATCGGAGAATCCGTGGCCATTGTTAAGTTATCACCCATTTATTGGATGAGTACACCACCGTTCATACAGTACATTATACAGTCACAGGATTGATTTCGCTCATTTGTATGATACATAGTTTACATATTTGCACTGTTGCTTGTACTTGAATTGTATAACTTTTTAACCTACTATATACTATATATATCAAAACTAGGAATGCTCACCAACATTTCATATGTTGACCAAATCTATTTTGTACATGTTTCAGGTGCAGTTTGATCTAACGCTTTAACAAGAGACATTTAGTGCTTTATTTTAATTCAGTTATTTCAACAGTTACATTTCATTTAAGACTTTGTATTTCCATTTCAATGTAAGACAGTTATTGGTTTATTCAATAATATTTACATTTTAGTACCATGTGCTTTTGAACAATCGTCACTACGTGGCACCTCGATGATTCCGCCATCGGTTGGGGTGTTACAGATTGGTATCAGAGCCATGGTTATAGGGAACTAGGTTATTAGATAAAAAGGCCTAGACTATAACCGAACTACAACTTGCGTGCATAATATTTCCTGAATTACCCTACTCCTCATTTCTCCCTACTTTCCTCCTTCTATCTTTCCCTTCTTCTCTCTCCCTATTCTTCTTATCTTTCATCATGGTGCATAGAGATGGAGTCCTACAGAGAGTGGAAAGTTTACATCATCATGGAACGGGAACAATACCTTTTATGAAGACACTCTTAGATATAATATCTACTCTTATTGTTACTCCTTCGAAGTTGTTGAACTTTAATGAGTGTGATAAGGACACGTGCAATCTGGAAGGGTGGACGCCTGTACACTGGGTTTTCTGGCATAGGCAAGCATAGCGCATAAATCCATTTACGGACCTGTTATGCTTACCTGGGGATTCCTGGAGTGAGTGTCCACTTATAGGCTAAAGCACGTCTTCCTTGATCACCATTAGGTTCAATTCCTTTGAAAAGTCAACGTTCTTGTTGGGCTTTACAGCTAGACAAGGGCACTCCAAGCATCTTATGCAAGTTTTACAATAATACTCTCTCGTTTCATATACAATATCCTATATATCATGATTTTCATATATTGCTTACAAGTTCATACTTTCATAATCATTTGTACAGTTATACACTCACATTTTCTAATCTCATGATTATTCATTGACTACCTCATAGATGTCTGCTCGCCGTATGCTCCGTGATGCCAGCCAACGCCCTGTTCGTGCTTCTGGACGACGTTCTGATCGTCGCCTCGCATCTTTAGTCGCCGAACAAATTGCTGCAGTGATCCCAAACCTTGTTAGTGAGATAACCCAGAATAGTAACAGTGCCAACACAGGGAGTACGACTCAATTTCGGTGCACTTTCAAACACTTTAACTCCTGCAACCCCACAAAATTCACTGGTGAGGAGGGTGCTACTGGCCTCCTCCAATGGTTTGAAAGCATGGAGAGTACCTTTGTGAACAGTGAATGTCCTGATGAACTCCGCGTTCGCTATGCGACCAGTGTCCTTCAAAAGGGAGCGTTAACCTGGTGGAATGGCGAAAAACACAATCGAGGAGCTGATGTCGCTTTATCTTTATCTTGGGCTGAAGTTAAGGAACTCATGATCACCAAATTTTGCCCTAGGAACGAAATCAGGAAATTGGAGGAAGAGTTCCATGGACTGAAACAAGACAGTGGTGAGAATCTTGCGTATAATACTCGATATCACGAACTTAGCATACTGGTTCCACACATGGTCACCCCAGTCTCTCGAGCAATCGAAAAATATATCGAGGGATTACCTGACCTGATTCAAGACGTTGTCACTGGAGGCAAAGCCACTACGGTAGAAGAAGCCATCCAACTTGCAGCCACATTAACAGACAAACACGTAAGGAAAGGAAACTTGGTTAGGAAGGGCACCAAGACATCTACTGAGAAAACCACCAATGTTGTTGAACAACCTAAGACTATTTTAGCAAAGGCCGCCACTACTGCTTCGAACTCTAAGAAACGAATGGGCGATAATCTGAACCATACTGTTGTTGATCCGGTGGCTCAGCCTCCTATCAAGAAAGCCTACACGGGAATCCATCCTCAATGCAACACCTGCAAATATCATCACCCTGCAAATCTTCCATGCCGTCAATGCACTAGATGTGGGAGGTTTGGACACCTTGTTACCACTTGTCGAGTAATGGTTGGAACACAGAGTAATCATCAAACAGCTGCCCAGGGACCACTACAGATTACTAACGGTCGGGCATGTTATCATTGTAGAGACCCTAATCACATGCTACCCCAATGTCCCAAATTGAACAATATAAACCTGGTGGCACATGGACGAGCTTTCAATATCAATATCAACGAAGCAGACGATCAGGATGACGTTAATCCCACTGGTTAAGCCATGGGTGAAGTCTTCCCAAAACTCGAGAAATTCAATACTCGTGTTTTCATTTTCTTGATTCTATTATCATTTTGTACCCAATTTTGTCGCACTCATTAGCATACAACATCTAGAAATTTCCTTGCGTATTATTGTGTATTAACACAGATTGGAAAGTTATTATATTGATTACGTTATTTTAATCATACAAGACTCTACCTTACATTTATTTGAAACGTTTGGACTTGATACTTGATCTTACAGATGCTTTTCTAAGAAAACATCATTGATTATTACATGAAACTAGATTTTTTTCCTTAATTTGACTACGCATTGAACATCTAATTATTCATGATACTCGTAAACATTTAATTATTCATAATAACACTTACACTTAATGGTTGTAGTACTTACAAACTTGCTTGCATAAACATGCTAACAATTTGCAATCTATGTGAATATTAATTGCTGCACTTAATAGAGGTCATCATGCCTTTTTCAACAGTCGGGAGAGGCCCTACAACCTGCTCCACGACTGGTGGAGGCTATCGAACATACTCAACGATTGGTAGAGGTCACTATGCCTTTCAAACAGTCGGGAGAGGCCCTACAACCTACTCCACGGCTGGTGGAGGCTATCGAACCTGCTCAACAATCGGTGGGATCATAGAAGGACATAAAACCCTAATGTAAGGTAAATTGATGATTCCGGTCCGGAACGTAACCATGAATTTACAGGTACATTAAGGTAGTGTGAAATTCTATTAGAGTTTTTTTGGAGGACGTCCAGTACGTTTTCAAGGTATCAAAGGTGTGGTGGGTTAGCTGCGGTACACCCTGTATACAAACACTAATGATGCATTGAAAGTGGGACTGGAAGTCGGACCAGGAACAAACCCTGTTACTTGGTAGTTCATTTAGTCTTTCTGTAGTCAATCAACCCGTACATTTATCATAGGATTCCTAAAACTTGAAACTTGGTGAATTACTAGATCCTTATTTTCCTTATTATTCAAGACGAACCTAATCCTTAACTCACACCTATCAAACCTCTTAACCACAGTTACCTTAATTGTTACCCAAGCATCCATAACCCTATGTTTTCTAATAACTTCGGGACGAAGTTTCTAAAAGTAGGGGATGCTGTGACATCCGTCACTTTTTCATTATATATATATATATATATATATTTATTTTTATATATACAATAATAATAATAATAATGATAAAAATAATAATAATAATAATCATATTTTTTTTAGACTAAACTAAACATATAAACCACACATCTTAACCCATTAACAAACCCAACCATAACTAAACTACAACCAAACCACAACCCAAATCCATACCCCTTACCCAATATCTGAAGCCCACAACAATCCGGCCCAGCAACCAAGCCCATCAGTCCAGCCCACTACCCTTCCCTTCCATTCTGTTCAAAAAAAAAAAAAAACATTTCCCCTTGCCGGGATTCGAACCGGACCACGAGCCAAGCAACACCACGCGTCCCACCACTAAGCTATGAAGCTTTTGTTGAATTAAACCCAAACACATTTGTATTTAACCCTTGTAAAGCGCTGCACCTTCTTCTTCCTTTCCCTTTCGCGAAACAGCAGCTGCAGATATAATATTTTTTTTTCTTTTCTTTTTTTCTTTCTTTTCAAAATCATCAATGGCCACATTAAGCTATGTTAATCATCTTTGACCAATGACTCGTAATTATCGGTCCATCATGACTAGAATACGCGTTGACTAACAATCAATTGATACCAAATTAAGCCTTTACGCGTGAACTATTTATAACGGGTCAAACCTTTCCAATCAACGATCTAGACCATCTCATTATAAATTGAACACCTCCAGACCTTCACAACTCGCTCACAACTCTCTCTCAACCTCTAATTCTCACTGATTCACTCTGATTGTTGTTATCAAGCTTGCCGTTTGACTTTTGCTTTGACCCGACGATTACAATCAATCAATCACTGTGAGTCCTCGTTTTTCTGTGGGTTTTACTAGTCGGCAATCATATAACATAAACCCTAACCTTAATCGAGTTCATTATGTCTGAATCGTTCAATTGAAATTTCTAGGGTTCGTGAGTTTAATTGGGGATAAAACCTGATTTCACGTGTGTATTTAATTATTTCTAAACAAGAAATATCACAACCACTGGCCTAGGCCAAGTGGTTGTGATCTGGGTTTGATTCTGAGGGGAGCCGGGTTCGAGTCCTGGCAATAACCCCCTTTTTATTCTTTTCTTTTCCTTTCTTTTTAAACAACAATTATATATATATAAATATATTAAATCTTTTAAATTCATTTTAAATAGCAAAACTATTTTATAAATTCTAAAAAAATTATATTTGTCAAATCTAATGACAAAGCTTTATCTACAATTTTTATTTTTCTGAAATTCATTTATTTAATATTTATAATAATTAAATCAAGTTTATTCTAATTTATTTGTAAAAATCTATAAAAATATCAAAACGATCTTATAAATTTCCACAAAAATTATCCTAAGTTTTTATGACACTAATCTTTTCAGAAATGATTTTTATTTCTGAAAAATCATTTATATAAAATTTTTAATCAATTTTTGTTAGTTTTAATCATAAATAATTCATAATAAATTCATTTTTCAATATTTTTGCATCAAAATTTTACACAAATTATTTCTATTCATATGGAACTGAAATACAATTTTTAATTCAGAAATTCTTTGATTTTGATATTTTTTAGATATTAAAGTCATATTTTGACAATTTAAAATAATTAGATTAAATATTCTATTTTCAAGAAAATAATTTTGTAAAAATTATTTTCATACTTAAAACCTCATGTTGTGATTATATTCAACTTAAAATTTTACAAAAAGACTTTTATCTATTTATTTATTAAATTTCTCATAATTAATAAACAATTTGTTTATTAAACAAATAAACGTTTATCCCCAATTCAAAGCCCTAGAAATACATGCATCCTAGAGTTATTTCACTTACACATTATCAATTACTTTAGGTTGATACCTTGAGATAGTTCCAACACATATTTCGTTGTCCAAGTTCAATTACAAGCTATTACGTAAACAGTGAGTATTCCTATCCCCTTTTTGCTTTTATTCATTTTTGGGGTGTTACATGTACACTAATACAATTTCAAATACAAGTTTACATTTTCACAATACAATTCTAGTACTATGTGCATTGCTTACAACGTGCTTTATGCTTAGACAATACATGTGGAATACATTTGTACTTAGTGAAATCATTAACATGGTACAAGCCGACCTTAACATTGGATAGCGCTATTTGGATTGACACCCCGCCTAGATTGATTCTCCCCCTTTTTCATCGGAGAATCCGTGGCCATTGTTAAGTTATCACCCATTTATTGGATGAGTACACCACCGTTCATACAGTACATTATACAGTCACAGGATTGATTTCGCTCATTTGTATGATACATAGTTTACATATTTGCACTGTTGCTTGCACTTGAATTGTATAACTTTTTAACCTACTATATACTATATATATCAAAACTAGGAATGCTCACCAACATTTCATATGTTGACCAAATCTATTTTGTACATGTTTCAGGTGCAGTTTGATCTAACGCTTTAACAAGAGACATTTAGTGCTTTATTTTAATTCAGTTATTTCAACAGTTACATTTCATTTAAGACTTTGTATTTCCATTTCAATGTAAGACAGTTATTGGTTTATTCAATAATATTTACATTTTAGTACCATGTGCTTTTGAACAATCGTCACTACGTGGCACCTCGATGATTCCGCCATCGGTTGGGGTGTTACATTGATTGCCTCTGTCCTTGCTGGTGTAACGCACAGCGTTTCCCGAATAATATAATAATAATAATATTTTATTCTTAAAACGATTCGTTAATTCGTTAACAATAATATCTCGTTAACTAAGAAATACATACTTATTCATTAATAAATTTAATTATCTAAATTCGCCAAATAACGCGTTTGTAAATAATAACACACTGGTAAACCGACCTGTATCCTTGTAAATTTCTAAACGTGACTAAAAATATATTATATCAAATATACAGTCCAACCACTCGTTTTAAGTCGGTTTATATAAATAAATTTAACAAAATATCTATTTTAGCGGTTCAACAACTTATGTAATTTAAACGAGTCCAGTTCATAAACGAGACCCGAGTCGATTACTAGTTCGTTTAAACAATAACTTTCCACCTAACCCACCTAACAAACCCTATCTATAAAAGCTAGCTTTCTCCTTCCTCACTTCACCTTCACTAAAACCCTAGCCACCACCATCAACCTTAAACCTCCATGTCTTCTCCTCCTTCCTTATTTCCTTGCAATTCAAACCCTAGTCTACCTAAACCTTTCCTTCTCTCTCTAACAAGAACCGGCGGCCGCCACCCTATGGTGGTTCACGGCAGCGCCTCCACCTTTAACCTCCCCTCTTTCCCCTCTAGAATTGCGGCGGCAGCCACGCACAATCACTACCCGAGCCACCATAATCCGCCGCCAAACTTCCTCCTCCTCGCAATTAACCATCTGAACCACTAACCTACACACACCCCTCGATAAAAAAAACCATGACAGTCTCTCTTACTCCTCTTCCTGTTGCAGCCGGTCACGACCACCATGAAGGTGGCCATGGCTGCAGACGCTGGCTGCAGACGCCTCAGTGGGGTGGTGCAGGACCGGTGGTGACTGCGTGTAGTGACAGCGGTGCTCGGTGGTACTGTTGGGGTGTTGTGTGCTGAGTTTCGAAGTGGCTCGGCCTTGGTTTCGGGGCTGATCATCGTGGGTACTGTTTCTGGTCAACAGAAGGCATGCTCCAGATCTGGTCAACATTGGTCAAACAGACCAGACCTGGTCAACAATAATCAATGGGTCAGAGCACGGGTCAATGACCGAATATGATTAACAATGGTCGTCACGGTCAAGGTCTGGTTCTGGTCAAACATCCTCAGTTCTGGTCAACGCCAGTCAACAGTCAAAGCTGGTCAACACGAGAACCGGGACTGGTTACGTGTCGTTTCGTTTGTGAGCATGTCGGGAAGGTATAACGCGTACCTTATTTTCGTTCTCTTTTATCTTTTCCGCCATCGGCTGGGGTGTTACAGCTGGGTCCACTTGAATGTCTTTCTCACTAAAGACATGACCCGCGGAATGAACTTCACACATCCTGAATTCGCACCTTGCAATCCTCGCAAATAACTTCTCGCTTTCCAATAATTCTCAATTAAATCTCAAGTGTTGTTCATGATCCTTTCTAGTTCGTAAATAAATAAGTATATCATCGATGAATACTATAACGAACTTGTCTGAATATGGTTTACGAACCCTTTTCATAAGATCATAAACATTGCCGTTGCGTTCGCTAAACCAAACGGCATTACTAGAAACTCATAACGATCGCATCGCGTCCTAAACGCGGTCTCCTTAGTATTCTCCTTCACAATCTTCTGTTGATAATAACCAGATTCCAAGTCAATCCTTGAATAAAAGCTCGATCCTCATATCTGATCGAATAATCCATCAATTCCAGGCAATGTGCATCGATTTTCTAATAGTGAGTTTGTTCAACTCCCTATAACCGATACACATCCTAACCATTCCGTCCTTCTCCTTTGACGAACAACATCGGTGCTCATCACCCGATCCTTGGGAAGCACAACTTGATCTACTGAAACCTTTTTCCCAACAATTCTTGCAACTGATTCGAAAGCTCTTGCATTTCTTAAGGTGCTAATCGATAAGGGAACTTAACGACTGATGCGGCACCGAGCACAAGATCTATATCGAAATTCCAACCGTCTTGAAGGCGACAAACCAGGCAAATCTTCTGGTAAAACTTTGGAATATTCTCTAACCCCAGGAATTTCCTCAAATTCCTTTTCCTCACCCTTAGTGTTAACAACATATGCTATAAATGCCGGGCATCCTTGCCGCGGGAATCTTTGCGCCTTCATTACATTAACCATCTTTAACGACTTTTCTCCAAATCACCGCGTACGACCAAAATCTCATTGTCCGATACTGGAATACGAACCAATCTCCATGGCATACGACCTCCGCTCGGTTCTTAGATAACCACTCCATTCCTTTATGATAGTTTGTCGAGAGCCACCAACGCTAGCGGGAAGAAGCGTAAAACATAATCGAAAAGTATAACCAGGTTCCTCTACATGAACCTCGGAAGCTCAAGAAACGAGATCATCGAAATCTTAGAATGGTTTACTAAAACCGGAGTCGCAATAATACAAACAGGGGAAAAATGATAATCAAGGCCGCAAGTAAAATAATAATCAACAAATAAACAAATAATCGTTATGCCTTACTCATATACCCTCATGATAGATCTTCTTAGGACCTTCTTGTGCCTGTAAGCTCGCAATAACATGACGTCAATGTTATCAAAAATTTACCTCGCAAGATCACCCTATTAACATCCATCACGAGTTATATGATAAGCATCACAAATTCACATAGCCACACATATATAGATACACATATATATATTACGTATATAGAGTTAGTCGTGCGTGCCATCCTTGATGTCGTTCCTGATCACGTTCCTACTCGCGCAACATCATCTTCACGACAAGATGCCTCTTCACGACGTTTCGAATCGAAATTATTGCTAACGACGTAAGCTCATCCTGACTCATGGGAATGCGAAACCCCAGGTGCTTCAATCAATCCATTATGCATCTGTGCCACCAACTTGTCCAATTGCTTGCCACGAGTGCGCGTCCTTACCACGTCCATGCTAACGTCGATATCCATTTGGCGATTCGTGCTATTTTCGAGGAATACATATATATATATATATACACTTTACATATACTTACACACAACATATAATCAAGTAGATTGTTCCTCGTAACTATGAAACATTGACTCAGCTAAATTCTATGTGAAGGTACACTTTACTATACAGAGGGATAACTCGCTGGTCTCTCCTAAGATATGCCTAGTCATCACTAGCTATTATACCTTCCTATACACCATTATAGTAAATACTCACTAATCACGTAAAGAAATGTTTCTTATGTCGTAGAAACATATACCAAGCTATTGTAATTCCATACACTAATACTCCTTCACTTAATTGGCAATGGTTGGATACTTTTATTTCCTAGGCGTTTACGCTAAACATTGTGTCTTAGTAACCTTGGTCCCTTATTCAAAACAAAATACTGGTTAAAGCCTAAATGCCTCTATTGACACTCAATTCGCTAAAACCTATGGTTATGATAATATCGGTCAAAGCCCGATGTAACTCGTATCGTACTTTATTCGCTTTGCCTGCTCAGCAGTGTTGGACTGTGATTAGGCTCACGGTTTCGCATTAGTTTCATCTCGAAGAGACTAACCAACACTCGTACGATAGAGAAGGTATCCCACCCCCTATATGGAAGTGTTTGTTACCCTTCTCAACCGATGTGGGACCTTATAATCCATTCTCCTTAGAGAACTCAGTGTTCTCGAAGGAACAACTGACACACCGATCCGAGACCAGGCTCTGACACCAAGCTCTGTCACACCCCGAAAATCCTTGTGGGTTGAACTCTTTAATACTACGCAGCGGAATATATACTTCTAAGACTCTTGAACTCCAAACGCCATTTCTAAACTCTAAGGTTTCCAGTTCCAAGATGTTTGCCTATTCCAACCATGCCATTGCCAAAATCTAAACCTGAAAGACATACTTAAAGACGTCAACATAAAGTTGGTGAGTTCATGGTTTTATGTTTGTACTTTATAAACCCATATTCAATGACGTGATTTCTTCCCATAAATCACCCAACCTGAACCATCCTGTTCAATAATGAGATTTCTTCCCATAGTTTAAAATGTATTTAAAAGCAGAAGTAGTAAAACAAAACATTCGATGCCAACATGTTTTTATAAAATAAAAAGCGATTGTCGCATTTACAGGTTTTAGAGTAACTACTCATATTTCTTTAGCTTTTAAAACAAAGGACGTATGATTTCCGTATTATTAGAATAGAATTATGTAGACTAGCTAGGTCTTACAAGCATATGATGTATCCTAAGGCTCTTAATCAATCCATAACTTTGTTCCCGTGTGGTGGCCTCTTCCGCAAGAGGTACTTTTTGGAGGTTATGTTCATATTTCAAGCAGATTTTGATTCGGTCAAATCATGAAAATGGGGGCGTCAACCCAATAGTACTATAACATAAACAACGGCCTTTTCTGAAGGCTAAAGATTAAGGTGTCCTGGGAGAGGGTGGCAACCCGTCGGTCGTCACTGGTGTCACGTTTACTCTACGTACCCACCGGTGCACTTATCCTAAGGGCATCATATATTCTATATTTCCAGTTTATTTATCATACCCGCATGTTAATCCCCCCGATTGTTAAGATGTCCGAAAAACATTTAAATGAAAAGGGTCGAGAAAAACATATAATACCATTTATCCATTTAATACCAAATTGTATCTTCCCGTACAAATTATCCCTTTTTGTACCAATCTGTACAATTCAATGCAATTTATCTCCTTTTATACCAATCCGTATAATCAAATCTTTGTTACGTTTTATAGTAAACAGATTTTCATAAAACAAGTATGTCTTCCACCCCGAAAACAGTTATAAAACAGTAAAAAGTGGGGCATGAACTCACCTGAACATTCCTGCTAGGTTAGCAATCAACGCTTGAATCATTATTCACATCTTTGTGTCCTAATTACCAACAAAGACACCTTAAGATCTAACACGAAAAGCATATTATCCAGCTATCTAGATTCGTATGTACGAATCCGAGTATAGAAAGTGGTGTGACTCCATGAACCAATCATGATTTATTTAGGTGTTAACATACGATGTAGTACTCAAGTTGCGCACTTGTTACCACTCATATGTAACCTACGTTGGACTTAGTGCTACGAAACGTATAGCTCATCTTTAATCATAGAACCGGATAAATATATTTGTTTTGTACATTGTTTTTAGGAAAGTATATTGCAGTCGTTGTGCTCTGGATCTTATAAAATTTTGGCAATGTTTTCTCTGTTTTTATACAATCCGGACAACATAAGTTGTCTATAGTTACCCAAATATTAATTACAAATACATAATATTCAATATATTTATCCGTATTTCCATCGAACGAGACTTTATACATTTCGCCATTTTATATAAATTATACTTGTATAATTATATACATTATAATTTATATATAAGTATATATATATAATTATATAATATAGTCCAACGGTCCAGTCCAATATACAATATTATCACATCCGTCTTTAATATTTACTTAATATATAATCAATGTCGGTTCGTTTCGTGAGTCACCATAGTTTCGTATCGATAATATATATATATATATACACTTATATATATATATATATAATAACAAATCAAGGAAATATACCATATAATTTATGCATGCATTGCTTGTTGACCAGATCTGACCGAACTCGCTTCTAACCGAGCTCGAAACCACAACTTTCACCGTCTTTTAATCCTTTACACTCGGGACCCGAACCCGAGCACCAAACTGAACCCGAACATCCTTATCATCATCAACAAGCAACATGCAGACCAAGATCCAAACTGACCCGGACCCAAGCCGAGCACCTCTGCAGCCACCAGCTCCAGAACCTAACCCGAGCTGAACAACAACCATATCCATAACCCGACCCAGACCCGAGCCCCAAATCAGCTCCGAATCATCACCACCAAGGCCCACTGCTGCGCCTCCTTGAACCACCACCATCACCGGCCAGAAACCACTCATCGGGGCCACCATACCTCCGACAACCACCACCATGGCCGGACACCACCTGAACCTACCAAACAACACCTGACCAGCCCCAATCGGACCAAACCCGAGCACATGCAGCCCCATCGGAATCCAAACCAACACCAACCACAACCATGACCACCATCGGCCAACACCTCCAACAACAACAGCTACCGCAGCCGTCGCTGTTTGTCTCCACGGCCACCACGTCGCCGCCCCTTTTTGGGCCTGCAAACAGTGCGCCGCCACCACCATTAGGTGGGTGGTGGCCGGCCGGTTCTTAACCAGGAAGAGAGAGGGCTGAGCGAGATGAGAGAGAGAGAGCAGAGAGAGAGTGGCGTGAGAAAGAGAGAGGGAGAGTTAAGAGGATTTGAGCTAAAGAGAGTTTTAGAGGTTTGAGAGGGTTTTCTTGTGTTGTAGGATGAGAAATGAAGAAGAAGAATACCCTTTTATAGCTAGGGTTAGAGTTAGGTAGGTAGATACCGCGTTTCGAACCCGTAATCTCGCGAAACGTCTCGGTTCATATCTAGGCTCAATAATTAATTATAAGAATTAGTCGGTTTTATTCGTAATCTTAAATAACGTTAGACCGAGCAAAAATATAATTAATATCGGTATCCTACGCGTTCTTTCAGAGCGTCCGTTAGAATCGCGTTATCCTAACCGGTTACCGTTTCCTCCATTTAAACGACCCGATAGCTTTCGATATTAGATAAATAACATTATTTAAAATAAATAATTATTTCAAAAGCATAAATGCGGTAAAAACCACACATTTTGATGTCCGGTTCTCATATCAGTTACTCTCCGCGTTCTCCAAACGCTACGTTTTCATCCGTTTTTCAAGCCGATTCCACATCCGATTGCTTCAACAACAAATACGTGCCGTATTTATATGCAATAACTCTAAGTTTGTCCATTCTGACTCATCGATATCAGTTCGTTAGCGTCAAGATGTGCAGTCTTTCTTTAGAACATCTAGACGTCCACGAACTTCACGAAAGACATTTGTTGGACTTGTGACAACTCAACTTAACCAAAATCAACCTTAGTATATGCGAAGCATATAGGGATCATGATCAAGATCCAGTCAACGGTTGACCGAATTTTACCGGTTGTCACATGAATACATTCAAAACATCATGTTTACAAACAATAACTAAAAATAGATTGAAAAAAAAAAGTAAAAAACAGAGCATGATGATCTGTACCATGAAAAACAATATTATCAACAACTGGATTCGAATTCTTAGCATGAACACTCTGCTCATCAACAGACAAGTTTAAATCTGATAAACAAAACCAAAATTATACAAAATTCTACTGAAAACTGATATAATTAACTGTAAACATGCGTACCGAACATGATGAATTAATCGAATTAACTGTGATTGTGATGATAGAATTGTGATTGAATCGTAATTTGATTGAATCGTAATGTGTGAGATCGACTGGTGTTGTAAAATTCAAATTCGAATTTGAAAAATCCTTTACGTAAGTTATGAAATCGTTTACAAAAATACATAACGTGATTGTAGTAATCAGTTACACGTATAAAAAAAGTCTGAATTGCCCTTGGGTTTAACTATGATTAAGGTTAATTACAGATTGGTTAGCTTAATTGGGGTTTGGTTAAGTTGACACATGGCATCACCTAGTGGTTTCTTATTCTTTTTACGCTAATGAACTTTGTATGCTATACTTTCTCTTGTTTTTTTTAACGACGATCACTTTATAACTGAATATAAAAAGCAGCAAGCAGCTGAACGGAACAAAACGAGAAACAAAAAGAAATTAAACAAAAAGAGTTACGTTGTATTCCTGAGTTTACTTAAGGAGAGAAAAGAAAGAAAATGGAAGGAAACAAAAGTTTGGTTGTGTTTCGGAGGTTTTTTTAAATGAAGGAAATGGAATGATTGAAAGAAATGTGTGTTCCAAAGATTTTTTTTTTAAGGAAAGGAAGGGGAAATGAGGCAAAATTCTATCCTGCCAAATTGAAAAGAAATGGAAGGAAAGAAAAGAAAAAAGAGGAAAGGAAACGGAAGGAAATCTCTCCCTTTCTTTTCTTTTCCCTTCTTAAGTGAACTCCGGGAATATAGCGTAATTGATTTTTCTGTAGATTTGAAATTTGAATTAGTTAAGTTGTGCAGTACAAGGGACATCTGTTAGTTTGGTAAGTTGTGTAATACACAAGGAGAATGTGTAGCTCCTTTTTTCGCAAATGAGGGAGTGCCGGTTATGTTGTTTGTTTGTTATAGATTAATATGCGACTGCGGTGGGTGAGTTTTAATCATATTATTTGATGGATATACACATGAGGTTATTGTGAGGGCTTCTTTATAGTATATGATTGATTATTAATTACTAGATATTTGGCTAGGGCTACTTTCTAGAGAACATGTTGGTTAACTTTTGCTGCTTCCTGCCACTGATTCGTGTTTTTTTTTTAAACCTGAGGCTATACTTCAGCAAGATGTTAGATTATTAGCATCTTTTAGGGGAAGTTTGTTTCGATGACTCTTAGAGCAATTGTTTCTATGGATTGTCAATAATAAGAAAGAGGATTGGAACTATAACATACAATTAGGCGCATAGTATCTTAGGCTATAAATGTTCTTTAATTTTTTGAATGCATCTTTACACTCTCATTATGTACTTGTATTTTGATTTTGTTTAAGGTTTGTGGCTTGACAATATTATTCTAGTTTGTCTAACATATAATGGGTCAATAAGAACTATTGATTTGCTTATATTTTTCATTTATTTTGCAGCCCCTCAAAGTGAAGTTGTTGGGTCTACCAAAGAAAAACAGATGAAGTGGAAAGCCAAAACATGCTAAACCTCTGATCCATAAACACCACTTAGGATACAAGATTCTCCCAAAGGTCTTTTGAGTCTAAACTGCTGACGATGAAACAACTGATCTGGAACGAGCTGTTGAAGCAACATCTGCTATGAAGAACTGTTGAAGCTAAACAACACTTAGGCTTCAACGGATGATTCAAACAGACGTTTGACTTATGTAACAGTGTTTGTAATAGAACAGTTGTTTGTATCAATTATTAATCTACTTAGATGTCATTGTCATAGACAGTCGTCAACATGTTGCATTTGTCTATAAATAGAATAGTGCATGTACTATTCTATTCATCACTTTCACACTCATTCTCTGAACAACTAAAACTGTGAGTGATCGGTCTCAGGGGGAGAATTGTAATACTATGTGCTAAACTTTTATGATTTACAAAAGTACTTGTTGAAAAGCAGCCGGCCCATTCAGCATCAGTGTAAGCCAAAAGAGATATATGAGGGGCCAGACTGAGGTGGAGACCAAACTCTGAAGTTCCTTGCAAGTACCCGATGATTCGTTTTAGTGCATTCCAGTGAGCCTCAGAAGGAGAATGCATATGCATGCGGATTTGTTGTGCATCATAGGAGATGTCTGGGCAGGTGAAAGTGAGGTACTGAAGAGTACCTACCGAACTACGGTAGGTAGTTAGGTCATTGAAGAGAGGAGCAGAGGTGTCACCAAGTTTAGGATTAGTGTCTACGGGAATAGCAACGGGCTTGCAAGAGTCAATAGCAGCACGATTAATGATATCTCTGGCATAAGCTTGTTGAGACAAAACATGTGTAGTCATGAGTTTTTGTCGCAGAGTATCTGATGAGGTGGTGAGTATGATATCGTCAACATAGATGAGCAGGTAAGTCGGTTGGTGACCATGACGATAGATAAATAGTGAAGTATCGGATTTGCTCTGTGTGAAACCCTGCAATAAAACAGAATCAGTGAAACGTTGCTACCACGCATGCCACATCTTTATTTTGTCTCTTTTCACATTAGCTCACTTCAAGGAAATGGTTTAACGCCTCTTAACTCTAACTCATCCTCTTAACTTTATCTCTTTTAAGTCATGTTAAAATGTGTACTTAGTGTCAATTTAATGCCCCTTAGCATGGGAAGGAAGTGGTTAACAATAAAAATTAAAATGTCACGTCATCGTTAACACCCTTGGTGTGAAGGTACAGCCCATAGCCTTATTCAGTATTCCACTAAAATCACTCGTACTTTTACCTGATTAAAAAAATAAACAAATATTCATTACTTCTTCGTAGTTGTGATTTTTTTAATAAATGGTATTAATAGTAAACCATCCGATTTGTTTTTTTAATTGTTTTGTGTTGTGAGTGTTATGTCATCCACTTTAGACCATGTGTAGTGAGGAAGGGAAAACATAAGGCCTTGATTTTCATTGGTCCAAGTGGCAACTGAGTCAACATGAGGTTTGAAGTGAAAATGAGGTGTAGTGGTAAGGTGAAAACTGGGGTGCTATTTTATTAAAAAAAACTGAAAACATCACAGCCATGTTTCTCTCTCTCTCCTCCATCTTCTTCTTCATCCTTTCATTCTTTCATTCTTCTTCATCCTTTGAAACTTTTTCTTCTTCTTCTTCTTTTCTTTTTCTTCTTCTTCTTCTTCTACCTTTTCTCTCTCACACACACACCGATCACACTCATCACCACCACCGTACACCATCATCACCGTGAATCATCACCACCCCCGTACACCACCAAGATATAAAAAAACGAACAGGTGGTCATATCGTACGTGGCACATTTTGATTGGGTAAATGATTAAGGGTTGGAGCGTTATAATTAAAACACTCCGGGAAATTTTGCATCTTCACACCCATGCGTTTCGGTGTAGCCGACACGAATTGGATTTTGGCGCCCATCTTCACGCTTGAGTACAGGTGATCTTACAAAACCCATTTCAACACATTTTCATATGATTATTAAATTTTAAGAACATACCATTTGATCTCAAGAGTTAAAAGCAATTTAGTCAACAAAATGGAATGTTTTAATTTGAGATTTTGTAAAGGTTTAAGATGTTTTCCCCCATTTGTTTGATGGAAACCATTTTTAGCATTGTTGTGTTTTCTATATGTGGATTTTTTAAGTTATAGCTACCCACTTGATTTTAACTTTCTAATTAAAGCATTTTTTATAAACTTGAAGACATTTTATTTTATAATATTTTTCTAAGTTAGTTATGAGTATATGAAAATCATTTGGTTATATACCTTTTTTGATTCCCAAATGATTCAATTGACGGTTCAGCTTTGATCTAAACTTGATGATATCGCTTTTAATATTTTGATCTTTGTAAGAGTATTTGGAGTGGAGTCGGGGAGTGGACTCAGGGTGATGACATGGACAAGTCCCCCAAAGGGAACAACCCCCCCCCCCCCCCCCCCAATCAATTTTCGGTGACTTGGGGGTTTCTTCCCCCTTTTCCCCGAGTGATTTTTATTATATTTTATTATATATAATAATATTATTTCCAAACTTTTCCTTTTTTTATATATAATAATATTATATAAAATAATTAAAAAAAAAGAAGGGGGAATGGGAGAATTGGGGGAATACCATTTCCAAACTTTGGGAGAGAAAATGGGGGAAATAATGTGACGCTGATGTGGCACTTGAGGGAGTTGGGGGAAAACCCAACCACACCATATAGCCTAAGTTCCCGAGTCATCATCTTTGACCGATGTCACCTTAATATTTAATCAATTGATGCTTGTATCCTTAGATTGTCTGTTGTGGCCCGCGAGCGAGCTGCCGCGAGTCACAAACCAATCCACGTGGATCCCGTGAACCACAACACACCTGGGTGAACGTTGCCGCGAGCAAGCTGAAGCGACCCAGCTCGTGTGTGATGGGGAGGGCTATTCTATTTTTTTTTTTTCTGTATTTGGTAATTTATGAGTGGGATGAAGATGATGAAGATGCGAGTGAAGAAGATGATGAAGATGAGAGTGATGAAGATGATGAATATGTGGAGTGAGTTGCAGAGGATATAGATGATGGAGATGGCGTTTGTATTTTAAGAATTTATTAATGGTTTTTTTTACACATTTTCAGTTATTATTATTATTATTATTATTAATCTTTTTATTATTATTATTATTAATCTTTTTATTATTATTATCATTATTATTTAAAAGTTAGATAGTGTATTTTAATGTTTTGTAATATGATGTTTTTTATTTTGTTTATTAATGTTTAAAAAATAATAATGTATAAAAAAATGGATAAAGCTGCTGCTCACCTCTAGCCACAACAACATCAGGTGAGCGACCAGCAGCTTTATCAAGCTGCTAACTAAGCGCTGACATGACGCAATATAAGAGGATAGAGCCATGGCTCACCTCTAGCCACAACGGATAGTCTTATCTTCAACATTATAAATCCATTCAAATTAATTTTTAGTACTTCATCATCATTCTTGTTGTGTACATTAGTATCTTCTATATTTATACTATCTTATAATACATTTCACAAGGACCTCTTAAAATTTAAATTTTATAAGTATAATTGCTTATAGTACAACACACAATGCACATATTAACTACTTTTTTTATGGCAAATATGTCTTTTATACAATAGTTACACATTTGCCTCTCAACTTTACTCAACTTTTGTTTATTTAAATAATAATTACACTTTTTATCATTATTATAACCAACTACCCTCACGATTTTTCAACGTCCATAACTTTTTTCATACGTTATTATTTTCTTAATATTATTACAATGTATAAACAAGCGTTTTTTTCTTTTTAATTTGAGTATAGTATTGTTATAGTTTTTTTAATTTAAAAAATAATATGTTAAGATTAAGTAATAATCGAAACGAAAATAAATGAAAATGAACCGAAAGCTTCTATATCTATACTATCTTATACTGTAATACATTTCACAAAGACCTCATATAATTTAAGTTTTACAAGTATAATTGGTTTAGAGTACATCACAGAATACACATATTAACTATTTTTTTAAGGTAATATGTCTTTTATATAATACTTACATATTTGCCACCTCAACTTTGCCCAACTTTTGTTTATTTAAATAATAATTACACCTTTTCACACTTATTTCAACCAACCACTCACACGATTTTTCAACGTCCATAACTTTTTCATACATTAATATTTTTTTAATATTATTACACCGTATAAATGAGCATTTTGTTCCCTTTAATTTGATTATAATATTGCTATAGTTTTTTAATTTAGAAAATGATATGCTACGGTTAAGTAATAACCGGAACGAAAACAAAGGAAGTGAGAAGTCACATTTGCACTGTAACTTCTCACTTCCTCACAATCACCCTAATTTTTTGTTTAGCGTATCACATAAACAATTGCTATGTATATATTCATGTGATTGCACTTCCGCTAGCACATAGGATTCGATTGTGATAAAAAAAAGTATTTTTATTTATTTAATTCAAAATTTTGTTTTAAAATTGTTTAACACTTACTCAACCGATATTATTCATTAATGTCAGAATTTATCTCATTTGTGTTTGTAGAATTTTTTTGTGTAATAAGTTGTTGAACGAGAAGATACACGTTGTGACATAGTTCTCAACTTTATTTCTTTAATGAAAAACACTATAATATAGTTCACAACTCTGTGTTTATATATATATGGAAAATATCTTGAAAATGTATAATTTGATAATTGAAATATATATACATTATGTATAATTTGATCGGTTAATTCGGTTATGCCCACTGATAGAACTTCTTTGGGGCCACGAGCCCCCCTCCCCCGCCCGTTTTGTTCGTAGTGTAGTTTTTACCTAAAAATTACGAATATTTTTATATATTGAGTATGCCCCCTGATTTTACCGAAAATGCAGTCAAGCCCCGCTAATGATTATACCACACACCAAGACAAATATTTTGATCAATTGATTATTGTTTAACCTAACCAATCTAAATGTTGTTACCCGCCGCAACGGGCGGACGCCCCACTAGTACCTAGAAATGTATGTGGTATATGCACATTAAGTAACAATAACCTAATAAAACAAGTTATAGTTCCAATCACATCAAAACTACGGATCAAGTGTGTTTCTTAATTTGTTACAATTAGCGATGAACATGTTGTTACCCCGGTAAATTCAATTAACACCCAAAAAAAACTTGGATAATGATACATGAGAGATGTATGAGTAAAGATGTATGACTAGTTTAATCCATTTACACCCAAAGTTAGCATCCTCGAATCTATCTACACTAATAAAAGAGTAACTAAGGCTCCACTTGTTTCTTTACTAGGGCCTTCACATAAACTCCAAATCACCATCCACGTGTCAACCTTACAATCAATTAAAAAAAGCGGACCCGCCCGTTTGCTAGGATCCAAGTAGGTATATGGAGCTCCAGCTTTGTATCTATAAAAACCGTTATGTTTTTTTCTTCATTCTTCCTTCAATCTTCAATATTCTTTAACAATTCTTCCGATCTTCATTCTTCTTTTTCATTTTTTTCGAGGTAATCTTGCATCAGTTTTACTCATTTTCTATTCTTAACATTATAAGAAAACATCAAACGTTTGATTTTTGCAAATCATCCTATTTGTTTTGTTTTATTTATGATTTATACAGTTATATCATCCTATTTTTTAGTTTGATTTTTGATTTGTTTGATTTCTGATTTATGGAGTTATATCATCCTATTTTTTTGTTTGATTTATGATTTATACAGTTATTGTAAAAGATTTATGTAAATCGTGTGTTTAATCCGTTTTATTCATTTAAATGAAACTCATTTTTTGAAATGTATTCGTTTGAATCTTCGGAGTTGTATTCGTTTGTTGTTTCGCTCATTCATTTGTCTAAATCCTTTTCAAGAGTCTATCGATTCTGTTTATTTCTTTGGATTCAAATATCGATTCTGTATCCATTTGTTTGAATCTTCGGATTCAAAATATGACACAAGAAACCGGATTTGATCCTCTTATGTTAATTTTGATTATTTGTTGAAGAGGTCGTTTCAATGTTCAGACTCTGTATTTGAAACATGAAACCGACTTCTTAAACATTCAATCAAATTTACTATTTGAAAACCAAAACAGAATGTAAAGCAACATAAAAAAACATATATATCGAATGTATTTTGTTATATATTGTTTGTTATTGTTTGAATCCGATTCAGTCATTGTTTAAAGAAGTGTTGTCAAATTCTGTAAGTACGAACCGAGCATATATCACATCCAGAATTTGTTAGGTTTTGTCCTAAATCCTAAATCTGTTCCAACCGTTAAATTACAATATTTGTGATAAATATTGTAACTTACACGTCAATTTACAGTGTAATTTATTTATAAGTCATAATTTGAATAAAATATTCTCTTACTCATAATTTGACCGAATTAAATTGATATTACTTATAATTTGACCGAATTAAATTATGGACTTACACAATTATTCTCTTGCTAAATTTACCGTTTCATTTATTTATAACTCATAATTTGACTTAAAATTATTCTCTTACTCATAATTTGTAAATATTGTAATTTTTTTGTCACATAATTTGACCGAATTAAATTGATATTACTCATAATTTGACCGAATTAAATTGAATTACTCATAATTTGACCGAATTAAATTATTCTCTTACACAATTATTTTTTTTATTAATTTTTTTTTTTTTTGAAAAGAAAATTTCATTAAACACAACTCGAAGAGCCCTCAAAGCAAGGACCTATGAGTAGGGATGAGATCGGTACTGTCCCCGTACCTAAACCCGTACCCGTACCGAATTTGAACAAAAGTGGGTACCAAGTACCGTACCGATTTTATAGGTACGGTACGGGTACGAGTACGGGTATGGTTACCGGTATTTCGGTACGGTACCCGTTTGGTACCTTTTGGTAATTTTTTTTCTTTTTTGAGCATTCGTACGGGTACCAAGTAGGTAAACAATTACGAGTATTAATATTATACGGGTACCAAATTGAAAATTTTGGTACGGGTACCAATATGGTACATGTACCAAATAGGTAAACTTGATACGAATACTATAAATACCATAATACAAAATAAAACATATAATCAAATTCAATAGTATGTAGAATTCGGTACCCGTACTCATACCTGTACCGATACCGAAAGTACCGAATACCAAAATCAGTAAAAGTGGGTACCGATACCTATACCGAGTACTCAAAATTGGTACGAGTACGGGTACCGGTACAGGTACGGTATGGATACGGATATAGGTACTCGGGAAAAAATGCTCATCCCTACCTATGAGAATACAAACAAAACAACATCAATCCAAAATATAAAGACACCAACTTTTCTAGTCGACATCTTTACATCTAGACCTATTACGAAACCAAAAAAATGCCGTCGATCTAACGTTCTCCACAATCTTGGCCAGTCTCCTTCGTTTGTTGTTGAAAATCCGATCATTACGCTCATTCCACAACACCCACATAGTAGTGTATATAATACCTCTTAAAATGTACCTCTTATCTTTAGAAGTAATTTGCATATCCGACACGCATAGAAGGTCGAGGACGTCGAAAGCAAAGTCATGGTTCAGCCGGCACCAAGATTCTGTTCTATACCACACTTCCTGCGAGAAGATACATCCGGTGAAAAGATGCAAAGATGTTTCCAACTCCCCTTGATAGAAACCGCAAGCCAAGTGTTGGATATTCACTCCACGTTTAATAAGCTCAGCGATGGTAGGAAGGCGATTACGCGCAACCCTCCAAACCATGATTTTACATTTAAGGGGGACCCAACTCTTCCATTTAACCACCGAACTATTATCACCCGAAACGTTGTTAGACAAAAGCTTTTTAGCCGATGAAACTGTGAACCTACCATCTTTATCAAACCTCCACTTCCAATAGTCTCTACCACCCCTCCAAGAGAAATCATGTATATCACTGAGAAGTTGAAATAATTCGAAAACCTCTTCATGTGATGATGGAGTTTCATGCCACTTCCACTGTAGGACTTTACAATTGTTATCCCAATGAATCCGCTGAGAAACCGTGACCCATTTGCTTCTTTCAAGTCTAAATAGGTTAGGATATACAACTCAGAGATGGGCATCTCTCAACCAAATGTCACTCCAAAAGTGTATAGAATAACCATCACTTAAGTCACCAACAAAAAACGAATTAAGAAGCGAACCATTTGGTAATTTTTTATCTCCCACTTTAACTATATATATTTCCAACACCCATTCGATGACACCATACATGGAAGCGTAGCCCATGGTCTACTCGACCCATGACATCCCAATATAATTTTCTTCCACAAGCTATTACCCTCTTGTTTAAATCTCCAAGTCCACTTTAACAAAAGAGCATCATTCACCTCTTGCAAGTTGGACACTCCTAACCCCCCCCCCCCCCCCTATTTTTTAGAGTTGTAACAACATCCCAAGCGACCCACAAAATCTTTTTTTCATCACTCGCACCTGCCCATAAAAAACGCCTCATAATAGCCTCAATAGAATCAATCACAGCCTTGGGAGCTTTATAAAGAGACAAATAGTAAATGGGTAAACTTTCAAGAACCGACTTAATGAGCACTAAACGTCCACCTATCGAAAGAGTTCTCACTTTCCATGAGACAAGGCGATTTCTAACAACTTCCAAAACTGGATCCCAACTCCTAATACGCGTCATCTTAGCCCCCACTTGAAAACCAAGGAACCTAAATGGGAAACCACCTCCCTTACAACCCAAGAGATCCATCATATTATCCACCTCGGAGTCCTCCGTACCCACACCTAAAATATTAGACTTATTGATGTATTGTAAAATACATCTATCTCCAGTGTAAAGTTTGTACAATTTTCGAGTCGTTTAGATAGTTTTAGGCTTGTACTGGTCTATTTTATTTAATATAGGTTTTTTATATATTTTTATTAGTTTTAGGTCTTTTTTAGTATTTATCAATTTTATTTTTATTTGATAGGTGTTCGTGTGGACGTTGGAGCGTGAACGAGCAACTTTGATCAAGTCGAGAACACCCGAGTCTAAAGTACGGAGTTATAATAATAATAATAATAATAATAATAATAATAATAGTAATAATAATAATAATAAAAGAATCTACGTGACTTTGTCACATTGGTAAAGGCCCAAGGCCCTAAACAAAAAAAAAGGGATTTTGTTTGACAATTGACGAACAGAAGCGGGATCATAATTATTCATTGGAGGAGCCGCTAAAAAAAATAATTCGAAGGGAGGAGTTAGAGCCAGGACAAAAAGAGGAGCAGGCATTATTTTTGGGGGATCGAACAAGAGAGCTTGGAATATTATTATAGAGGCAGGCCAAGGATCAAAGGTTCTAAGCCATGGAGCGAGTATTCGGGGTGTCAATCATTCGGTTCTTTCGTTTCTTTATTATCTTTGTTCTAAACCATGATTGCTAAATTTTTATTTGTCTTTGTTTCTATTTTCAAGATGATTTGTGGCTAAAACTTTTATAGCTACCTAGACCAAGACAAACAACTATGTTTTGATTTGATTTTTCTATGGTGTTTGGAACGTGTTTTGGATTTATGATTCAGTAAAGCTTTTGATTTCTCTAGATCTGGTGTATATGCGTATTTATTATTTTATTATTGTCATTTATTCACTCCACTTGCACTTTTGTGAATGTCTTTCATGTATGAGTGCTAGTTAGGTTGCAGACTTTGTGTAGCAACTAGTTTATGGTCAATAGTCGCGAGTTTACCATAGGAGTGGTATTTGGTGGTTAGAAGATTTTAGGTATTCTTCCAAGTTCAATAGCTGTGAGGTGAGGACTTGTTGGTATGTCTAGGTTGTTAAATTGCTAGGTTAGAGGCTTTGTGAGAAGATCTGCCTAGTTTCCCTTTCAACTCTTGCATATCAAGTTAGATCTAGGCTTCAATAATTACCCCTTGCACCTAGTGTAGTGAGGCTTTCGCGCTGTGAGGTAGATTGTCTAGCGGGTACTCGATCATAAGAGTTAGATAACCTGTGAGGGTTTGTACTCCAACCGGTAGTTTAACAGCACAACAATATTCTAGGGTTTCCCCTTGAGAAGGGTCGAGGGTGTCTAGTTTATTCTTGATGTGGATTGTGCGACGTATTTTGTACGAGTTCCCAAAACCTTTGGCATGCATAATAAAGGATAGCATCACGTAAGCATGATGAAGGGTAAATATTTTGAAGAAGATGATGTCGATATGTGTTTTGCTTGCAACGTGCGATGTCAAAATGCTAGGAAATTACCATGCTGCAATGGATGTTATGAAAGTATTCATAATTCGATTATTTTCGTACTTGATTTAATTCCTTTTGTCATGCACTATTATTAAGTTTTGTGAACATTATATTTTGACTTATGTTTTCTTTTGGAAATTATCCTATTATTTTGTTTGGTGGAAGAATTTTTTTTATTACGAGATTTATTTGCATCGATTTTTTTTTTCAACTTACATAATTCACGAGCACAACAAAATTAAAATTAAAAACTTTGACAAAATATTAATTTGTCATGTTATATTTTCTTTCATGTTATGTTTTAATATTTTAGTTTAACACTGCCCTTATAAAAATTGTTTAATTTTATTTAGTCGATAATATGTTTTATTTAAAATTTTCTTCACCCGTGAAGTTCACGGGTCTCTAACCTAGTAGACGAATATGTGGGACCAATTTTGATTAAATTTTGTTTGAGATCAAGGTTTCTTTTTAAAATAGTTGTTCAAATTTGAATGATTTTTTTAATGCACTACTCATTAAAAGTAATTGATCATTAGTTGTCAGATAAATACCCGACGTGTTTTAGGCCAGTATATACAATTGGTATATTTAACAAACTAAGGGGTTTACCCAAAATCTACAGGTTTACCGGATATTCAATTGGTAACTACCCAATATAAACTGAATAGAAACTCTATGGGTTTTGGGACAAGCTTTTATAATTGGACATGTGGTTGGGAACTTGGGATTACTCAAACTCATCCAAAACCCGCCTATTGTTGTTCCTACTTGGCTACCAAACGTATTTCTTACTATTTTTATATTTATATACTTTTATTACCTAATGATATTCGAAGTATAAAAAATTTAATGTTGGCAAACTCAAAGATTTTTCCATCACTTATTGGATGTTGCGGTCTGGTCAAAGATAGAATTAAATTGTTCCTGATTACCTTAAACTATTTAGCTAATGGAAATAAGGGTGTCGAATTCGTGAAGAGTTTATGATTCGTGTTAAAAACTTGGTTGTAAAAGTACTTTACGAAGCTTTCTATCTATATCTTTTAGTTGTTTTGTTGAAAGGGATATTGAAAAATCCAACTATTTGTATTTAACAATAAAAAATATAAAATATAATTTGACATTATAATAACTTGATTTTGAGTAAAACAATAATTGGTGAAAAATGTCGCACCTAGTTCAACTTTATAAGAAGTAAGGTTATATCACAATTAAGTTTAGAACCACAATTGAAAATTGGTATTCAGTGTTTTAAGGCTTGGAGGTCAATAACTATCAACATCAAATATATGAATAAGGATATGCTTTGTTACTCTATTTAGGAATGAGTAAATAGTACCGGGTACTGGTACCGGTATCGAATTCCCGGTACCGAATCAATTTTGGTACCACTACTGGTACTCACATTTTGGGTTTTTCGGTACCGGTACTGGTTCGGTACGGTACCGGTATTTACCGGTTTTTATGTTCAAATACCGGTACCGAACCGGTTGTTTTCGGTACCGGTATCGGTACCCACTTTTAGAGAATTTCGGTACCGGTATTTTCGGTACCGGACCGATACCATGTTTATCCCTACTCTATAACATACAAACTCTATTATAATGTCAAACCTTAATTAACCAAACTCATTTCTCAAAATTAGTGGTGCGAGAATATATCAACAATTTGTGAATTCAAAACAAGATTAATATAATTAACACAATTGTTTCAATAGTCAAAACCAAATACAATGATTAAAATAACAAATTGTTAAAGAATCCTAAAATCTTACAAGCCTACATCGGGGTGAATCCTAAGAGAATTAGCCTCTCATGATTTCTAGAACTTGGAAGCCGGATAAGGCTCGGTAAGAAGCTTGAAACTATACGCGCCTTATTGAGCCCGAACCGAGCTTGAGCCTAAAACAAACTCGTTTATTTGTCGAGCCCAAGCCTTAATATAATATTAGTTTTATTAATATTTATTAATACTTACCCCTCATTTTAAGTTGTTTAATAAACGGGATTGAGTCGCTTCACCTATCGAGTTTGCGAGCCTAATTTTTATATTATTTGTATTTAATATCTATACTACTATATAATGAATTCTAGAAGGATATAATTGGAATTTCACACCAACTTAACAAACTTCATTTAATAAACTTTATTTAATAAACTTATCTATTTCATAAATTCATTTAATAAACTCTATTTAATTAATTGTATTTAATAAAAGTTCAAATGTAATATGGACAATAATTTTTGGGGACCGAATCTCCTTAACATGTCTATTGGTTTGCATAATGAGTAGAGGTTTGTTTGACCATTGATTAAACCAGTGAGCCGATTAAAGATTGATGACTCTAATGAGAATGTGTAATCACCTTCTTTGTGAACCAACATACAGAGAAGATGCAACAATCTGTATAGAAACAACTGTCATGTTACTAATTTCACCTACATATGTAGCTATGCATATTTTTAAATAAACACAATAGGATGTTATAAATTACTTCTGAAGATATATTGTAAACATAACAACATTAGTTTGTATAAGGTTACACCAAATGCGTAAAGGACAAATTTTTATTTGGGTACAAGTTTGAAGATATAACGTGGTATAATTGTATTTAGCGCAGTCACCTTTTTATGAAACCACTTTTGTTGTATTGTGTCCCCGCCACAACATGCGGGCACCCCTCTAGTATTAACTAATACTATGCAGATTAACTAATATGAGCCTGAGCCGAGCTTGAGCTTGAAGCTCAAGCTTGAGAAATTACCAACGAGCCAAGCTCGAGCTTTGAAAACAAAGCTCAAACCAAGCCAAACTTGTCCTTCACGGGTAGCTCAGTTGGTAAATGGCCAGAGATCTCTCTTGGAAGTCTCAGGTTCAATTCCCACGAAGGACATAATGAGAAATGATGGATGACTCATGGCATATGGTCATGAGTTCGAGTCCTGATCTCGCCAGGTTTTACCGGTTCACCACTGTCGTGCCTTCGGACGGTATGTGGGTCGGGTTTTCCCTGAAAGCGGGCTGTCAGGCGGGCTAGGAGCTTCGTGCGTCCGGAGTGGGCCGGGTTGTGTCCCTGTCTTTGCCACTGGGGGGCCACGTACAAAGTACCCAGCGTTGTTTAGTTGGCCGTTCAAAAATAAAAAATAAAAATAAAAAAAAGAAGCCAAACTTAAACTCTCATAACTTGATCAGACTCGACTCGTTTACACCCTACGTACCTTACGCTATAAACAACTAACCCATAGTTTTCTCAATAACCCCATAGCCAAAAACGACGTCGTATACCCCAAAATCCACCCTCACGTATTTTACCCTGAAGTCACAACAAACATCACTCCAGTCCAATACCACCACCACAAATATGCCGTCCCCGAAACCCTTAACGGCCGCCGCAGGCATGATCCGGTCACGCCTAACCACCACCGTCCGCCACCGTGGCGGCGACGGCCCAAGCCGCTGGACCACACCGGGCCACCAGGTCCGACCCAACGGATACTTCCTGAACCGTACACCTCCTCCACCAGGCCAGTCACGCAAGTGGGAAGACTGGGAGCTTCCTTGTTACGTCACCAGCTTCTTAACCATCGTCATCCTTGGTGTTGGTCTTAACGCTAAGCCTGATCTTACTCTTGAGACCTGGGCCCACCAGAAAGCCCTTGAACGCCTCGAGGCGAGTAAGCAGATCGATTGATTGGTTGGTGAATCAGGAAGGGGTGATTCGGGTTTGTGATTTTGGATCTGTTTGTTTATGATAATAATGTTTAATGATTCGGCTGTGAATTGTCGGATTACTTTTTATGTTTTGGAAATTAGGGTTTTGGTTTTGGATAATCAAAATATGATGTTATTACTTCAATTCTGCTGCAAGTTATGTAACCCTATGTTATGACGACGATGATGATGAATATATTTTCTGATTTATTTTCCGAGTCATGTTGTTGCTTGATAATGTCATCTGTTTAGGGATAGAGCATTTGGTACCGGTACCGAAAAATATCCGTACCGGTATTTTTAGTATCGGTACGGTATGGTACTAAGCTCATCCCTAATTGACCTATACTTAGAGCTAGAACTGTATGTTTGTAATAGACGATTAACCAAACCGAATTGACTGAAACCGAGCGATTATAGGAATCTGATAACTGAAATTTTTTGTTTTGGTTGAGGCTTAAAACTGAAGTGAACCGCTTCGTGCACATCTCTAGTATGATAAAAGATGTTCATTTGCAGTCATGTGGCTTAAATTTTTCCGTATCATGCTGTTTATTGATGATGTTCACCTTTTAATCTGTACTTAGAATTGCATTTATGTAATAATCGATCAGTTACAGAATCTCACCATAAGTTCATAACTTTTGGTTTCGGTTTGGTTGAGGTGCAAAACCGAACCGAACTGACCACTAGTCTGTATGGTTTTTGAATAGGTGGACAATGTGTTCTACAACAACATGTACATTAGCAATCATGTGGCTTAAATTGTTTACTAGAATGGAAAGTTATGAGCATACTTCTTCCTGAATTGAATTAGGATTTATTTTATCTGTATTCTGTAGCCTGATTGCTTTGAGTCAATGATAATGTAACCTGATTTCTTTGATATGCAAGCTGATGTAGATCTGTTCTTTTATGATAATAATGTTTGATGATTCGGCTGTGAATTGTCGAGTTAGTTACTTTAAAGTTTGAAAAATAGGGGTTGATTTGGAGCACTTTTGATATGATGTTGTTTGCTCAAGTCTGCTGCAAGATATGTAATGCTTCATCATGATGAATATATTTTCTGATTTATCTTCCATATCATGCTGTTTATTATTGATAGTGTTTAGCTCTTGACCTATACTTAGAACTAGAAGTGTATGTCTTTAATAGCTGATTAACCGAACCGAATTGACTGAAACCTAGCGATTGTAGAAATCTCATAACCGAAATTTAATTTTTGGTTGCGGTTGAGGCTTAAAACTGAAGCGAACCGGTTCTTGCACACTCCTAGTATGTATGATCATGCAAATAGGTTGAAAGTCTATGATAAAACATGTTCATTTGCAGTCATATGTAGCTTAAAATTTTCCATATGCTGTTTATTGATGATGTTCACCTCTGATCTGCACTTAGAAGTTAGAACTTAGACTGCATTTATGTAATAATTGATTAGCTGAAATCAGTAAGTGTGCTTTTTTTTAATAGGTTGACAATATGTTATAGAACATGTACATTAGCAATAATGTGGCTTAAATTGTTATTAGAATGGAAAGTTATTAGCATACCTCTTCCTGAATTGAGTTAGGATTTCTTTTGTCTATAACTTGATTGCTTCGCGTCGGATTAGTGTATCACGATTTCTTTTATCTGTAAGCTGATTTAGATCTCTTTGTTTATGATAATAACGTTTGATGATTCGGGTGTAAACTGTCGGATTACTTTCGATTTGAAAATTAGGGCTTGATTTGGAGGACTATTGATATGGTGTTATTTGTTTAAGTCTGCTGCAAGTTATGTAATGCTTTATTATGATGAATATATTTTCTGATTTATCTGTCATATCATGTTGACCTGCACTTAGGACTGTATGTCTAATCACTGGCTAACTGAAACCAATCGGTTACGGAAATCTTCATACCCGAGAATTTCGGTTTAGGTTGAGGCTCAAAACGAACTAAACCGCTTTGCACACGTCTCTAGTAAGTATGATCATGCAAATGGGTTGAAAATGTATGATACAATTTGTTCATTTGCAGTCGTGTAGGCTTATATTGTTTACTAGAATGAGGAACTATGAACATGCTTCTTCCTGAATTGCAATAGGGTCTCTTTTATCTGTAGTGTGATTGTTAGAGCCCATTTGAAAACAATCATCTGTAGAAATTGTATTAAAGGATAATCTAGTCCCAGGATCTGATTTTGAATGTGTTTACATGAGATTGGTAGTATAGAGTAATTGACTGCACTTAGAACTGTATGTCTGTAATAATCATTTATCAACTAAACGAAGCCGATTAATTACAGAAATCTCATAACCGAAATTTTCGGTTTCAGTTCAGTTGAAGTGCAAAACCGAACCGAACTACCAGGTGCACACCACTAGTCTGTATGGTTATTCAAATTGGTTGAAAATCTATTATACTACAACATGTACATCTGCAATCCTGTGGCTTTAATTGTTTACTAGACTAGAAAATTATGAATATACTTCTTCCTGAATTGAAGTAGGATTTTCTGTAACCTGATTGCTTCGAGTCGGCCCATAAAATTGATTATAATTATAATGAATTTAGTGTCTGATTTATCTTCCATATCATGTTTTTGTTACAATATATGCATGTTGACCTGCACTTAGAACTGTATGTGCCAATTGATTAACCGAAACTGATTGTTTATGGAAATCTTATAACTGAAAATTTTGGTCTCGGTTCGGTTTTGGCTTCTGTATGAGCAATCAAATAGGTTGAAAATCTATCATACAAGTATACAACATGTTAATCTTACAATCATGTAGCTCAAGTTGTTTGCTAGAATGGGAAATTATGAACATACTTCTTCCTGAACTGAAATAGGATTTGTTTTATGTGTAACCTGGTTGCTTCGAGTCGATCCATATTCCATAGAAGTTGTATCAGAAGATGCTCCAGTCTCATAAAAGTTTATTGAATTTGTGTACATGAGAGTGGTATTATTATGGAGTATTGAACAACTCTGGATTTGTATCATGTTTCTGCATAATTCATCAATCTGTCACTGTTCCTTCTTCAATGTCACCCCTATGGCCCTATAGCAAAAGCCCACAAGGTGCACACCTATGACTGCACTTCAGGTTGACACAACACGATAACCTTCATTTAGACGCAAAAGAGGCAGTGCCCCTCACGCCAGTCCTGACACTGATTTTTTAAAAAAAGATATAGAAAAGTAGACTAGTTTCTTTTTTTTCTTTTTCTTTTTAGTTTTCTATATGCTTATTCTATATCTTTCTGTTAAAATACATTCAGTTCATTTCAAGATCATTAAAATTTCATGAATTAGGTTTCTTGTATCATATTCATAGTTGTGGTGTTGCTGCACATCCATTGAATTATTCTACTTCCTGTGAGGCTGTGAAAATATCATTGCATTTGTTGTTTTTTAAAAGACACTGCTCTAAAGAGCGGGCTTTGCCTCTGACCCAACTAGGGGTGTTTGAATAATTGAATCATCTGAGAACATATATTCCAGGACCCACTTTTACACCGAGACAGACATGTTTTCTAAAGATGAAGCTGAAGGTTTATTAGCATGTCCTTGTGGCATTTGGAATACATGTTCATTGTAGTTTCATGCTTATAGAACCCTATGGAGTTGATGATGCAACTTATAGATATAAATTATATATAAATCAATTAAGCCTTAGTTGTTAAGACCCAGATCTTGATAGCAAGATTTATAGGACACTTGACCAACATAAGTTGCGATTTGTCTGATTTTGTTGGTTAGCACTCGGGGCGGTCCGTGATGGACTAGCCGTGATGGTCGTGACCATCCTGAACACCGCCCCATCAAAATTATCGCGGGTGTGACAATGAAGAAGCGTGACCTGTATCACGATGTATCATGAAGTAAAACAGGAGAAAAAGCTGGTGGTCCCATTAAATCAGAAGAAAAAACAGCCTATGGTCCCATCAAAACCCACTTTCTCTTTGTTTTTTTATTAAAAAATAGTGATGGGCTTGGTTTTAAAAAGCGCGAAGCGCACAAAAGCGAAAAGGTCTAAAACTGAGGCGCAAAGCGCAAAAGCAGTGGGCTTTTCGTACGCGAGGCTTCAAACAATTATATAATTTTTTTTATATATGCTATAGGTTTTTAGCATTATTTACTCAAAATATAGATACAAATAAGGTATATATATGATTTAACTAAAATGTACAACCTTTTTAGCTACATGTTTAACAATTTTAAGCACAAAAACAGCATCTGTACAAAAAACGCGCATTTCTTGCGCTTTTCGTACACTGCTCGCCTAGGGTAACATAAGGCGCACGGATTTTCGCTTAGGTGAGCGTGTTTTTTAAAACCAAGGTGATGGGTGTGATGGAATAAGGTGTCATAAGGTGATTGGGTGTGATAGTTTTAGTGATAATTGTGAACACCGCAACAAGGGTTTAGTGATAAAATATGATAGAATGTGATGAAATGAGGTGGCACAAGATGATTGGATGTGATAGTGTGATGAATGTGATGGGGTGATGACAACCCCATCCACCCTTAGCAAGGTCCTGTAAGTATGCTAGTAATTTTTTTTTATTTGAACGGCCAACGAAATTCACCAAGAACTTTTTTCGGAGTCCCTACTCAGTCAAATCAGGACCCCTTCCACCCGGCATAGCCAGACATGTAAGGGAGCTCCTGGTTTCACCAAGTCCACAAGTTCCGGGGAAAACCAGACTATCGGTAAGTATGCTAGTAATTGATTAGATTGATAACATCTATTCTAGATAGGATCTATATAGGCATAAGATCGTGGTAAATGGATAGATCATATGATTGTAAGATTGCAAGCTGAAAATTAGTGAATTTTAAATATACAAATGTGTTTAGAGTTGTTAAAATCGGTCTTCAATGTTTAACCGGCTAACTAATCTATAAGAATGTTTTGTTATGAGATAGTTGACTTTAAACTTTCAACACCTAAAAATTACATCCTTATTGATCTAGTTTAGTAACCTAAATCTGATTGAATGTTATCGAGCTATTATTATCATCATGTTTGAACTTTTTACTCTTTTATTAGTGTGTTACATGATTAATCTGTGATATTAGTTTCGCCAATGAACTAAACTATGAAATTTTAGTAGGATTTTTTTTTTTTTAATCTCAATCTTATCCATTACCAATCTAGTAAGTAAAAGTATGTTAATATGAAGACATGCTATTGTGTCAAAGAGTATTAAAAGGCTAATACATGTTAGAAAACTTACATTGTAATCACCGCACGTCTTTCGTACATGAAGCTCGCAGGTTTTCCGAGTCTCTGTACTTGCTGCAATAAATTGTAACAGAAAACGAAATCATAGAAGTGAACCGGGCTTGTGTTTGACACAATTCCCTTAAACAGATTCTTCGTCTGTTCCTAGGGTACACCGGTTCTTTAACAGTGTTGGTGCACTGCCGGACTATCCCACTTGCCTGAAAAGAAATCGAAACAAGACTGCTTCTGTATGTGTACACGAGAGAAAAATAGTGTATGTGGTTTGCAATTTCTATTGTGTTTCTGTGAGATGAAGGTATGCAGTGTGTGTATGCATTAGAAGTTTTCTAGTATGTCAAGTACACTAATAGGTCCAAGTTCTTATAGAGACTTGAATGGCATGAAACCTCTGCTGCATTAATAACACTAATCAAAGAAGAGATTAATGACAATTAATCGAGATTAATTGTCCTATTAACTGCATGGAAGTGGAAGATAAACAGACTCGTAACAGTCTTCTGTACTCTTCTCATAGTCACAAAAACTAAAACGGGTAGCAAAAACCAATGTCACGCGGACCTAGGTTTTTCGAGCTGCATTCGTGTCCGCAGGTTGTGCGGGCGTCACGTTAGTTCAAGAATTTCCTTGAGCCATAACCCATTTTTTTTTGTCTCCCCACCAATGTGGGACAAACCAAACTCACATTCACTTATAAATTTCCAACAATAAAAAGATAGTTGCTCTAATACCAACTAATTTGGACCAATGTTGGTAATGACTTTAGGCAACATCATATGCCTAATGTCATACCCATCGTCTCCTAAAGTAACTATAGACTGAAATTTTATGTTTTAAAACCTTGTCCCATTGCAAATGGCAATTGCACTATATGGTCCCTCATCAATTAACTAGATTGTGCTACATACTACTAAGAACAAACTTGCACCGTGCTTACAAAAGTTTGTATACTATACATGGATATCTGAACGGTGGTGTTTTGTAAAAGTTTTACTTTTAACGTCATGCCGTTTACGTTTTGAATAATCTATTGGGCTAAAACACAGCATTACCAATGACGAAACCAGAACTTTGCGCTAGGAGGGTCACAATAAAAAAGATGTTACGTTCATCAACCAAAAAAAACAATGAAGTAAATAACCCCAAACAATAACTGATGGTTTAGTTTTAATTTCTTTGAAAATCGAAAATTGTCATTTTAGTTATGTCTCACTCTAAAACCAAACATAAACCCGACAAATTAAATTGAACGATAAAACCAAAATCTACCGAATTTGTTACTTTTTCGCCTTTTTCCCTTTTCTTCTCCTTTCTCTTTTAAACTAAGAACCATTGATGGCGCCACCCTCCTATGTTACAAAGATTTTTTTTATCATGTTATCTTTGCTCACTTTCCACTTTAGTGACACAACAAGTAAAAATTTGAGGGTTCAAAACTATAATAAAGAAATCACGTTCTATACCCACCGGTGACATTTTTGATCGCCGGAGGGTGAGCGGACCCTCCTTACTTCCGCCCCTTAGTGTTACCTAAATACAATGCCATGCTTTTTTTTGGATGGCGAATTACGACAGCAGACGATCGGTTTGCACTGCCATGACAGCAGCCCAGACCAAGATCTGCCCCTCGGAACTTACGTTGTCTTAACCGGGCCCGCGTCCTCGGAGTATCAGACTTGGTCTCATGGCATCCTCCCGGAAACTGTGACACCCAACAAACTCAGGTTAGTAACATTGACTAAACTATAAGTCTACCTTAGCGAGTCATGCATATTACATACTTAACAGGGTCAATTGAGTCATTATGATGGTTCAGGGGAATCATTGGGAGTCGGTCCATAATCATGTGTACAAGGATTGGTAATTCGTGGAATCGCCGGCTTTAACGCACACACGCAAGTCTCGAGTCCCGGGGATTGGTGAACGGACGTAAACGTGTTAGTTATCATGCATTATATGTTTGTAATCATTATGTGACTTGTCGGTATGTGAATACGTACTTATATATGTTAAAATAGTGTTTAACGCGCCAAAAACCCAATTCCTATTGCTGTAGGCGATTAGGCACTGGTGAGTGGCCTAATCGCCAGTAGTCCATGCGATTGGGAGAGGATTAGGGGCGATTGGGGCCCTAATCGCTAGTAGTATAGGCGATTAGGCTCCCTAATCGCCTGATCTGTTTCCCCAATCGCCTGTTATGTGTTGGACGAGTAAAAACACCTATAAATACAACCCTTGACTCACAAAACACCCTTAGTGCAACCCTAACAGATCCTAAGCCTCCCACACACCTCAAAACACCTCTGGAACTTGTTTAGCTTCAAAACTCACCATTTCCAAGCTTACACACCATTCTTTGATAAAATCCAAGGTGTGTTCTTCATCCCAAACCTTTGTAATGTTATTGTTTTGGTTCCCAAAGGTCCAGACCTTGTTTTACTAAGTGTGTGTCTTTAAAAACCTTTGAAATGAGTTTCTAAAACAAGTCTAAACCATTATACTTGCTATATGTGAAGTATTCATGCATATGATGATTTTTGGTGATTAGAACATGAATGTTTCCATGTAATTGATGTATTTCTGATGTGTAGGAGTTATTAGGATGATTATCTAAGGATTTGAGCTATTGTTATGGTGTTTTGATGAAAGTATGCATTTTGACCCATTTGGACGATTCTTGAAGAATTAAGACGTTATGATATGATTTAATGATTGTTTGTTGTTAGGATTCACATTAGAATGATATTATAACAAAGGGATGATGATTTGCAAAGTTGTAGGATGTGTAATCTGATTATTGCCATTTAAGGAAATATTTCATAATTAATGAAACCTAGTACTTTGCCATTTTTGGAAATAATCGCACCGAGGCCGTTAGAGCAGGGATAAATTGGGGTTTTTTTGCTTGGAATGGGTTGGTTAATAGTTTAGGTTTGATGTTGGGTGTTTTTACATGTTTCGGGTCTGATTTGGAGGGTTTAACGCGCGAAAATTCGGGACAGAACTGCAGGGGGGCGATTAGAGCTCTAATCGCCACCTCAGTCAGGCGATTACCCTCCAATCGCCCATAACAACAGGCGATTAGGCCTCCTATCGCCTGTTGACCACCCCCAATCACCAGTTGACTTTTCCTAATTGCATGCTAGTTTCCTAATCGCGTGTACTGCTGTTGTAAGCGTATTTTGACATCCCGAAACATGATTTGACACCTAGGAACATGATAGGAACCCCGTGACATGTCCAATGACTTAGTAACACGTGTTCGGACTCGTTTATGCGTTAATTGAGCGTTATGCTAGACTAAGTGAACTCCTGCGCGTATTAAGTGTTTAACTACATAAGTTGCATGATATCTTGTATTTGGCTAACACGCGGGATGTCGGGTCTTGTCTGGTACAATCGGTTTAACAGTCAAAGGTGTTTTCAAACGTTTATGGTTATGGTCTGGACGTTCGGGGACTAGTTAACATGCGGGTTATTAGTCTGGACACTTATATACATCTTATGATAGGTCGCCACTATTTAGGGCTATCATAGCATACTTATTTAACTGTTTTCAAGTAACGCAATCTAAGGTGAGTGTCACAGCCCCACTTTTACTGTTTTACTTTCGGGGGAGAAACATGCTACATACTTACTTACTAAAGGTCATGTTATACTATGGTTACTTTACATTACTATACGGCTTTTATGGAAAGTCCCAGGGGGAAACCATGAATGTGTGGGGCACAACGAAGGAAATGTGGATAGATCTATTGGGCTTCATAAACCCCACCCGACGGCGGGGATGCCGGACGGGTGCATATTGTCTCTAACTTCTGGGTTATCGAGGCATCGGTAACCCGGTCAATCTGGGCTGGATTCAACATTGGTACATGTTTAGTAATGGGTTCCCAACCGTAGCAGTAAAAACACTTAACGTCTATCTAACGTTCTCATAACATAGTAGTAACGGATATGATCTTTTCAAACTTATGACAACTCTTTTATGAAAGAAAACCTGTGAACTTACCAGCATTATATGTTGACATTTTTGGCATGTTTTCTCAGGTCGCTAAGGTAGCAGTTAACGGACTAGGCGCACGGTGTAACATCGCGAATTTCCCCTAATTTTTTTTTTTGATAAAAAGAATGTATTGTTTTAAACAATATATGTTTTAAATACCTTAAACTAATAATTATTTGTATCTCGACACTTTTGTACATTTTAAAAATATTTCGAGTCACTTTCGGGCTTATATAATCATATTATTAATTTAGAATAATATAGTTTTAGGGAAATAATTGCCAAAAAAAAAAGATTTGTGTAGACCGGGACTCGAACCCGCGTCCACAGCCAACCAACACACAGTGACAACCAACTGAGCCAACTATCATCTTGTGTAGTATTTCAGAAGAAAATAAACTTAACACATTCCTTAAATTGATTAGTCAAAGTCTTAGTCAAACAGTCAAAGTCTTAGTCAAATAGTCAATTCATCATAAAACCTTACTTTATGGTGTTGACCAATTTTAATGGCTAATTGACTCCAAAACTAGTATAAAAACCCACCTATGACCCATTATACTTTGCACCTCTAAATCGATTGTTTCAATCCAGTTAAACTTACCCTCATACCTTTCTTCTATAGTCTATTACTTCTACAATTGAAGCTTTGATTATAAGCTCTTGTAATTGGCGAATTGGAAGCTTGATATTCTTTCTTTTTCGTTTTCTTCAATTTGGACTAGCTACGTTGTTGAGTCTTTGGGATTCGCCTCGCATACATTCACAACACATTATTCTATTTTTTCACGAGATATAACATTTTGCTAAGGTGAGTTTTACATAGCCCCTTTTCTATTTATCACCGTTTTTGGGGTGAAACATGTTACAACATTCTATATGCAATTCAATCATCAATGTGTCTATGTGTTTTTCTATGTTGCATTATGTCTTGAACATGACTAGGGTAAGCACAATTCTAGCATAATCATTAACATTGATCAGCCGACGGTATACAATGATAGATCTATTGGACTGACAATCCCACCCGGATACGTGCCTCCTACAAAGGTAGCGTGGGTGTTTGTTATCGCATAACATATTCGAGTGAACCATGAGCGTATGGGATGTACCACATTATAACAGTCACAAGGGTTGATTATGCACTCGATTTACTTCTAGTATGTTTTCACATATGGACTAGACTTGCCATGACACTTGAATTGTACAAGTTTTATTCGATTATCAAAACCTATGTAATTCTCACCAACTTTTGTTGACCCAAAATATTTTCAAACTTAACATGTTTCAGGTTATAACATGCTCAAAGATTAGAGTTAATGCTTGAAGATGTGTATCTAGTATTTTTCATTTTGATGTACAAATTCTTTTAGAACAATTGTATGTAATTTATGTAATCAATTAATGAAATTTATTATATACCATGAGCTACTGAACAATCGTCAATACGTGACATCCCGATGTTTCCGCCATCGGTTGGGGTGTTACACACAGAGTCTTGCACAGCGTCTAGAGTTTTGTTGCATATTAAACAATGTTTTGTAAACTATAATATGACTTTTGGTTGTAAACAAGAAATGCTTCCGCTGCTGGTTTATGGCTCAAAGCATAATGTTTTGGTTTCAATGTATGTATGTTTAGTGTTTGTTTATTGTGATCGTTGACTGGGATCCTGGTGTGTCACGCGCCTCGTAGTAAAACCCCGCACGTGGAATTTGAGGGTGTGACAAAAACCGTACCGCATCCACACGAACCGATCGCTAGAGTAACGGCCGGATTAAAACCGGGGGTAGCTCAGGATCGAACCAGGACCACAACGGGCCGAGATTCTTCACCATCATTGCCTTTGTCCCACAAATGTTTCCCGTGGGGATCGAACCCGGGCCTCTCCAAAGGAGAGTCCGGTCTCCTACCACTGAGCTACATATGAGGGACTACAATGCCATTCTTACCAGGAAATATGTATCTCAAAGTTTAGATAGGGACATTATAGGACACTAAGACCATCTCCAATGCTACGTGCATCCTTAGGCGCCCTTAGCTTCCACGCCATCTGCCACATAATATCCTTACAAATCCTTAAAAACTCTTATTTCATCTCCAACCCTACATATATCCTTATTCTTCTTAATTTCCACCTCACCAATAACTACCACACACAATATTTAAATAAAACATTTTCTTCTTTTACTTTGGGCCCACTTATTTGCAAAAACCAATAAAAACTAAGCTCTTCCACAAGGACTTAGTTGCTCAAGACAAAATTTCACAATGGTAAGGATTTGTAAGGGCTTCCAAAGGCATTCCTTCAAAGAATGCATTGAAGATGGTCTAATGGATATGTAAGCACGCCGGTTTTGTTTCTTTAGTTTATCACTATAACAACCCTATAACTTATAATATCCTTGTTCACGCTTACCATTTGTTACCTTTATGCACATTTGTCTTACCAAAAGTTTTATAACAATTTATTTGAGCTTAAGGGTTAACGTATTATAATAATCTATTTAGAGCATTCACAACCCATCCACCAAATATCCTCCATCAAATTCAATGTTTTGAAACCCGGACCGGATCGGAAATCGGACCCCCGGCCGGTCCGGGTCACTATGTCGGACCGCCCTAGCATTGGACCGGGAGTTAAACCGTCGGACCGACGGTTGGACCGGGATTTTGGCCGGTTGGACCGGTTTTTTTATTTTTATTTTATTTTATTTTTTTGGTTTTTGTTCGACTTTTGGGCCGGTTCATTGGGCCGGCCGGACCGGTTGAACCGATCGGACCAGTGGACCGGTGGCGACGTCCGGTCCGGTTCTGAAAACATTGATCAAATTACACTAAAAATCATTACTTCACCCCTAAATCTTCTCTCTCCTAATTAAAATAATCATACTTTTATCATTACATTTTCTCTCTCCTCACTCACAACTACTTACAAAAATATTAAAATATATATATGGATGAACAGTAGCTTTTCATATTTAGGGTGAAATAGTGCTTACACCAAATATTTTCTCTCTCCTCCACTCACAGCCACTTACACTCATCTCATATAATTTAGTGGACACACTCACATACATTTGGTGAATAAGGTGTGAGTGCTCTCAGGTACATTCAAATGCACTATTTATATTTTACACTTTGTTTATTGTCAACATAAACGTACTAGTGTTGCTACTTATTGATTTGTTAATATCAACTAGGTGTACTCATTGGCGCGCATTGCGCGCTCAACATGTTATCGTTTGCGATGTAAAAAGATAATTTTATTTTCAGTTGATACAATAACTTCTTTCAGCATATAAAAAAACAATCTTGAAGTATACTTACAGCATCCACATTTTTGTGATTGTCTATACAATTGAGTGGGCAAGTCAACGGACAAAACACTCCACAAACAAACATCGTCGTATACTACTCTAAAGTTGTCGGAGTGATGAACAGAGGGGATGGCGACAAGAATGAAGTTGTGACCAAATTTAGCGGAGATGGGAGATGGAGCAACCTCTGCTTCCAAGGCTTTTTTGCTGTTAGCCTCTATGGTGTCGTTTAGTGGCTCGCCATTCTCCATCTTTAGTACGCTATACCTTGGCAGGGTTAATAGTAACCATGTGAGGTTAGAGTTAAAACAAATATCACCAAAAACTATAAATTTTAACATGACGATATAAGAAAGCAGTAAATAAATTAATACTTCCATAACCATGCTTTGATTTCGCCTCTAAAGAAGTCATTAACTTTCTTCTTGTCACAAAAATCAGCCACCACTTCCTTCCGCCACACCAACTTTTATTTCTGAGCAAGCACCGGATATTGCTTATTCTGCAAAGTCTGTAAAGAAAGCCACAGGTCCAAAATAAAACAGTCGGCGATAATGAAAAGAAAGCGAGAAAGGCTGTTACTTGTCCGAAGCCAAAACACCGACAGTGCGAAAAGTCCATATGAATCAATGGTTAAACAATCATAAGAACAAATTTTGCAGCACAAGAAAACGTCTACACCTGCGCAAAATGATTTATTCAAAGTATGATTACTCATCATTCCAAGATTCTGGTCCAATTCTATAGGGTTTACCTCATCAACTGTAGGACAAGAAGAATCGTATAAACATTCAATTTCATACAATATAATTAGGAACAAAAAGAGAGAATAACCCTTGCAATATTTTCTTATTAGTTTTGTCCCAAGTGCATATGAAAGAGTACTGACGCGGAACCTTGTCGGAAACAAAGCAGTGTTACACACGGACGACACAACCCTAGTTTACTGGCCGGAGTTAACCAATGACGTCGGAAGCTTGCCGGAAAGACGGGACGACCTAAAATAGTCTCAATCGGGAAAAAATAGACCGATTTAATGGGAAATGGACACGAAGGTGAAGGTGAACTTACCGGAGCTTGACCGGAACCTCGCCACCCAAGAATAGGTCTTTTCGACAATTGTTGCTAAATAAGCATCTATGTAGCCGCGAATCGTCGGAATAGGAGAGCCGGCCGGACAACACGTCACCTACTCTTTCCCGCTGCCATGTCGATCGATTGGCTGTCGTAGCCCGTAGATCCGGCGGAGCCGCTTGCTCTAAGCCACCTTTTGTTGGTAAGAATCAAAGGCCATGATCGGATTAAAAGAGGGGAAACGACGCGGCGTATGCTGTTTAGGCGGTGGGGATGGATGAGGTATGTGAAAAGAGATGATTGAATGTGGTTTCGATGAGAAGGTGAAGGTGGTCTGAGAAGGTGAAGGTGGTCTGGATGAAAAGAAGGGAAAAAAAGGTGGTCAAAAAAGAGGGCAAAAAAGTAGATTGTTTAAAACAGTCGTCTATTAATATATATGTAATGTTTGGGGACCGGGGAGCTAATATATGAAAATAGAAAACTCGATAAGGTTAAAGAAAGTAGATAAGGGGGACGGGGCGCTACCAGAATTGGTCACGGGTACTCCACTATCAGCACGGTAACACCGTCGCCACCCATGCTGGTAGTGATCCCGTGAACCAAATTCGGGTTCTAGTTACCGTGCTGGTTCACGGATGTGGCACAAACTTTCACACAATTTTATTCTTTTTTATGTTTTAATCTCTTCTTTCTCTCTCTCTATTCTTTAGTTGCAAGGTTTTTTTTAACTGTGTTGAAAACTTGAGGAAGATGGTGATAGATATATGATTTTGTATGTATATGTGTATTGTGTGTGTGTGTGTGTGGAGATGTAGTTGTGTATGTAAGTTGTTTGTTTCTTTACGAGACAAGTTTTTCACTTTATTTTAACATGGCAGTAGGTCAAGTTTGGCTATAGTATCTTTCCCCTTTATTTTAACATGGACTATTATTATTATTATTATTATTATTATTATTATTATTATTATTATTATTATTACTATTATTATTATTATTATTATGTGTGAAAATAATTAATAGTTGAGTAAAGAATCAGTGGAGTGCTGCTTACAAAAAAATGTTTCAGTGAAGGAAATCAGTGAAGTGATGTGGCAGTGCAGGATTGATAGAAACCAGTGAAGTGAAAACACCTTCAGTGGAGCACCCCTTGTGCCCTAACTAAGGGACTATTTAGGAGTAATATTGAAAAAAAAAGGAATAATATTGAAAATTTCATAGAAAATAACGTAGGACTAAAATATAATAGTGGATAAATAGTAAAGGTACTTGAAGAGTTAGAGCCCAAGACCCGACCTCAATATGCAAAAGACTATCTGAAGTGGGGAAGAGGGGCGGGAAAGAGCCCTTGAAGCCCTCACACCGCCCCGGTAGGGTGTGGAGGGGGGGGGGGGGAGGGTTGGGCGGGGAAAGCCTCAAGGGCGTGAGGCAGGGGTTGGAATGTGGCAACCGGAAAATTTTTCTTCTCCTTCGTCTCTTCCTTTTTGGCCTTGGGCAATTTTCGGGACGAAAATTCTTTCAACAGGGGGATGATGTGACACCCGGCAAACTCAGGTTAGTAACATTGACTAAACTAGTAAGTCTACCTTAGCGAGTCATACATATTACATACTTAACTGGGTCAGTCGAGTCGTTACGATGATTCTGGGGAATCATCGGGAGTCGTTACGATGATCCGCGGGATCATCGGGAGTCGGTCCATAACCATGTGTACAAGGATTGGTGATTCATGGAATCACCGGGTTTAACGCACACACGCAAGTCTCGAGTCCCGGGAATTGGTGAACGGATGTAAACGTGTTAGTTATCGTGCATTATGTGTTTGCAATCATTATGTGACTTGTCGGTATGTGAATACATGTTTATATATGTTAAAATAGTGTTTAACGCGCCAAAAACACAACCCGAAATGCTATAGGCGATTAGGAACCAGAGGGTTGCCTAATCGCCAGTATTATAGGCGATTGGGAGGGATTAGGGGCGATTGGAGCTCCTAATCAGCTCCCCTACTCGCCTGACCTGCTATGCACGAGTCAAAACACCTATAAATACAACCCTTGACTCCCCAAACACCCTTAGTGCAACCCTAACAGATCCTAAGCCTCCCACACACCTCAAAACACTTCTGGAACTTGTTTTGCTTCAAAACTCACCATTTCCAAGCTAACACACCTTTCTTTGATAAAATTCAAGGTGTGTTCTTCATCCCAAACCTTTGTAATGTTATTGTTTTGGTTCCCCCAAAGTCCAGACCTTGTTTTGCTAAGTATGTGTCTTTAAAAACCTTTGAAATGAGTTTTAAAACAAGTCTACACCATAATACTTGCTATATGTGAAGTATTTATGCATATGATGATTTTTGGTGGTTATAACATGAATGTTTCTATGAAATTGATGTACTTCTGATGTGTAGGAGTTATTAGGATGATTATCTAAGAGTTTGAGCTATTGTTATAGTGTTTTGATGAAAGTATGCATTTTGACCCATTTGGATTATTCTTGAAGAATTAGGATGTTATGATATGATTCATTGCTTGTTTGTTGTTAGGAATCACACTAGAATGATATTATAACATAGAGATGATGATTTGCAAGTTGTAGGAGGTGTAATCTGGTCTTTACCATTTAAAGAAAGATTTCATAGTTAATGAAACCTAGTACTTTCCCATTTTTGGAAATAATCACACCGATGCCGTTAGAGCAGAGATAAATTGGGGGTTTTTGCTTGGAATGGGTTAGTTAATGGTTTAGGTTTGATGTGGGGTGTTTTTACATGTTTCGGATCTGATTTGGAGGGTTTAACGCGCGAAAATGCGCGACAGCAACACAGGGGACGAATAGGATTATAATCGCCTGATGTATCAGGCGATTAGCCCCCATTCGCCTGTTGACTTTCCCCTATTCACCAGTTGACTTTTCATAATTGCATGTTAGTTTCCTAATCGCGTGTACTGCTGTCGTAAGCGTATTTTGACATCCCGGAACACGATTTGACACCTAGGAACATGATAGGAACCCCGGGATACGTCCAATGACTTGGTAACACGTGTTCGGACTTGTTTATGCGTTAATTGAGCGTTATGCTAGACTAGGTGAACTCTTGCGCGTATTAAGTGTTTAATTGCACATGTTGCATAATGTCTTGTATTCGTCTAACACGTGAGATGTCGGGTCACCAATGGGATGTCGAGTCTTGTCTGGTATAGTCGGTTTAATAGTCAAAGGTGTTTTCAAACGTTTATGGTTATGGTCTGGACATTCGGGGACTAGTTAACCTGCGGGTTATTAGTCCGGATACTTATACACATCTTATGATAGGTCGCCGCTATTTGGGGCTATCATAGCATAATTACTTAACTGTTTTCAAGTAACGCAATCTAAGGTGAGTGTCACAGCCCCACTTTTACCGTTTTGCTTTCGGGGGAGAAACATGCTACTTGCTTACTTATTAAAGGTCATGTTATACTATGGTTACTTCATGTTACTATACGGGTTTTACAGAAAGTCCCAGGGGGAAACCATGACTGTGTGGGGATGCACAACGAGGGAAATGTGGATAGATCTATTGGGCCTCACAAACCCCACCCGACGGCGGGGATGCCGGGCGGGTGCATATTGTCTCTAACTCTCGGGTTATCGAGGCATCGGTAACCCAGTCAATCTGGGCTGGATTCAACATTGGTATATGTTTAGTAATGGGTTCCCAACCGTAGTAGTAAAAACACTTAACGTCTAGCTAACGTTCTTATAACCTAGTAGTAACGGGAATGATCTTTTCAAACTTATAACAACTCTTTTATTAAAAGAAAACCTGTGAACTCACCAGCATTATATGTTGACATTTTTGGCATGTTTTCTAAGGTCGCTAAGGTAGCAGTTAATGGACTAGGCGCACGGAGTCTTGCACAACGTCTAGAATTTTGATGCATATTAAACAATGTTTTGTAAACTACAATATGCCTTTTGGTTGTAAACAAGAAATGCTTCCGCTGCTGGTTTACGGCTCAAAGCATGATGTTTTGGTTTTAATATATATATATATATATATATATATATATATATATATATATGTATGCATGTTTGTTGTTTGTTTATTGTGATCGTTGACTGGGATCCTGGTGTGTCACGCGCCAGACCACCTCACGTTACCACGACGCCAGACCTTAAAACTCTCCTGTAAACTGTAACATTTCGCATTAAAATACTTGTACGTTACGATTATTATTAATAAAACGTCAAGTTTCATCATTTATCGTCTTTTAAAAATATTTTGTGACGCATTTGGACCCCTAATACTATGCTATATATATATATTATACATATATATGTGAAATAATTATAAAAAATAAAAGGCCTGGGCCGGGATTCGAACCCGAGCCCATGGCCAGTTCACCACATCATCACAACACAACCAGCTGGTCTACACAACACACTTGTTTAATTTTCAACACGTTTTAATTATATAATGTATTGGAGTATTAACAGTTGACTTAGAAAGTCAACTGTGAAGAACAATTTACCTAAATTAACCAATCCAAACGCGTTTTGATCCTCAATATGGAATGATGGTTGATTGTCTGACTGTTTCGCATCAATCACAAGGTCAAGCCTCGTCAAAACATACCTAATTAGTGCCAATCAACGCGTCATCGTTTTCATTAAGGTCAAACTTACCAAATCGTTCACCCGAACCCTCACCCTATAAATTGATCACTTCCTAACAATCTCTACTCGCCGATACATCTCTCTCCATCTCCAATTTCTGATAATAATCACTTCTCAAGTTTCAATTCATCGCGTGTTTGACTTTCTGTTTGACCAAGTTTTATACACGAATTCGTTTTTGTAAGTTCATTTTTTTGATGGGTTATGTTCATCGGCCCTTACACAACAATAACCCTATGATCAATTGGGTTATTGTTGTGTAAATCAGTGTATTGCAAAGTTAGGGATCGATTGTTTTGAATTGGGGAAGAACACGATTGCAGGCATGTGTATTTAATTAAAACAGAAACAAACCAAACACAACCACTGATCTAGATCAAGTGGTTGTGTCTGTTGTTTGTTAACCAGAGCACACGGGTTCGAGTCCCACACTAAACAACTTTTAATCTTTTCTTTTAAAAGGTTTATAAATCAGTTTCATCTTGGCTATATAATTATTTTAAACTAAAATTAATTGTTCTCAGTGTCTAGCCCAGTTGGTGGCTAGGCTTGTGATTAAAACCCGAACCGGTCCCAGACCCGGGTTCGATTCTCGGCCTCAACAAAACATTTTTTACCATTTAAAGCTTTATATATATTCACCTATATTTTTAAAATTAGTTTTAAAATACTAAAACTACTTTATAAATTCTACAAAAATTATTTTATGTTATTCTAGTAGAAAAGTTTAACATACAATTTTTAGTTTTCCAAAAATTATTTATTTAATATATATAATAAATATTTCAAGTTTATTCTATTTTATTTATAAAATTCTATAAAAATATCAAAATGATTATATAAATTTTCACAAAAATTATTCTGAGTTTATATAACATTAAACCTTTCTGAAATGATTTTTATTTCTGAAAAATCATTTATTTAATATTTTTAATCAATTTTTGTTAGTTTTAATCCTAAATAAATCATAATAAATTCATTTTTCTATATTTTTGCACCAAAAATTTATACAAATTAATTCAATTTATTTAGAACAGAAATACAAATTTTAATTTAATAATTCTTTAATTTTAATATTTTTAAATATTAAAGTTATATTTTGACAATTTAAAATAAATAGATTAAATATTCTATTTTTAAGAAAATAATTTTATAAAATATATTTTCATACTTAAAAACTTTATAATGTGATCATCTTTAATCTAAAATTTACAAAAAGACTTTTGTTTATTTATTTGTCAAATTTCTCTTATTTATTAAACATTTTATTTATTAATCAAACGAATACTTATCCCCAATTCGAAACCCTAGAAAATACTTGTAGACTAGATAGACTTAGACTTATTTGTTACCTTATACATAGGGTAATACTTGGCAACTTTGGGGCTACACTTATACTTTCTCGAGACTTAATACTTTGCTAAGGTGAGTTTACGTAACCATGTTTATGCAATTCTTTATACTTGCAACATTATACTTAAGCAATTCTACATACATGTCTAGTTGTAAACTTTAAATGCCTCATGATTTAGACAACAACAACAACAGTTAGACTCGCTTCAACATACATAATCATTAGCTATGGCCAAGCCGGCGATACTCAATAATAGATCTATTGGATTGACAATCCCACCTAGATTCGTTGACCATCTTTTATGGGGAGCGCGGGTGATTGTTATCGTTCCAACATAATATTAAGGTGAACCGTGGATGACGGGATGGACCTAAACTAGTCGGAGGTTTGATTATGTGCATTCAACATTTCATGTTTATTCATGTAGACTTAAACTTACGATAGACATATGAATTGCTAAACTTTTATTCTTAAACTTAATTGCTTGACATGGCTTATGTATTCTCACCAACTTCTAGTTGACCCCCCCCCCCCAATTTTTACAACTCAACAAGAAATAATGATGCGTGAAGACTAGAGTGTTAGCATGAGAAGACAAATTGAAGTTTATGCTTATTTGGTTATTTGATGTATTAGAATTCCATTCAAAACTTATTATGTATTTCAATTTTGGATATTTTTACTTTAAATAAATTTCAAATTAAAATTTGAATACCATGTGCTACTGTATACTCATTCTTACGTGACACCTCGATGTTTCCGCCATCGGTTGGGGTGTTACAGATTGGTATCAGAGCCTTGGTTATAGGGAATTAGATTATTAGAAAATAATCTAGACTATAACCTTAGGGACTTAAACGGTACTTGCTTCTCTTACTTGTAACCCTAATTGCTTCCCTAATCTTATCCCTATCCTACACCTTATACAACCCTAAGCCTTACAAGTGACTACTCTTATTCGTCTGCTGCAATCCTGATCCACCATTAGATTAATAGGACAAAATCCTCAGGTTTAACCTAAACCACCTTGAGATCTCGTCGAAGTTCTAGATTTTAATAACGAGCACATGCAATCTGGAAGGGTGAACGCCTGTATTCTGAGTCTTCTGTCTAGGCTGGCATTGCGCATATATCCCAATCAGACGAGGGATCCGGATGCCTACCTGGGAATTCTCAGGATGAGTGTTCACTTATAGGCTAAAGCATGTCTTCATTATGTTATTAGAATCTAGAATCTTTGATAAGTCAACGTTTTCGTTTATTCGTTTTAATTAATGAATAAATGATTACATTCCTTATATAACCTCATTCATTTCATTGTGTCTCTTACAGATCATGCCTCCACGTCGCAGCACTCGCAATATCAATGGTGAAAACCATGAGGAAGGTGGCGATAACCATAACCATAACCACGACGCTAACCACAACAGCAACAATAACAACAACAACAATGGCATTGATGCTCAACTGGCTGCGATCATCTCTCAACAAATGGCACAACAGATCGCGACTCTGGTTCCTAACTTACTGGCTCAAGTCATCCAGATAAACGGAAACGGCAACGGCAACGGAAACGGTAATGGAAACCACCATGGAAACGGGAATGGAAACGGGAATGGTCTCCCAGCTTGCACTCTTAAGCACTTTAATACCTGTAATCCCCCTAAGTTCAGTGGAGAAGAAGGAGCTACGGGTCTTCTACAATTTTAAACGGTTATAACTTTTAAACCAGTTGCCCTGATTTCCTTATTCAGGAATATCTACGCAACCAACTCATTTTTTTTTTGACATCTAATTAGTTCTTTTCATTTCAAGCTGCGTCACTACCTATTTTTGAATTGCGAAACTTAATCTACTAAAAACAAACCCTTGCCCTTTGGGGCTGAAACATTATTGTGAACAACCCGTTGGACTCTGGTGAGGAAACAAATAGATTCGAGCGTCAAAGAGCCAAATGTATCAAAACATTTTAATTTGTAAAAAACTAACAAATCAAATATGTAAACCATGAGTTATTTGAGGGACTATTTTCATACATAACACGTTTCAAGGTTCCAAAACAAAATAATATTTAAAGTTCCTTAAACCCCAATTCGCCACAATGTCTCTCTCTCTAAACCCCAATTTCCGCCGTCGCCGGTAGTAGCCGTCGCCCTCCGCCGCCGTTTTATTATTATTATTATTATCTATAACAAGCTTTGTGTTGAAGTTCAATTGTAAAAGATGGCTCAGGAGGTATACTAAATTATTATTATCAGTTGATTTTAGCCTCATGTTTTACTAGTTCGTTCTGTATATATATGTTTTGATTCATTTTAGGGCTTTTGTGTGTGTGTATTAATTATTATATATTACGCGTGTTTTTGCATAATGTTATTAAATTTGGTTAAGTACAATTAGACGAAATATCTGATACTTGTTACATCTAGAATAATGTTGGTCTTGGATTTGCAATTAGAAGGCCTGCCATAATAATAATACTAAAATCCGGCTAAAAATCAACTGAACAGGTCTAAAACAATTATTCCAACCCTAAAGAAGCTTGGAATCAACTTAAAACAACCTAAACTAGCCTTGAAGAAGCTTATAACATATCTAAACTTCTGGAAATGTATTTTTATACCATATGCCTTGCCTTAAAAAGTCCTCGGTTTTTAAGTACTTTGCATTGAGGCTCGAGTCTCACCCTTTATGGCTTCAGTGCACCTTGCGCTTTTGACAACTAGACTGACATTCAAAGCATAGTGTTTGAACGCACAAGGTGCTTAAGAAGTGAGGGCCTTATATAAGCAAGGCGAGTAACATATACATACCACTTTTAGTTTTTGGCATGTTTTGTTTAGAGTTAGTTTAGGCTGGTTCCAGGCCTTTTTAGATGTCTTAGAGCAGTTTGGACGGAATTTATAGATTTTCGTTAGAATTTACGGATGCGGAACTTGGCCTAGACCTCTTTGAAACCTGGCTGGAACGTTACCGGATCGTCTGGACGGCTGCAATGTTACAGTATAAATTTACAGGGCACAGTTATTGTATGATTGGTTTTTAAGTTTTGGTTTTATGGTGTTAATGTGTGGATATTTCAGGGTGCATCGGATATAGTGGAGGGTGTAAGGTTCAGTTTCATGACTGATGAAGAGGTTAGGAAGCACAGTGTTTTAAAGATTACAAACCCTACTTTACTTGATGGTGTTGGAAGACCAATAGAAGGAGGTTTGTATGATCCTTTGTTGGGCCCCATTGATGATCATGCGCCGTAAGTTATACACCGTTGTATATTGTTTGTTTAATAAGAACTAACACTTGCTTATTCTGAATAGTGTTGTTTAATTTCACAGATGTAAATCGTGTGGGCAGCAATCGTTTAATTGCCCAGGTCATTGTGGTCACATTGATCTTGTTTCGCCAGTATACCATCCGTTATTGTTTGATATGCTTTACACTATTTTAAGAAGAACCTGTTTCTTTTGTCATCATTTTAAGGCAAGCAGAGAAGAGGTAATAATTTAATTTGTTACAGTAACATGCTTCTTTATCTTTGTTCTTTTGACCTATTAGTCAGCGTATTACATAATTAATTAATGTTTTAGGTCGAAACGTGTATTTCTAAACTAATGAAGATAGCAAAAGGCGATGTTATTGGTGCCAAAAATTATTTCAATGATTCGAAAAGCAAAGATATTGATATGGAGGAGAGTGATGGTAGCCATGTTTCAAGTTCTGGTTCACAAAGTGACGGGCCTGCACAAAATCATCATGACTTTTGGACATCTGTTCAGTATATAGAAGCAAAATCTGTTTTGAAAGAATTTCTGAATAAAGCTAGCAAGTCTTGTCATAATTGCGAATGTAAAAGCCCAAAGATCACCAAACCAACGTTTGGATCTTTTCGTATGGTTAGTCTTTTATAATTTTAAAATTATTTGGGAAACAACTTACTTTAACCCTTTTATCGAATCTTAAAAAGGACACTTGTATAAAGTTACTTGTATACAAACGATTTGGTCTAGGAAATGTCTGTTGCTGATGCGGAGAAGAATTATATAAAAGGTTATCAGCTGGGGAGTAGTCGAGATGAGGAAGAGCTTCTAGAAGATGATGATGGCAAGATTTCCGAGGTTATAAATGTCAATGAACAATCAGACGAAGATAGGGTTGACACAGCTGGGACCGATGCATACGCAGTCTCATCGTCAAAACGAAAGAACATTAAAAAGAAACAGTCGAAAGTGCCCACTGATTTCATGGAGCTGAAAAAAAAATATTCAGGCTCTCTTTTACCATCTAGGGTACGGAACAAGACAACATTTTAATTGCACTTGGCATAGTTAGTCTACTATCAAGATCTGTGGTTTACTAATGTTTAAATAATTATAATTTCAGGTTATAAGTATAATTAAAGATTTGTGGGAAAATGAGGATGGTCTTTGTTCATTTATATGTGACATGCAGCAGCTTAATAATGGATCTAGCAAACATGGCTATTTTATGTTCTTTATAAAGGCCTTGCTTGTACCCCCTACAAAGTTTCGCCCTGCTGCTGTGGCAGGTGATTCTGTAAGTATATGTTTATAAGAAAAGCATTTTTTTTCTTTTAGTTTTGTTTTTCATTTCTTTGGATTTAATTGACTTCATTTTGTTTCGACTTACAGGTGATGGAGAATCCACAAACAGTGTTACTAGGCAAGGTGGTACAATCAAATGATGCATTGGGAAAGGCTCATATCAGCAAACTTGAAGGATCTAAGATTGCTGATCGATGGAAAGATTTACAGCAGTCTGTAAATATTTTATTTGACAGCAAGACTGCAACAAGTGAGTCATCATGATTGCATGTTTTTGATATATAAGCCCTATCTTTGTGAATATTTTCAAGTTATTTTGATTTAAGCTAATAATATAATCTGGTTAGCGGGCAGGGCAAATGATGGCCGATGGCGTGCCAGTTAACATATTATTCATTCTTGATCATGTTGACTTCTTTTGCTGACATGACACTTGAAGAGTGAAGACGAACTATCTTATTGATATTTTGAAACTAAAAAGAGCTAGATGTTCTGAACAAAAATTGACCAAAGTTGGTTTTCTGTTTTATGCAATGAGCCTTATAATAATGTGGCATTTATATGCAATTACATGGGTGAGATGTGATATCTTTTGTGACATTTTTTAAAAAAGAAAACAGCAAAAGGATACACCATTTAAGGAGATCAATACCTTTGCGTTTTGTACATTTTTTTTGAACAATATATTGACGAATCGCTTCCTCTTTTTTCTTCATGATTGAAGATCTAAATATGAAAAGTGCCAACACTGGGATATGCAATTTACTTGAGAAGAAAGAGGGAATATTCCGTCAGAAAATGATGGGAAAAAGAGTTAATTATGCATGCCGATCTGTCATTTCACCTGATCCTTATTTAGCGGTTAATGAGATTGGAGTTCCACCTTATTTTGCCTTGAGGCTGACTTACCCTGAGGTATTGTTACTTGTGCACATAATATAATTCATCAAGAAATTAGTTGACCATTAGTTAGCTGTCCCATTTATACATCTTGTTGGTGCTGCTAAAACTTGATCTATTTATTTATGAATGGGCCGACTTAATTTTTGTTTAATCTTTACCAGAAAAGGGGGAACGGGTCGAAAGTCCCTCCAAAGTGTATTTTTTAATGCATAAAACCTTCTTTATTGTTTTATTTAAAAAAATCAAATGATCCGTTAGCCTACTGCCTACCCACTAATCTTTCCACCTGTTCATATCCTACATTTCGCATTACATTGTTGCAGAGAGTGACTCCTTGGAATGCTGGAAAATTGAAGGATGCTATCATTAATGGTCCTAATATCCATCCTGGAGCCACACTTTATGCTGATAAGGTGTCAACTGTTAGGCTACCTCAAAGCAAAAAGATGCGTATTTCTCTATCTAGAAAATTACCTTCTTCTAGAGGCACGGGCATACAATCCCAAAAGAGCTCCGACTATGATTTTGAGGGTAAAGTTGTCTCTCGCCACTTGCAAGATGGAGATATTGTCCTTGTCAATCGTCAGGTACTGTATATTTATATAGTTTAAAGAGGGGTCAGTTGTCCACTTGTCCATAGTTATGAATGGGTAGATTTGGGATTTTTTTGGGATCTAGTTTCAAACTTGTTAATTAAAAAAAATAGCAAAAAGGTGAACGGGTTAAATGTGTTGGATAGAACAGATGAAACAAGTTGAAAGCCAATTGATTAAAATCTCTTAAATCATTTTTTTATTCAACTATTTAGATTTTTAATCACATTATTGTTTGTAATCGCTGTTAAGAATTTAAAGGACTGGCACGAAAGGGCTCTATAATTATGTTTTTTCTACATGCTTTAGTTACAAAAGTTTTTATTCTCTTTTCGTCCTCTCTGTTGGCTTAATAAGTAATAATATTATGTCAGCCTACACTTCACAAGCCCAGTATAATGGCGCATGTAGTTCGAGTATTGAAAGGGGAGAAAACTCTTCGGATGCATTATGCAAATTGCAGGTTAGTATTGTGTAAGACTAATATTTTTCATTTTCTATTTTTTGTTTCATGTTTTGTCTTCTGATTTTTGTTAATTTTAACAAACAGTTCCTACAATGCTGATTTTGATGGAGACGAAATGAATGTTCATTTTCCACAAGATGAAATTTCACGTGCTGAAGCCTATAACATTGTGAATGCTAACAATCAGTATATAGTTCCAACAAGGGGTGATACTGTTAGAGGCTTAATTCAGGTAACAAATATTATCTTGATTCGTTTACACTTTCCAATCACTAAAAGTTAAGATACATCAAGAAGTTTTATGCCTGTGCCTATATTGACATGCATGCGTATTTGTGTATTCATATGGTTTCACATGCAGGATCATATTGTTAGTTCTGTACTTCTTACAATGAAAGACACATTTTTAAAACGTGAAGACTTCAATCAACTTCTTTATGCTTCTGGGGTGTTTGGTGGTGGCACTTCAAAAGATGGAAAAATTTCTGTTGTTGATAAAGCTTGCTATGTGGAGCATGTTTTTCCAGCAGTTTTAAAGCCAAAACCTCTCTGGACAGGAAAGCAGGTTATTGTTACCTAATTTTTTTTTTATATTTTCATTCAAACATATGTAGATGACTTAGCAGTGGCAGTTTTCATACATTTGCTATGACATGGTTGATATTGGTTATATGATCTATGATGGTTCAAAAGGTCAACTTTAAAAGATTTGCTAAAAAGGAAACTGGGCAAATGGGTCAAACATTCGATTATGTTTTCTCTAACGGGTCAAAGTTTATTATTGAAATGATATAATTTAATGATCATATTTGACTCTTTAGTCGTTTACAAAGATTTTTTTTTGCTTATGAACGGGCTGATTTCAGTAATGTTATCTCTAACGGGTCAAACGGGCAATTTAGCTAAAAAGAAATGAGGCGAACGGGTCAGAATGTTTTCCAAAGTGTATTTATATTGCAAAAAAAAAAAAAAAAAAAAAATCCACCAAAAACATTTTATTCAAACCAGTATACAAAATACACTTGTTTTGTTTGTCTATTAAAGGCGAACCTTATTCAATGACTACATGGATTTCCTTAATTTTTGTATTTGTGTGTGTTTTTAGGTCATAACAGCAATACTAAATCATCTGACTAGAGGGTATAAACCTTGTATTGTTGATAACAAGGTGAAGATTCCAGAACAGTATTTTCAGGGGAAAGAGGTCAAACAGGATAAAAATAAAACAAATAAACATCTAAAAAAGGAGCTTGCAGAATTTAATAATGAGAATTTGAAAGAGGCTGATGAAACCAGATTATTAATATGGAAAAACGAGCTTGTGTGTGGTGTGATAGACAAAGCTCAGTTTGGGAAGTATGGTCTGGTTCATACAGTTCAAGAGCTGTACGGTTCTGACACTGCAGGACTTCTACTTGGAGCTTTTAGTCGATTATTCACTTCTTTCCTACAGGTTCTATAAGTATAATATTAACATTCTTGAATTCTTTTAAAACCGTTTTCATATTGTTAACGTCTCATAATGTTTTATCAGTTCCATGGATTTACATGTGGTTTAGATGACCTCATTGTGTCACCTGATTCTGACAAAGAAATGAGGATGGAACTCGAAGGTGAAGATGTAGGTGAAAAGGTTCACCGCAAATTTGTCAACATGGAGAACCAAAAAACAGGTACAAATTCCAGTACCAAAATATAGCAGAGTTTAGTAGAGGGAACGTCTACTAAGTTATAATTTATCTCAAACAGGTCAAATCAATACTTTAGATAAAGGGAACGTCTTGAACGTATAAAAATCGCTTAAAATCAATTTTTTTTTTTAAAGTATACCTTTTAAATTGGTTTGTTCAAAGATCAAAATATCATTGTAAAATATATATTATGTATATCTTGCCCAGGCAACTTTAAGCTTTTACTCTTTTAAACGTGAATAACTTATCTCAGGTACGAGTTTGAAGTTTTCATCTGGGAAACCCAAACCGATTGATATTTCATTTTCTTTATCTTACCTTCTTTAATTTTAATAATGTTTGTAGGCATAAGAGAGCTGCAACTAGAAACTGAGAAAATCATAAGAAGTAACGGAGTAACAGCCACTGCCAGTTTGGATAACCTTATGCAAACAGAACTTAGGGATAAAGGTTCTATGATTAGCAAAAAATGGTTACCAAAAGGACTGTTGAAACCTTTCCCACAAAACTGCATTTCTCTTATGACTATTAGTGGTGCTAAGGGTAGTTCGGTAAGTAACAGGATTCATTAGTTATATTTCTATTTTAATTTTCTATTTTCTAATTTTTTAATGAATAAACAGGTGAATTTTCAACAAATTTCATTTTTACTTGGTCAACAAGAGTTAGAAGGAAAAAGAGTGCCACGAATGGTTTCGGGGAAGACTTTACCTAGCTTTTCACCTTGGGATTTTACTTCTCGGGCGGGTGGTTATATTGTTGATCGGTTTTTAACGGGCCTTCGCCCACAAGAATACTATTTCCATTGCATGGCTGGCCGTGAAGGGTAAAACTAACATTTTCTCAACTGTTTTGAATCTTATATGATATATAATACGGTTGGTAAGTTATTGTAATATGTGGGATGTTGTAGGTTGGTTGATACAGCTGTCAAAACTTCTCGTAGTGGATATCTACAAAGATGTCTTATAAAGAATCTTGAGAGTTTAAAAGTTTCATATGATCACACAGTTCGTGACGCTGATGGGTCCATTGTTCAGTTTTATTATGGTGAAGATGGGGTCGATGTGCATCAAACGAGCTTCCTTAACAATCTTCAAGTGCTGAAATCTGTGAGATTCTTGTTTCTTGCTTCTTTTCTCTAAATATGACAAAATGAGTAGATCGGTATGGGTTGGGTTGACCCAGAACACTTTTGTACTGGTTGCATTAAACATATACTCTGGCTCCTTTCAACCCATTTGACCTATAACAACTTGGATTGACCCATTTAAGTATATGGGTTGAAACTGCCACCTCTATGCTTTGTTTTATTGTTCTGTTTGTTTTGAACACATTACTTAATTTCCTTTTTTTATTTACTCTGCTAGAATCAAGAAATCATATGCCAAAAATATAAGGAGCCACTTGAGTTCAATTCATATATTCAAGAGTTGCCACAAGGTGTTAAAGATAAAGTTAAAAGCTACAAACATAGAAACGAGAACCGAGAGGATTTATTAATGCTAATACGACAAAAGTATCTCTCAAGTCTTGCCCAGCCTGGAGAGCCTGTTGGTGTCATAGCTAGTCAATCTGTTGGTGAACCATCTACCCAAATGACGTAAGATATTTGAAACTACATGCTAATTTTATTATATTATGATCTCCATGTTTTGCTTATGTGAAATGCCTTTTGTTTTATTGATTTATTTTCGTTCTCATGCAGGCTCAACACTTTTCATCTTGCTGGACGTGGTGAAATGAATGTCACACTTGGTATTCCACGTTTACAGGAGATCTTAATGACGGCTTCACCTAACATAAAGACTCCTATGATAACGTGCCCATTGCTACAAGGCAGATCAATGTGAGTCACGTCATTATTTTCCACACTAAGAAAGTTTAGTTTGAGATTAAATGTCAATAGTTTATTTAAGATTGAAGGTCAATCAATTGCAGATAATTTCTGTTGCAATATTATGACTTAAAGAGCAGTTATGGTGAAATAAAGATATTGTTTACCCTTTGTGGTTAGGCTCATTATCTTAATCACACTTGCATGATTTTATCAAGTTTAATCAACTGGATAATTTTACTTAAGTTTGGTGCTTAATTTAATAAAATGTTAACGTTATAAAAACGAGTCAATTCATAAAATGATAATTTTTCAATTTGACATCCTTAGATTTTTCTAACGCCATGTCACCATTTCAGGGAAGACGCAGAGAGACTTGTAGACAATGTGAAAAAACTGTCTGTTGCAGAAGTTATGCAGAGTATAGAAGTCACAAAATTGCCATTTGTAATTATCAATAATCAACTGTGCAGACTCTATAAGCTTATAGTGAAACTAAAAAAACCGAAGCATGTGTCACTACAAAACTGTCAAGAAACCCTAAGAAACATCTTTTTAAGAGCGTTGGAAGATGCAATTGAAAGACATGTTGCATTGATTTCTCGAATTAATGGAATCCAAAATATTGCGAATTCAAGATCCGAGAGTGCCGGTGATGAGGATGCTTCTGCCAGTAACCTAGATCATGATGATGGTAAGGACGATGATGATGGGGAGGACGATGATGATAATGAAAACGATGAAACAACTGATGATCTTGGCTCAGATTATAATAAAAGGAAACGTCAAAATACTGATTCAGTCGAATATGAGGGTTCTGAAGAGGAAGATGAAGACGAGAAAAAAGAAGATGAAGCATCTTCTCAGCTTGAGACTGGTGGTGACGAGGGTAAAACTGGTAAGGAGGTTGAAAGTGACGATGAGACAGATAGCGAGCATTTAGCAGAGGAACAAGAACAAGACAAAGATAAGGATGAAGGAAATTCTAAGCCGAATGAGGAATTTGTGACAAGAAAGTTTGACAGGTCAACGTTTGTGGAAGTTAAAGATCTGACTCTTGAAGTCCATTTCAGGTTTACAAATGAACCAGAGATTTTGCTGGCAGAGGTAAAAGCTTTTATTAAGCACAATTCATTTCCAACCTTGGTTTTAAAATGCGCGATGCGCTCCGATGCGTTTTGATCCCAAAAGCGCGATGCGCAATGCGTGATTCGCAATAAGCATCACGTATACAACGCTTTTGTTATTTAAAAAATTACATATAGATAACATTTTAACTTGTTGAATTTAAAGACTAAAAATTTATAGATTAAAATAAATAAATACAAGAAAATAGCTTTAGTACCATGAAAAAAGTTCAATATAACCAAAATAATCCTTGAACCCTTATGTGTACAAGTAGCCTATGCAAAAGGTACAAGTAATCTATGTAAGAACTCACTTAACAACTTCATCAGCTCATTGTACAAGATTATTAAGCACATTTTACTACCTCATTGTACAATTTTACTCTATAGTGGTCGGTTTTACGAAAATGCATGCATCTGGGTGCATTATTAGGAGCGCATTATGCAATTTAGAGCGCATCATCCTCGCATCACGTAATAGCTGCCCATCGCATCACCTGATGAGATCTCATCAGCGCATCGTGCGCATCACGCATTATGCGCGCATTTTAAAACCAAGTTTCCAACAATTACTTATGTAACCAGTTATTACTACGACCTAGAGGTGGCAAAATGACCGGGTCAGATAACGGGTCTCGGTTGTTAAGACGGGCGAAGACTTCTTTTTTATATCATTTTCTGGGTTTTTGAAATAATTGGCATTTTAATACGATAAGAAAAACTATATTATGACCCTATAAGTTTTTTCCTTATTTCTGGATTGTAACAACAAATAGGGTATCTTTAAAACAAAAGCCTATGCTTAAAAAAAATTCAAGAGCCCGGCCACCATTCTCAAAAAATAAAGCGATTTAGGACCTTTTCATTCTTCTAGATCTAAAACTAACATGAAACGACTCGTTTGTAAGTAATTGGGTCAGAGTTACCACATCCGGTTCCATTATCTTCTCTGCTTATTCTGATATTATAAATCACAACTTTTTATGCAGGTTGTACAGAAGGCTGCAAAGAAGGTTTACATTAAGGGCTCAGGAAAACTTGACCAATGCCAACCTGTTAAATACAGCGTAAACGTAAAACAAGTCTGTTGGAATCAAAACCACCCCGAAATGAAAAAAATGAACGAAAAAATGAAAAACCAAGATAACAAAAAAGAAGAAAACAAATTTGTGCCATGCGCGTTACAAGCTTCTGGAGTAGCACTACCTGCGTTTTGGGATATGGAAGAAGATCTCGATGTTGACCATGTTTATTCCAATAATATCCACACTATGCTCAACACTTACGGAGTAGAAGCCGCAAGAACAAGCATAATCATGGAAATGCAAAATGTGTTTGGGAGTTATGGTGTCGAGATTGATTACCGACATTTGAGTTTAATTGCTGATTACATGACCCATGCGGGCGGGTATAGACCCATGAGTAGATTTGGAAGCATAGCTGAATCGGTATCTCCTTTTCATAAAATGTCCTTTGAGACTGCTTCTAAGTTCATTGTTGAAGCTGCTTCTCATGGTTTGATGGATAATTTGGAGACACCGACGGCTAGGATATGTCTTGGTTTGCCGGTTAGAGTTGGTACGGGTTCCATGGAGTTGATGCAGAAGTTGGATCTTTAGGTTTTGTAGGTTTGATTTTTGTAACAAAATAGTAGTGGGAAAACTATGGTTTTTTTTTTTTTTTTGGTTTGGGGGGGGGGGGGGGGGGGGGGGGTCAATTTTGATACAGAATGCTGCTGTTTTTTGTAATACCATGATTGTTCAAAACTTGCATATTTATTAAAACATGTCTTATACATATTAAAAGACAGTAATATCCCGCCCCTCCTACCGACAACTATCAGCTGCGTTGTCAATTTAGTAACTCATAATTTTGTTTTCACTTATTTGGTTGATAACTTTTGGTCATGTATACTGAATGTTCTTCCATCCAAACACCTTTAAATGTTAAGTTCTCTAATCCACGACTAATGCACTCAAAACGTCTTCATAGTATTTGAGGTCGACATTCTATATTCCTCTGGTTTCCAAACGCCCCATTATACATTGTATGTTAAGGTGGAAACTTTCGATTAAGGAACAGTTCGAAGTGGTTGAGGTAAACTGATTACCATATACGCTCTACACCACGTCAAGTTTTTGAAGTTGTTGCCACGCGTCTCTTTCTTAGCCAAACCAAATATGCCTATGATCTACAGATTAAAATCTTTGACTTGATGTTAAATATATAAAGACAACTGAATGCAGTGACAGCTGATAAATTACTGCAAAAGCAAACCATATACTCCATGTAGTATTTTAACAGAGTTAAGACAAAAAAAAAAAAAAAAAAAAAAAACCGATTCTTGAACTTTACTATATGTTTGGTACAAAAACTTTAACACAACTTTCACATATAATGAAGTAAATTGAGGTATTTATCATATAAACCTGTTCAATACTCACTGCTGTTTGTTGTGTACATTACTGGAGGATTCTCCGGCATTGTTGGTCCTTGAAGGTGCCACTTTTGCAGGCGTGGAACGTTCTGATTGCGAGAACTGAATTAAAATCTGCATTAAAATTGTAATAACCGCCAAACATATTGCTGTAACGGTTAAACCCTTCCATGAAGATAAGAGATTAGACCATTGGAAGAATTTGTAGGTCCCAAACACAAGCAGACATCCCCATGAAGTAAATACCTGTACATACGAAAACGCATGATATCATAATAATCATCAGCAGATAATCAGTTTAAACAGGATGTGACTACAAGATGAAGATAATGTCTATCTAGATGTGTTGAGTGTTTTGTAAATTCTGATTATTTAAAAAAGTAAAAAAATAATATGACCGGAGGAAGGGTAAATAGTTAATTTTATTTATTCAAGCAGTAAAATATGATTATCATGAATTTTGATCGCGATAATCAGTTAAAAAAAATGCAAATCCAAACACCCCATAAAGCCGTTTTCTTACCACAAGAGATTTTATAGGGCGCCCGATGTCATGGATTTCTGAACCGGGAAAGGTGTCTTCTGCTTTATGTTTGTCCAATAAATCGTCCTGGAAAAATAATAGACATTTTTCAGAAACTCGTGAAACATGTACAATGGTTACAATTTATAGTTTGATTACAATTTTCTACGAATTGTTCGACTACCAGTCAAACAAACGTGTTGACTGTAGTCTGATAATGTTCAAAAGATTATTGTGGACCAACGTCAACGGCAATATAATCTTTCGTGTCAGGTTGGCAGGTTGCGTGCACTTATCATATAGTTAACGTATCAACGTGTTGTCATTTAAGGTTTTTTGTTTTTCCGTTCACCCTTTAACTATATAGTAGTAACACTACCCTATTTTACGCTTTAAATAATAATTTATAAATATTATAAAGAGATTACTTATACATTAGTTTACTAGATTATTGTACCATTTAAGAATGAAACAAAGAAGAATAACAAATAACCTTGGCAACAAATAAGTCTCTACACCACTGTGCAACAGCTTCATCTGTTTCTGGCATATCTTTCATCAGATGGCGTTTAATTGTTACGTGAAGCTGCAAAAGAAAAAAAAAACAGTCACCATAATATTAAAAATGCAAAACAATGTAACATAACGAGTCGATTGGGTTAGGCTATATCTTTAAAAAGTCAAGTGGGTCAAGCTAAGAGATTTAACAGGTCAAATGTGTTAATTGGATATAATAGGGTCAAAGTCATAAACATGGTCTTGGAAAGCACAAAACCTACATTGTATCCGTATTAACGTGGTATAAATTTACAAAAGATCAAGAAATGAATTAAAAAGTTTGTGGGACGGTCCAGCCTGTTTTGACCCGTTACCAAAAGTTTAAGACTGCTCACCACAGAAGGTTTCCCCTTAAAGAGCCTCAACATTGTTGGCGGAGTTGAATTTGTTGGAATAGCAACCGTCAAATCATAAATGGCAGGAACAAACGATCGCATTTCACGTACTGCTGTAACAAAACCCTGAAAACACCATTGAATCATTTAATTCAGAAAACCTAGATTATTATTGAAATAAGGCACCTTCTAAATCATATTGGCACACTTAACTACTCAAAAAATTTGATTGTAAAGTTTGAATTTACAACACTGGAAATAATCTCAATTCCATAATGTTACAATGATGTCAAACCTTTGTTCGTGGAATGAGAACATTTCTAGGAACAGGTAACCCGTTTGAAGATGCATATTCTTGAGCTGCCAAAAGCTTTGCTTGAGTAAATCGAGTCCCTTCCACGAAAAGAGCCAACCAAAAGGTCTGAGGATAGTCTTTTAACCGCTGAAGACCAAGCTGCAAAACACACCCCGCAGTGTTAAAAGTGTTTGAAATGGTTGAAAACTTTTAGTTTTTGGTATGCGTTGTAACGGTTGGCTTGAAACATGTGTGCAAAAAAACTATGCATCATATATCATTACATAAGTTATACTATTTCAATGATCATATAACATGTTGTATAAAACCATAGAGGATGTTTTATGTATAAATATTACACACTGGGCGAGTTTCAATCCACTTGCCCCGTTTCATTTTCAGTTTTACCCTTTTGACCCGTTAAGAGGTAGAAAATTACTTGGATCAGTTCATTCATAAGTAAATGGGTCGACAATGATTCCTCTAAAATACGTATGCAATATGAATATTAGTAGACTACACGTAACTAAATAACACCTTTAGAGTACTTTCATCCTTAGCCCAACTTCTCTCGAGAAAAAGATACTCAGAAAACCACATTGACCAACCTATGACCTGCATAAAATGAAGCATATTACAAAAAGTTAATAATAACAAATGTAAAATGAACATAATAACTCAAAATGAATAGCGTATTGTAACATGGCAATTTTTTTGAGACTTACAGGAAGTAATTTTGACGATTTTTTCATGATGGCTAATGAGCTACCAAGGCAATTGGCTCGCTGTCACGGTAGAATCCAGTTATATAAAAAGACAAGTTTAGAACTTTAGATGCATAAATGCAACCCTAACATATAGAGAAAGCATATATAGCTATATTTGATAGTCACCTGTGCAAATACCCATCCAATAAGCCAATCAATATCACTTTTGTGATTAGCTATACAAAGAGCATGCTCCTGACCTGTAATCATAGTTAACAATAGATATAAGATACATATAATCTATATAGATTTAAGTAATAGGTCAAAACAGCTTTAGGCTGAAGAGTTATTTATTTATGCAATTCTGATTACAAAAACATATTTTTGCAATAATCACATATATCTCTAGGATAAAAATGATTTACGAGTTGTATGCTTTAAAAATAGACTTTAGACAACTTTCAACACGTTTGACCTGTTAGACCCATTCCCCTTTTAATGTTTCGGAATCCAAAACCGTAGAGACCAAAGAAACATCAGCATGTCCATCTTACCCATCATTTCATATGTCTCGGAATCCGCATATACTTGCACCTGCAATATGTCATGTTAGAACACTACACTCAATATCCTAATATAGGAAACTCCCCTAGTTTCAAACTAAAAATGACCAACCAAAAATCCAATACAAACCATCCCATTAAACTAATAACAGAAAATGGAGTTACAACAGTTCAGTTAATCACCATCATATTCAACAAACAACACTGCATGTAAGAACCAAACGGTAGGCACCCAAAAAAAAAAAAATCTTTACATTTTACAGTACTGATATCAATCCACCGAAAAAAACTGTGCATATGCAAGATGATCTAATCTTTACCAACAAAGATTTTTTTTCATTACATTCGCCAAAACAACCAATTACAAAAAAGTGGCAGGTAAACGGGCAACAAGCTGCGCTGCAGCCCCCTTTTGGATGGCAAAAACCGATCCTACTAAAGACAAAGGTATGGGTCTTAGGGGAAGAAATAACTATGCACGGCCCGCTAGACCCTGTTCAGGACTTCCATTGCCTCCAGGGCTAGGGAACCAAAAGTATCAAAAGCAAATAGGATAAACACGCGTTGATTCTCTAAACAAGCTTAAACATAAAATCCATCGTGAAATACGGATTGAAACAAACCATATTAAGAATAAAAAAACATGTTCAAATAACTATCCTAAAGAGTAAAGCCTTAAGTATCCCAAATTTAACCAACTTTGTTAAACAAACAATACTAAAGTGATAAAAAAAATCAATGAACCTTACTAAACCATCACCTTAACTCCAGCCCACCAATCTGCCAACCACACAAGCTCAATCCACAACAACTCCACCACAATTCTGTTAATCCTTCTGTACCCATTCTTCGAAAACGGCCGAACAATCACGAAAAATATCGCCTAAACACCAAAAACATGCCAACCAAACTCAAATGATCAAGAATCCAAATTCTTCACCAAATCATGAATAATATTAAACAATAAAAAATACCCATTTACACAAATCACAATGGCATGATCCAAGTGACAAAAAGTTCCAAAATTTATAAAAATTGTTATAAAAAGATTGGGAAATAATAATAATGTGTGTATATATAGAAAATTGCATAGAAATGTAAATAAGTAGGATAAAGTTTAGATACCTGAATAATATTAATGATCAAACCAGATATGAAGAAGAGGACGCTGACAGGGACGATGACAGCTGCTGCCGGAATCTCCATGTTTCGGAATTCGGAGATTTTAAGGTGATGGACGTTGTTCAGCTCGAATCAACATGTTATATATATTTATGAATTTTAAAACAAAAAGTTATTAAAAAATGGGTTGTATTTTTAGATGATTTCAATGTGATATATAATTTTGGTTATTCTTTTTTTTTTAATGGCAATTTTGGTTATTCTTAAACTATAAATATGAAGTTTCGGTTTTGAATTTCGCTTAATTTTGGTGTTGGTTCTATAGGGTAATGTACTGGTTGGAAACATGTAACGATACTGTACGTATCGTATCGGTGCTGACCGAGCAAATACGGTATGTTATTTGGTTTTGGTTTTAACGGTCTGATTCGGTATTAGTATTAATATCATCCCTTTCGAAACCACATCATTTTCTCTTTCTCACTAATTTGATTATATTTTAGGTAATATTATAAGTGTATTATGTGAATTTCATGGTTTTCAATATATTACTTGTTTTGAAATGAATGTGTATGTGTTTTAGATCAAAACAATCCACGTCTTTATTATATAAAAAAAAGGCTAAAATTACCTAATAAGTAATATGATTTATAATTAATATTTTGTAAATTAATTTGGGTTTTTGGAAAAAAGAATGATGTTTTTTATGTTAATTTTTTTTAAATACATAAAATAAAAGAAAATTTATTATTTCTTTTTACAAAAAATGAGTTAGTCCTTGGAGTTGGTTGAAGGTTGGCATACTACTTTGACCTAATTATATGTTTCATTCTAAACGTTTAGTACAAGATTGTTCCTAACAGGACTTAAATTGGTAACATGATTGTTGGGTCTATTTGATATTGCTACGTTAAATACGTGTTAATAAAATGTATTTTATATGCATGGTATGTATGCAAGATAGTTCATTGGAAATAAATATATATACTAGTATGTACTGTGTACATTCATGTGGAATAAAAAAAAAAAAACATTATAGAGTTTAGATTGCAACTTAAAAAAGTTGATGATCATAATTAGAAAACATGATATGTTGATATGAAATATGCATGATGTAAAGTTGGTGTACTTGGGATGTAAATCTGAATTAAATGGTGGACACATGTGCATGTATATATAACTTTTTTTTTTTTTTTTTATAATGGTCATCTAACTTGGAAATACGGTATGTATGGTATAAATTAGAAATACATGTAGAATACCAATATACAAGATTTTTTAATGATTTTATTCATACTTTTAAAAACAAGATATATATGGTGTGTCATACTCAGGCCCGGTTCAAGCCCAAGCCAAATGAGGCTTGTGCTTTGGGCCTCCAAGTTATAAGGGCCTCATAATTTTTCTAAGTTTGATGATATATAATAAAAGCAAACCTATATATTAACATAAAGATAGAATAGCTCGGTTGGTTTGAGCATGTGGCCCTTAACTACAAGGTTGGAAGTTCAATCCCTCCCTGTAGCGAATTTCATAATTATTTTCAGTATTTTGTTTTTTATAAATAGGGCCCCAGATTTTTATTTCGCTTCAGGCCCCTAATATGGTTGAGCCGGCCCTGGTCATACTTAAAAAGCAATCACACTAACGGTTAAGTGTTTCTCCTTGGCACACCTTGCAGTTGGGGATGGGTTTCTTGTGAATTATCTTCCTTCCCTAAAATAAAGGATATGGTAGGATATGGACACATTATATATCTATACAAATATCAACTTAACGGCGTTAAAAAAATTCGGGCCTTTTTATTTCCCACCGATCCACACTATTACACACAAAACTCTGACCCATCCACACTATTACACACAAAACTCTGATAACTGCTTCTTTCTAAACACACAAACACCAACTTAATGGATCGATGTTCATGCAGTCTTCCTTCATCGCCTTTTCTGTTTTAAACGGCGTTTCCTCATCATTTAGAACATTTAGAAAAAGTCACGAGAATTTGTGATGCACCAGCCAACCATAGCATCGTTGCTTACATTGGTTTCGGCTTTCTCGGCCAACCATTGCATCTTAATAGACCATTGTTCACGTTGTCTTCTTTATTCCCCCTTCCGTTATTAACTGTCGTTTCTTCATAGTTTTGAAAAAAAAAGTCATGAGGAGGACTCCGATGTGATGATTCCAGTGTAAGGCGGTTTCCCAATCAACAATCGATTGAGACTGGGATTGGAGGCAAACAAGGATGAAGGATTTGAAGCCGGACGCGGTTGCAGAGAGGCTTTGATTGGACCTTCGCATATTTGAAAACCTGGACTTACATGGGATAGAGAGGGGGTTGGGGCCTTATTATATCCGGCAGTGCGTAAGGGGATTAAGTCAGGAGGCTGTGGTGAAACCACAAACTTGGATCTGAAATTCGCAAACGTATCGATGCAAACCATAAACACAAGTTAAAAGGGGTTGTCCTACATGGCATTCATACATGCATTCTCTACCTTGAGAGTGCCATGTAAGATCCCATGTGGCACCAATTAAAAAACAAAGGGGATTGAGTTATTTTACGAAAAAAGAAATTTAAAAACAAATCTAGATTTTTCTCTCCCATGTTTCATCCCATAATTTTTAAACGTTAATATCTTTTATATACGAGATTTTTTAAAGAAAAAAATTACACAAAATTAACAAGCGTTTTATTATCTTTCAAACGAGTACCATAGTGCTATATAAAAAACGGAGAAAAAAAACGACTATTTTTTTGTGGGGTTTCGTTCATACAGGAAAAAACACAAAGTGTTCAGGTTATTCATTAATTATGTTACATGTATTAGCAAGTCATTAATTATGTTCAAACCAGTAAACATGTACATTGTTTTAAGTTAGGTTTTAATATTAGAGTTATACATTGTTTAAGGTTAGACGTTAACAATGGAGGTACATTGTTAATTATTTTAGGTTAGGTGCTACCCGAAGCTTTCCTGCATGTAACTGTAAAGCGCATCAGTCTATTCCGTATGTAAAATTGATATGTCATATTAGATTTCTCAACCCCGGAACGCTTCCGGGATATAAAACTATATATATATATATATATATATATATATATATATATATATATATATATATATATATGAAAAAGGGTTGTCCTACATGACATTCATACATGCATTCTCTTTCTTGACAGTGCCATGTAGGATCCCATGTGGCACCAATTAAAAAACAAAGGGGAATGAGTTATTTTAGGAAAAAAAGAAATTAAAAACAAATTTAGATTTTTCTCCTTATGTTTCCTCCCATAATTTTTAAACATTAATATCTTTTATATACGAGATTTTTTTAAAGAAAAAAATTACACTAAATTAACGAGCGTTTTATTATCTTTCCAACGAGTACCATAGTGCTATATAAAAAATGAAGAAAAAAACGACTATTTTTTTTTGTGGGGTTTCGTTCATACAGGAAAAAATTGGCAAGTCATTAATTATGTTCAAAACAGTAAATATATACATTGTTTTAGGTTAGGTTTTAATATTAGAGTTCTACATTGTTTAATGTTAGACGTTAACATTGGAGATATATTGTTAATTGTTTTAGGTTAGGTGATACCCGAAGCTTTTCTGCATGTAACTGTAAAACGCACCAGTCTATTCCATTTGTAAAATTGATAGGGCTGAGCAATTCACGGTTCGGAACCGCTAGAACCAAGGAACCGATGCAGAACCGCTAGATCCGAACCGTATTCTTGTATTTATGGTTCGGTTCCGGTTCTTAACTTTTGGTGAAAACGGTTCCCGGTTTGGTTCGGTTCGGTTCAGAACCGCTAGAACCGGATTAAGTTAAAACTTTAAATATTATATTTAAAACCCTATTAATTTAGTGGGCTTTTCCAAGTAGTTTGTATACCGACTATCCACATTTTCAATTCCCAAGTTTAATCTTTATAAAGAATACTTTTCGAGTCATGTTAACTATATAATATCTAACAAACTTTTTGTGATAGGAGTTCCATTTGAATTATGTAATTTCAATAAAAACATATGGAGTACAATAAAGGGAACGAAGATAGCTTAAACTGATAATCAACGCTTACAAATTCATTTATAAGGTGCACAGGTTGGCCTATAATGTGTATCGGATAGTGATGTAGTATAACATGTGACATTAGGAATGCATGCAAATATCATTTGTAGTGTCAAAATTACAATCATTGCATATATGTTGTTGGTATTGTGCACTTCTAAACATATATCATAGGTCTGTAATATGAGTAAGACACCACACTTTAGTTTACTAAAGTTGCCTTTGATTTAATTGTTAGTTTTAGCATTTAATTGACAACTGGTTCCGGCAAGAACCGTTTACACGAGAACCGTTTAACTCGGTTCCGAACCGAACCGGTAGGTTTTTATACGGTTCCGGTTCTTATATTTTTCACTAAACGGTTCCGGTTCGGTTCCGGTTCTGAACCGTTGCACACCCCTAAAAATTGATATGTCATATTAGATTTCTCAACCCCGGAATGTAATACCCCAACCGATGGCGGAAACATCGAGGTGTCACGTAGTGACGATTGTTCAATAGCTCATGGACTAAAAGTATAAATGATGATACATTGATTAAATAGTTTATTACATTGAAATGAAATACAACGATTCTAAATGCCAACTAAACTGAAATACAATGAATCAAAATCTAAATATGAATCCGAAAGCTTAAAGAATGCATCTCAAAACAACATGAAACATGTACAAAATAATTTGGTCAATACAAAAATTTATTGGTGAGCATACCCTGTTTTGCATACATATAGTAGGAAAAACATTTTGCAATTCATGTGTTGTATACCGTTTGCAATTAAGTATTTAAGTAGTATCGGGTCAAAATCAACCATATGAAAGTGAAATGAAATTTATATATAGTATGCGCTATTAGCAGTAGTAATGAAACACATAGCAATGACCAAGGTCTCTCAACATAGTCACAAGGGGTATATACCATAGTACTATTCATTGAAATGCTAGGCCTCAACGGTTAATGATTTTGATAAGTCATAGATACACAAAGTAACACAAAGCAAACACACATGAGAATTGCACTTAGTGAAAATAAATAGTAATTTGACATAAGGTACATTAGTAGCCCCAAACATTAAAATGAAAAAGGGGAAAAATATACTCACAGTTTTGCTAAGCGCGATAAATCCAAACAAAACTCGTCACAAGGTAAACTTGAGTTGTACTATTCATTGAAAGATATACGCTAAATCTATATTCGGTTGTATGTCACACCCAAACTAGGCTATACGTGAATCAATATGATAAATACCACATGTATATTTGGATATACGTGTCGCGCAACAATGAAGACAGCCAAGCACAACCCCAGGGTAAGCGGAGACCCAACTGGGAAGTCCCGTATCTCATAGCGAAACTCCTTAGTACATGCGCGTACACATTGGCGCACCTAGACGGAAGGTCAATCCTGCGAACATGGAACGCCGCCCATTTGAAAAAAATGCTACATGTAACAATGAAACCAATCTGTTGATCACCATTAAAACATGTATGCATTCATGAATCTTTAACGTTTTTAATAAAACGACTATTGCAGTATCACACTTCCTAGACCACTGCAATAACGCAGAGGCTAGCATACTCGAATAACGACTACCTTACAGTCGCTAGCTTATTCTTTTACATCGACTAACACTTAGAGTTCAAGAGATCACAAATAAATGCAAAACTGCAACTACACCGCATTATAATCGGATAAACATATCCATTATAATTTACTACTAGCGGCGGACAAAAATCCGCAATGCTACTCAACTTTATAGCGCTAAAAGTGGATATCTCTATCTTAAGATATACAAAAGCAACTGCGATTCAAAAACCAAGTACTTGTCCCAAACGTATACAAAAATATACACCAAGGGAAATACAAAACGCTCTAAACAACCTCTAAGGATCACCGAGCATGGCACCCACTTCTGCAGGAGTGTGATGCGCATCTACGCCTACATTGGCATCTTCTGCCACTTTGGCAGGAACATAAACTATTATAAACGGCGTAACCGCCTGAAGCACCACGCTTATCATAGGCGGTGCCACGTTCATGTTTACAATCGCCAAATTGTTAAACCGACAAGACAATGGCCAAATCACTGACCTATTGCCAATATATATATATATATATATATATATATATATATATATATATATATATATATATATATATATATATATAGGATCCGGATCATGTGAGAACCCCATTGAGTTGTGAGAACTAGAGAACCCTTTTGAACCATAGATCTTGGTGATCCAAGGGTTGAGAACCAATGTTGTGGATTTTTGTTTTTAGTGGAGATTATAATAAGTTTGATTATTTTTAGAATAAAAAACCACTTTTAAGGGTATTTTGGGCATGGAAAAAATTGAAAAACTGACACCTTGTTTCCCTCACCCCTGATATAAACACACCATCTAGTTTTTAAAATTAAAAAACTACACTCACTTTTTCTCTCTCCCCTTTTTGATTATCAACTCCAAAGCATAAAATCAACTGTTTGAGAGAATAAACCGATCACCCGTTCGAGAGAAACACTGATCTTCAACACTCGGATATAGGGTATGTTTATGCAAATTTCTTGTGTTTTTTTTCCAGTGGAAATGCCCAAAAAAAAAATATGTTTCTTCCCCCTGTTTTCAAAGTATTAGGTTTTTATAAGACGGTATTAGGTTTTGGGTATGCGTAATTACTTTGTTTGATATGGATTTTTTTTTTGTCATTGGTGTTAAACCGTAGGGTTCGCGTTTAGTAGGGTGCTGTATTTTTTTTTGTCATTGATGATGGTTTTTTTATTTGTTTGTGTTTTTTTTGGTGGAAAAAATGGTGGTTTTGATCGTTTTTAACAGTGGGGTAAAAATGTTAGGTTCTTATTTTATTTGACACATGATTTTGGGTGGGGGGGATAATGAAGAACATAGATAACATAAGAAATAAAGGGTTGGATATTGACGATGAGTAGTTTGAGTTTTGAGTTTTGGTGTTTTCTGCTATGTTTTTGACATTAGGGTAAAAATGTTAGGTTCTTATGTTTATTTTACACCGGGTAAACCAAGTCAGTGGATGGAATGTGTCTATTTTTCTGCTATGTTTGCGACGGGGGTAGACAGACGCTAAAATGGTTTTTTTATGTGATATTTAGATAAAATGGTGGCTGGTACGAGAAGTTCTAAACGACCCCGTGTGGAAGATTTGACACTTAGCGCAGTTATATGCGTCAGTTCTGGTAGATGAGGTTAGGCCATTCCTAATTATTAATTTTGTTTTTTTTCGGGGTACTTTAGTTTCGCCATGCGACGTTTTTTTGTGCAGGGGGGAATGACCCAGAGCATCCCATACATGTCGGGTCGTCTGTTGCGCCCGTGACCCTACCTAAAAGGAAGAAAAGATCAACACGTGATGCCGACACAGGGACTGAAGGTGGCTACGGGTCTGATACGATCTCGACGAAGAAAGGCGCTAAGTGTCCCCGAAAACACGCCTGGGGTAGTTTAAAAACCCGTTCATCCCCCCGACAGCTTTACTTGGGAATTTCAAAACTTAGTGGCCGTCAACAGGAGGTGGTTCGGCAAATGGGTGTCGGGGATTTATTGCGATTCAGCGTAGACGGTATCCCGGTGAAAATCGCACACTACGCAGTTGATATTTTCCAACCTGATAAGATGAGGTTGTGGTCTCGGAAACAGGGGGTGAGTATAGATGCACAAGTTGTGCATAAGGTGTTTGGCATCCCATGTGGAGGCATTAAGTTTTCAAGCTTTGGTGAGCCGGAGAAGTGGGACCCTGCGCTGAAGGTCTGGTGTGATCGCTACCCGTGAACACTTACGTTTCTACCTCGTTGATAGTGAACAAGATACTCGCCGATAAATATGAAGACATGTTCATATTCAAGGTTGATTTCATAATGCTGTTCGTAACAACAATGATTATCTTTCACGGGAATGGCCTTTGCAAATAATAAATCCCAAAATGTTTTACCAGTGAAACACGGTTTGAGGATATCGATTGGTGTGACTTCATGGTAAATTCCCTTCAGACATGTAAGCAGAAATGGAGGCGGAGTGACCCTGGCGCACATTTGCTGGCCCATTGTGTAAGTCCAAGATCTTCTCTACCGGGTATCAAACAAACAATCGAGTGCGGAAAATAAGATTGATTGTGAAGAACAAAAGATTAAAACCGATGAAATCAATAGAACTGCTGCTTCACCTTGCACACAATCTCTAGGATTGTCTGGTACAAGGTGGTGGCTCTTGTGTTACAAAATGAAAGGTCTAATGAATGTGTAATGAAAGTCTAACCCTAAAATGAACTTAAACAAAACAATATATAGGGTCCACTAAAGCCTTGGCCCACATGGCCTAACCCAAGTCCATTAACTAAACTAAGCCCAATTAACACAAACAGGCTTAATAAAGACAAGCGTAAACCTACTTAAATATAGCCCAACAATATCCCCCTAGGTTTATGCTGTCTTTATCATGACCTAGTAGGAAGAATCTTCAGATCTTGATCTTCCAATCTTGGGTTCTTTCTTGTTCTCTTGGAGGTAGCTTCACATCTTTAATCATCATCAGCTTTTGCTTGAACATATTGCTAAAAAAAACGTGAGAGGAGGATTCTCAGAAGCTCTTTTCTTTGTCAATCTTCTCTTTCAAGCAACTTCACATGTACTTCTTCAGTTGTACTTCTCATTGTCAAAAGATGATTAAATTCAAGTTCTTATGACTCAGGTACATCTTCTCAGTGTGGTAATTCATGCTTGTCAGCAACTGGAACTCTTTCATTCTTCATCAACCCCTGTTTCTTGATTTGTATAAACTCTGCAAATTCTCAGAATTTTGTGAGCAAACAATTTATGCAACAGAGGGTCCAGTATATACATGAACACCAAGTACATCAATGTACTTCCTTTTTTTAAAATCTCAAAAACCTGAATTATGTTTGAGAATCGGTCAAATCCTCAAGAATGGTTAATTTTTATAAACGAAAACAAACAAATTAAAATAAAAATTCAAACTAATTACAATGCATCTTTTTGGTGAGAATCATGTGCAAGAAGATCATATCAGCTTTGTTAAAATGCAACACACCGTTAGTATATTTGTTTTGGTATACTTATAAAAGTGCAAGAAAGCAGTCCAAGACGATTACCAGCATCGTTTATCCACTTAAACAAACATACGCACACGTCTTCAAGTCCGATATGTTCTTATTTTCTTAACGTATGTTAGCCCAAAATAACCGTGTGTCCCACATCATGACATACCCCCGCGATCAAGGTATGCACAAAGCTTCTTCATAACAGGTGAGTATACTGCTGACATCTGTATGAATTACAAGGTCAAGATCATCGGTGATCAGGTCTGCATATATCTGGATGCAACAAAGAGACCGATGGATTCTCGACCAGGGTGAGGACAAATACCAAATGTTTCGGTATGATCATTGCTTTAGGCTTTTGATTTGTACCTTTAGCTTGAATTCTCTTTGAGAAATTTGGGTTTTGGCATTTTCTTATTGCTCTTTTAAGACGTCCTGGCTGTGCCTAGGTCAGCATATATCTGGATGCAGCAGAAGGGCAGCCAGGACATCCCCAGATGTATCAACAATTTAAAGACCTGAAATCTCAGACTTTGGCAATCTATCAACGCAAGATTTAAGACCATAAAATCATACGCCGATGATGTGTTCCCCACAAACTACACAACCCTTTATATTTAGAATTAATTTTTTTGGACTGAGTTCGTTGTGCAGCTTGCCTGCCAGTACATCGTATAATGGTGATGCAATCACACTTGATTTAATTTTCTTTTCAATTTTAAAGTGTGACGTGTGACAGTTCAACAGCTGATGTACTATCATTTCTTATTTTTCGCATCATGAACTCTCATTTTCTGAATTTTCTATTGTTTTTGTATTTTTCTGAGGGTATATATCCCCCTAAATTTGTGCTTAAAATTGAAAATTTAAAGAACAAATTTACAATCTAAAACTAATAAAAATATTTTTGTGTTTTTTTTTTATTTTTTTTAAGACCATTCTCGAATTAATGACCAAAACAATTTCAAAATTTTAACGAATCAGATTTTGAGCGCACCTCTCTAGCTGATTTTACCTCCATTATCTCCTTTAAAGGAAACATACTCACTGTTTGAAAATTTTAAATAAATGTATAACAGAGAGATGTCACCTGTCATGTGCGTGGAACAACCATTATCAACATACAAGTGGTCGTCGACAATCCTCCTTTGATGTCCCTGCACTAAGAAAGGAGATTAGTTAAACATTGGTACCCAGGCCATCGCGGTCCTGGGCACTCCTGAAGCATCTACGTATGACACTTCTCTCAAGCACATGTCGTTTTGCTCATTTGGATCTGGTACTGCTGCCTCCTTTGCTTTCCAAACTTGCTTTGGCTTAATAACCGGTTTTGCTACTTTCGGAGTAGCAGCTTTTTGTTTCTCAGGTTGCTTCGACTTCTGTGGTTGAACAACCTTCCGTTTGCTCTTGGCAGCATTCCAGTCTCCATCAGACGGTTTAACTTTGGGATTCATGTTCTTCCTTGCCTTAGGTTTATTACCATTCATTGGCTTGGAGTAGTAGTTATCCCTAGGCATAACCCTCTGATATTGCCGATAATAGGGCACATAAGGACGACTTGTGCAGTTCCTTGCAATATGACCGGGTCTTCCACAAGTGTAGCATGTTTGCTTCTTTGCATAAAGATCATATCCCGGTCTGTTTGATCCCACTGATGAATGTGAGTGATGGGATCTGTTGGATGATTTGTTTGCAGGCTTCCTAGTCTTTCTGCTCTGCTTAGAACATCTTGAACACCCGTGTGAACAAGATTGTGCGTGTGATGATGACTGTCCTTGAGCTTTCTGTTTAGCTTCAGGAACCTGTACATGAGAGTTAGCACAAGCAGTTTTTCTATGTGGTGGCACGTATTTATCGGTCATGCCATTAACAGATAGCTCAGAAACAGTCTTTTGCACATAAGGTATAGCATCTGCAGACAAATTAGACTGTTTCACACAAACACCTGCATTGTTAGTGCAAACAAGATCATCCCCCTCAACTTTAACCTCTACTTTTACTAAATCTGCACATGAAGTAGAAGCATCAGTAATGTTCACACATTTAAATTCAGGGACTATTGGCTTTACCACACCCGTGCCAACAGTCTTGGATGAGGGATCCTCACATTCTTGTTTAGTCTCGACTGGCCTTGAGCTCACAGATTCTTCAGATTCTGGCTCAGTCGAGGGTGAGACATTTGATTCAGCCGAACCACTTGATTCAGATACATGTGGTGACTCTGCTGAATCCCCCGTTGACTCGGCTGCTCTAGAGGACTCACAGCTGGATTCACTCGATTCAACTGATACTGATTTCTCAGATTCGGTTGTTTCGGGTGATTCACATTTGGAGTCACTTTCAGAAGTTGATGGGGCAGCTGGTTCAACAGTCTGTGGTGCCATGTACTCTTCAAAAATCTTCTTGAATGTTTTCATGAAATCAAACTCAAAGGGCACATTTGAGTCTGAATGGCCAGTCGGTTCAGTTTGCTCAATTTTCGGTTCAGTTTCAAAAACGATTTCTTTTAAAACATCATTCAATTTAGTTGTATCATTTGAAACTGGAACTTCATCTCTCTTCACATCAAAAACTCTGTCAATTTCTTTGTTTTTCTCAAAATTTAATGTCTCAGTCTGCTTTGAAACATCTTGAGACTTGACAAATGTTTTTGATGGGGCCTGCTCGTGCTTATGTTGTTTGTTCTTTGGTTTAGAGATTTTTACAGGAACCGATTCAGGTTTGGAGATTTTAACTTGATCCCTCGATGGTCGACTGGTTGGCTCTTCTATTGGAGGACCGTATCCTTTAACAGGCAGAGCCAACAATTCTTCATCCGACATGGGAATTGAGGAATAGTTTTCATTAAAAGGTGGTGGAATTTCCACAAACCCAATTCCCTTATTCCTCACGTCCTTTGGTCTGTACCTTAACTGGGTATTGATCATTTTTTCAACTTTGGGACTGGAACAATCGAACTTTTTAAAATGAAAATCGGCATTTTCAAATTTAGATTTTAAGTCGATCAATTCCGCGGTTAAAGTATCAGACAGTCGTTTGAAGTGTAAATATCGACACTTGTGATCACTCACCTCCTGATGCAAGCGCTTGATATCGAGTTTTTGTTGTTCGACCATTTCTTTATAAGAATTAAATTTCTTTTTAATATCCCAAGTGGCCATTTTCTCGTATTCAAGCTGCTTGTATGCAGAGAGAGTTTCTTCTCTAAAACCTTTAATTTTTAACCTGCATCGTTCAGTACAACATGATTCAGCCAAAATGTCAGCGTGTACCTCAGATGCGGATGGCACGTGGTCATATTCCATCTGTGCCATGAGAACTTGAACAGCCTGAGCAGCAGGAGCAGTAGATGTGACAGGAGCAGCAGGAGCGACAGAAGCGGAGGGAGCGGTAGGAGCAGCGGGAATGGCAGAACAACTTGAATCTGAATTCGATGATGGGGCAGCAGAATTGGATGAGCATGTTGCAGTAGAGGTGATGTTATCCAATTCTTTGATAAGTGATATTAACTCATCCGGCGTCATTTTGGACCAGTTTATTTCTGAAATAATCCGATTGACATTCATAAACCAGCTGCATGTTGGCTCATCTGGAATTCTTTTTAAAGCGTCTAAAAGAATCTTGTTGACCTATCGATTTGACACTACGATTTCAGCATTTTTCATGTCTGACAGCAGTTCGGTAAATCTGCCAATAAGTGCTCCCACGGTTTCACCAGAAGTGTAACTGAAACCCTCAAGTCTCTGCTCAAACACCTCACTTTGAGAAGACATTTTAATTTTTAATAGTGACCCCCCAAAAATCTAGACGTTAAAAAAAAATATTTCACACCGAGCACAGGACATCCAACCGTAGTCAACCGTAAGGTCGATCCCCCTAAATTAAGCTTACACTCAAGTGATACTACCGCTACTACTATTATTATTATTATTATTATTATTATTATTATTATTATTATTATTATTGAACTTTTGTTAGTCCATGAGATGCTTTCAAATTCCCAATGATATTCTTGAGATGCACAAATAGTCACACTCTCTCTGTCCTTCCCTACACCTCGAGACTCACTCTCTCTATATTAACTTTCTTCAAACAAAACAGCTTTTATCTCTCACCTCCACTTTCTTAAACGATTCACACTCTCTCTCTTCTTGAACATTCTTGTCTTCACTCTCTTGGACTTACCATAATAATAATAACAAACACTCTCTTTTTAAATCCAACAACAAAATTCCTTTTCCCTTTCACTTTAATCGATTAAGCAAACAAACAATCTGCATGCAATCCTTACAACCACCTTTGCTTGCAAACACAACCCCAAATTCTCAAAATATAAATTAGGCACCGATAATCAGATTCTTGACGAAGCAGCCGTGGATGATGCGGAACCTCTCTCTATGAGGCGCAGGTATCTGTGGATTGGGTTTACTGGTGGTCGTGTTCCGGTCAGATCTGGTTCGGGTGGTGAAGAGTTTCAGACGTTGTGGGTTTCAGGTTAACTGAGGAGTCTCCGGTGAGAAGTTGTTGGGTGACCGGTGGTGATGGGTTTTTCGAGGTGGTGAAGGTGACGAGTTGAGTTCGACTTGGGAGTTCAACTTGGAGTAGTGAGTTCGACCTCGAGTCAGGAGTTCGAGTAGTGAGTTCGACCTCGAGTCAGGCTGAGTTCGATGAAGATGGGTCTGAGTTCGAGCTACGGGTCTGAGTTCGAGGTGACGTGGACAGTTCGAGGTACGGATCTGAGTTCGAGGTGATGTGGCGGGTGAGTTCGAGGTACGGATCTGAGTTCGAGGTGAAACAGTGCTGAGTTCGAGTACAGATCTGAGTTCGAGTTGACGTGGATAGAGTTCGACTTGGGAGTTCGATGCCAGAGCTGAGTTCGACAACTGAGTTCGACCTTGAAGGATGAGTTCGACCTTGAGTTCGAGTTCGAGATGTGAAGTGACGTGGTCGATGAAAGCTGTCCAACTGCATTTCAAAATTTTTAGATCTGTTGACTTTTCTTTATTTTGGAATATTTTGGCTTTCCAAACTGAATCCCGAAAATTGTGCCAACACTAATAGCAACCTCCAAACAAGATTAAACACCCTCTTTTGAATCTGTTCTTGATGTTCTTCAACAATTTGAACAAAAACAAATCTGCATAACAACACTAAAAACACCAAAAAATGATTAGATGAATAAAATTAAAAATTTTAGATGCGAATAACCTGTAAAACCGATAAAACGCAGCAGCATAAACGTCTTCTTTTGATCTTTGAATGATACCGAACCGAGCCTTCGAAAGACTTCTTAGGCTCTGATACCAATTGTAAGTCAAAGATCTTCTCTACCGGGTATCAAACAAACAATCGAGTGCAGAAAACAAGATTGAATGTGAAGAACAAAAGATGAGAACGATGAAATCAATAGAACTGCTGCTTCACCTTGCACACAATCTCTAGGATTGTCTGGTACAAGGTGGTGGCCCAAGAACTACAAAATGAGTGTCTAATGAATGTGTAACCATAAAATGAACTAGAACATAACAATATATAGGGTCCACTAAAGCCTTGGCCCACATGGCCTAACCCAAGTCCAATAACTAAACTAAGCCCAATTAACACAAACAGGCTTAATAAAGACAAGCGTAAACCTACTTAAATATAGCCCAACACATTGACCTTTTTAACGGTACGAACAGCTACCCTTGCGCATTTATAGTTAAGACTTTCTCTAAGAATTGACTTTTTTTACCTTTTTGTTTTTTTTTGGGTCAGCTACTGTATGTTGATTGTTTTTCATTGATGGTATGAACACCCCAAAGGGTGTTCGTGCAATGCATCATTGGTCGCTGGAGTTGCTAAGCAGGCGTTAGGAGCATGAACTACGACATGGGGGGTTTTGGGCTTGGCAAAGTAAAGGAGGTGACTATGGCTACTGATGGTGACATGGAGGTAACATATGACTTTTGTCTGTTGGACTATATGTTTTTTTTTTGTCTTTTTTTGTAACATGTTTCTATGTAAGCAGGTGGAATTGCGTGTGGCGCGCGAAAAGTTATCGGAGTTCAAGTCATTAAAAATGGAGGTTGGTGCAATTATGAGTTCGTTAAGGTCAAGATATTTGACCAGTAGCAGCGTGCTTCGTTTGGAAGCTGAGTACCAGAAGGAACTGTGTTTGGTTCGTGAAACAGTCACTGAGAAGGGGAAAGCGCCTGAGACGCCAACAAAAATGATAAAGTATGTTGTTTCAAACTTAGTTGAGGAGTACAGCACTGGGTCGCCAGTCGGTGAAACCCATAGTTTTGAAGGTAAGTGATGCTAAACCCACATGTTATGCTACTGGTTTGGGTATACATTGTGCTTTTTTACCGCCATTTGGGAGTGTTTTTGCATTCAGGGGCAGCGGGTGCATCCGGACCAGAGTCGTCAGAGTCAGAAGGTGACGGTCACTGGTTGTTTTCGAGATGCGAAGCTGGGAGCAGTAAAGCTACGCCACAACCGAACGATGTTCAGGAGGACTCCCAGTTGTTGAAGGCAAATGGAGTCAATTATTCGAACCTGCTAGTGCAGTGGCAGAGACCGGGGTGAAATGGGCAGGTGTTGAATCTGGAAATGAAATGGTGGGTGACGTTGGGGTCAGTGGCAATGGAGGAAGGAAACTAGCGGAACAAATGGACACGCACAGGATGAGGTTTGATCTCCCAACAATATGCACGGGGTCAATCGTATGTCGCTAACATTTGCAAAAAACTACCTCTTACTTTTTTAATAAAAATAGAAATATAGGTTTTCTCCTTTTTAATCTGTTTTTTTGCGCGAATTGTAGCAGGCTCACCGGGGATGCTGACCGCTTCGTTTAGTCAGCCAAGCTTTAGCCTGGGCTTGACACAATTGACCCCACCGATGCGTGGCAGCAAAGACAAAAACCTGCTCGTTCCGCCACCTGCAACAGGACCTGGAGAAGTGAGCTTGAGCCAGCCAACTTTTAGCCTTGGCCTCACACAGGAGTATTCGGCCGATCTCGCAGCGGAAAAGGAGAGAGTTAATGCTGATGTAACACAACCATCTCCTGGCTTGGACCTGGAAAATGCGAATGAGCCTGTGAAAGGCCAGGTTACTAAAACAGTCTGTTCAGAATCTACGCTTGTCGAGCCTGCGAAAGGTCAGGGCACTAATTCTTTTTTTTACACTGGTGTAAATTAGCTTATGTATGTACTGTTTCTTTTCCTTTTTTACCGTGTGTTTTTTTTAATTGGTGTTGTTTTTCTTTTTTGTTGTTTGGTTATACATCGGTGTAAAATTACCTTTTGTTTTTTTATATCTCTTGGACGTACTTATAGGTCAAGGAAACCCGTCTTCTGTTGTGTTGAATGCACCAATATCACGAGGGGCATCAAGGAGTATGGTGGCCAGGTTGCCTGTTGTTTTAAATAGTGGTGATGAACTACCCACAAAGAAAGAGTCGATGGTGTGGGATTTCCTGTTTAGGACTGCTAACAAGATGGAGCTGATGGAACTAGCGACTGTTGAGGCTAAAAGGCGGTAAGTTTTCATAGAAATGGTTTTGTGTTACGGGGAGGTACGTACACATATGTGTTTAATTTTTTTTTGTCGTTTGTAGGCAGGAGGCTGTTGGAGGGTTCGTAGATTTGGCGGACATCGACCCAACTGAGTATTACCCGTGAGTGTTTTCCTAGTTGTTTTTTTTAAAGTTGCGTATATGTTTTTTAAGGTATCCGCCCCTGCTCACGCTGTATATGTTTTTCTAAAACAAAAAAATGGCAGTTATGTGCTGTTTGAAAACCGCTATGGAATGCGTTCCGAAGCCCCACTGCTGCAGTCTTTGGCAGTGGGCAAGAGGTTGTATGGTTCAGTCATTGACGCCTGAACGAATGTCCCGAATCACGATCCGATGTACCGGGGGCTCGGGGGGGGGGGGGGTTTCGTCGTTTGTTTTGTGCTACCACCACCATTGTGAGTAAATCAGCTTGTTTTGTTCCGGTCAGTTATTTTTATATATATTTTTAGTTGTTGGAATTTTTTTGCGCAGGTTGACTGGATGTTAAAGTTGGATGATGACCCAGGAGGTAGCCGTGTGGCGTGTTTAAAGAATGGTCTCTCGGGCGCTCTTTGTGGGGATGCGACAACACTTGACCTGTGGGGTGTGGACATGGTATTTGTGCCTGTACTAGAACGCGAACATTATTATGTGCTGGTTTTTGATTTGAAGCGTGTAGATGTCTGCGTTATTGACAACATTGTGCCGAAGAAGTCGCCCATGGTGCTATCGGACAACAATGTGTACTATGTTAAAAGCACGCCGTTCAAAGTGGTAAGGAAAAAAAATGCCACTAATTAGTCCCCCCTCTCTATTTCCCAAAAAAACTATGTTTTTTTGCCGCACTCATGATCCTTCTAATTTTACGTTTGTGCAGAAACATATCTTTGATGACTACCTTGCGCTTGTGAATCACCCAAAGGCGTCAACACTAAGGGAATGCAGTATAAGGCCGATACCTTTGCCCTGGGCCACCACGAAGAACACAGACGATTGTGGCGTCTTCGTTATGCGCCATATGGAAAACTACTGCGGGGTCTCCGTCCCTTTCAAGTGCGGATTTAGCCTGAATGGGAAGCGCAAGCAGGCCCAGCTGGACACCTTAAGGAAGCGGTATGCATCGAGTATCCTTTTGTTGTCCACAAACATCTACAGCGAGCGAGTTTGGCGTGGTGGCTAGTCTTTTAAATTTGTATTGTGTTTTTTTTGTTGGGTGTGATGGTACTTAAAAACCAAACATAAAACTGGTTGGATTTTTTGTTTGTTTTTCTGTGTGGTTGGCTTTTTTTGGTACATTTAGTGGCTGGACTATTTTTATGTTTATGATGCAGTGGGTAACTGTAAGCTTTACACTGGCGAATTTTTAATTTTGTATCACATGTTTGTGGTGTATGTATGTTAGTGCCCCATTTTTTCTTGTACACTAGTGTAAACATGTGCAAAAAGTTGTTTTTACAGGTTTTTACCCCCGCCCCAATGTAAATAATAAAATGTAATGATTATTTTTTTGTCAGTTGTAGAAAAATAAAAAAAAAACGATTGACATTTTAATGGCCCACTTTAACCCCCCAAGATAAAGTAAGATTAACCCCTGTGTAACTATATTTTAATGATTGTTTTAGTTGAAGACAGATGAAAAATGATTGACCTTTGAATGACTCACTTTATTCCCCTTTCCCACAAGTTTACCCCAATGTAAAAAATAACGAAAGCGTTAATTTGTTAGAAACTTTTTTGCAGTTTTTGGGTTTGTACGTGTGTTAACCACAAAAAAAGTAGGTATACACTAGTACCCAAAAAAGGGAATAAAAAGGGCGAATCCTCCGATCAACATCATTCACGTGGGGGTATTGTTTTTTCAATTGCTAACATAATTGCCCCCATGATTTTTTTACACCAGTGTATTTTTGGCTATTTATAACATAAGAGGGGGGGGGGGGGGGTTTCCAATCATTTTCAAACAATACTGTTGATGCACTTTCTGTGGACGTCACTGTCGAATAGACTGTGGTGATCCATAAGGGCATTTTATGGATCTGACGCATTTGTATAATATAGGACAATACCAAAGCCAAGTTCGACCTAATATACACTGGGCGAATGTGGAGGTTTTCCACATTCGACCATTACAAATGGGCGAATGTGGAAATGCTCCACATTCGACCATTCCAAAGGGGCGAAGGTGGCTCTTGGGTGTTGTACTATAAATAGCAATCTCATGTGTTATTGTTAATTTGGTGATTTGAGTTTGTACTTTGAATGCTCTCAAGGGGGAGGTCATGCCCGACCTCCCCCGGCCCCGAGATAGATGTTTATCCTACTGATGACAGTGTCTGTAACCGTTTCTGAATTAATACGAATCTGTGATGACTTTGTTATCGTATGTTTCTGTCTCGTCTCGAATCTCCCGTCTGAAATCGAGTTGTTTTCGCTTGATCGATCCGTGAATTCGGTTTTTAACCGGATTCTCAAATACAAAAGACCCCATTCAAAACCAAAAACAAAGGTATGTTTTTTTTTTCTTTTTGTGTAAAGAAGCCAAAAACATGGCGTTTAACATAGTGCAAAGAAGAAATCCACCTTGGCTTTACAAAACACTGGTGTAAAAAACAGCTGGGGAGTGTGTGTGTCACAAAAAAAAAAAAACACTGATGTAAAAAAACAAAAAATAAACTACACAACGGTAGTTTGTTTTTTTTTTCATTTCCCCTGTTTATACATATATTTCTAACCCTCGACACACACACAAACTTTATACACCAACGTGCAAATAAGAAAAACCACCCCTCGAGGGTAACGAAAAACACCGGTGTAAAAAACTTGTGGGAAAAAAAAGTTATTTAAAAAAAAACCACTTGTGTAAAAGACGAATTTTTTCGTTCTCCTTCCATAATATATAAAGTGGTTATTTTGGGTTTTCCTTGTTTTCCCTCGATGTATATATATATATATATATATATATATATATATATATATTTTCTAACTCTCTACTGAGCAGGATGGGTGGTGGCGAAGAAAAGCCTTTCAAATTCCCACGTAATGTGCGCAAAGGAAAATTGGTGTAACTATGGAATCGTTCACAGATGGGGATAACACAAAACCCCATCCACCCCCGAATCCGATGCCCCCTACTGCTACACCAGTGCGTCAAGGTTGTGACACAAGCATGCCAACCTTGCATCAGGGTGTGTACACCCCGCCACCGAACTCTGCATTTACCCCAGCGCGACAAGGCTGTCACACAGGCATATCAACCTTGCATCAGGGTGTGTACACCCCTCGCCCAAACTATGGACAACTACCGGTGTATCCAACCTACGGGGGGTAGTAGGAGAGGGACGGAGGTTAAGTTGCTTGACCTTGGGTACGATAAACCGTTTGGGATTGATGCGCCGAACAGTAGTTCTACCAGCGGTGGGTGGGCACTGAAAAAGCGTCGCACGGCGCCAACAACACCCAAACCAGCCCTGTGGTCACTACATAAAAAACGCCGGTAGCAGAGGAGGGAGCATCATAGGAGGGACCTGATGAAGACTACTGGGCCTCGGACGAGGACGACATCGTAGGTTTTGACTGGCCGTCCGAAGATGAGACAGATTCGGATGTGGTCATGTCGCCAAAGGGGCGTTGATGAAAAAGCTATCTTTTGGGGCCTTTTATGGGAGTGAAGATATGGGTCAATGTGTCTAAATAAGGTGTAACTGTGTTCTGTTTTGGTAGTTTAAGTCCCTGTGTCTAGTTTGTGGTCTGTTACACTGATGTAAAAGTCCCTCTCTCCCAATGTGTGGCTGTTTCTTATCGTTTTCGTAGCTGTTGACGTACAACCAATCAATAATCCAGTTTAAAAATGGGTTCAGAAATGCATTTATCTACCACAGTTTTACTAAGGGGAAAAACATACAAATAATAATAATAATAATAAAATAAAAATACGCGCACCATGCTAAATAATATTTCCACACACTGCAAAGTTTTTTAATACCCCCCCCCCCAAACACACACAAAAGCACATATCTACTAAACTAACCCCCCCTACAAAAAACACATGGCCAAAAAAATGCCCACCCCGCAAATACTAATGTCAAAAATGCGGATCGGACATTTACACTATGTTACGACCAGTGGATCATAGTCACATAATTGTTTTACTACACCACACAGATTATATAAAACATACTAAAAAAAGGGCGAGCCGGGGGATGTGCTGTGGGTCTGCTGCAACATTCTAAGGTTCTGGAACGTTTATCTTCGTCGGGCAGTTCCTGGAGTCGTGATCAGTCACATATTCCAGACACGTCTTGCACAGCCGTGGGTTCTTCTTCTTCCTATTTGCCGCCTTTTTGCTGGGGCCCACTAATCGCCGATTTGTTCCACACCCCTTGTTCCTGATGCCTTGCGGGTTACCGCACAAACCCTCAGTTTCCTCCAGTACACGCAGCAGGTCTGCAATCACAGCCTCATTCACGCCATCATGTTCGTCAGCCTCAACACGCTTCCCCATAACTTCATCCTTCATGCCCTTGAATTGCTCTGAAAACGCACATAACTTCTCGGGCGATTCACTTAGCCGATCCACGTATTGATTAAACCTTTCCAGCAAACCATTTCGCATAACAACAGTCGAACTGTGATCTACACCATAACGAGCATCAATGCTAAACACAGATTTTGGAAGCATATCGCGCCTCCAACGAGCCATAATATACTTCTCCGGGATCGCCTCGACTTTGGTATATCTAAAGACACAGAAAATATGGCGGCATAAGTATCCAATTCGGGTCCAAGAGTTACACGAACATGTGGTGTCACCCGCAGCAGCATCAACCTTAACCTGTATGTTTAAAAACAGGGAAAAAAACATAAAACATTTTAACAGGCTGGGATATATATATATATATATATATATATATATATATATATATAAAATACAAAAAAGTACCGTATAATCATTGACCACATCCGTTCGCTTGTCAAGGTGCGTAACAGTGTACACCTTGACGCCAACAGCCTCTTCTTGGTTTGAAATGAAACACAGCAGGTAACCTTTTTGGATTTCCTTTCGCACCTCATAGAACACGGTTTGGGAATAGACCAGCGCACATTGCTTTTCGATTGCCAGACCGGTTTTAAGTTCGGGGACCTTGGTCTCAGTTTGGTGCTCCACAACCCTCTGGTTGTATCTTTGAGTGTCCATCGTAGTGTCAAAGCACAACAGAAATTGCACGAGCGTGTTCGCCCAGCTGGAGTTGACTTTAAAGGATACATTAGAACTTTCACATCGAAACGTGGTCTTCATGAGGCAGGACATGGGAATATTGCGAAAATAGGCAGGCACCGAAAGCTCCTTAATGTTATACATGCCTCTAAGCTACTCGTTGTCTGTTAGTCCATACTTATCCGTTAACTTCCCCCATCGCCTTTCAAAAGTATCCGGTTTTATATAAATATTCCACACCAACTTATGGATGGCTCTACACACTTCTAAATTGTCAACACCAACTCCAGCAATCTGCCAAACAAAAAATGCAGCTAAAAACCCACATCAACAATCTGTAAAACAAAAAATGCTGTTAAAAAACACTTCAGAAATCAGCGACCAGTCACCTTTGCGGGCAACTTCTTCATAATGTGCCACATGCATAGGCGATGCCTAGCCTCAGTAAAAACAACGGGCACAACTTGCTTCATCACTGGATCCTGGTCTGTCAAGACCAACCGAGGTTGCTTCCCATGCGCCCCCAGGAACGTATTCAGCAACCAACAATACGACTCTATAGTCTCGTCAAACAACAATCCAGCCCCAAACGTTACGCAACGTTATTGTTGTCCACGCTAGTAAAGGGGACAAAAATTAGGTTGTACCTGGTTAACAAAAAAAAAAAGAGCCAACAATTAGTAAACTGCCAAATTATATAAAAACTATCACAGGGATAAAGGGCCTGGCTACTAGCCTGTTAGTTTGGTATGTCGCATCGAACACAAGCACCTCGCCAAAATGCTGATTGTTAATCTTCGATATCTCATCAGCCAAAAAAACATGCCTAAGCTCGCCGTTCACCAAGTTGTACTTGTAAGAAAAGTTAGGCAAGTGCTTCACCCTGTCATTCAGCTTCTCAATGATCATGGCCGAATCCCTGTTGCCCACAAACATACGAATGCTTCTGGCAAAATTCCTGTAATCAACCGGGGTACCCTTCACATTGTGGTGTCTGCCTTTTAGACTAACTTGCATTCTATGTGCTATTGTTGGCCCTACCTTATTTAGGCTCGCACGGTGATTGAATTCCTTACTTGCAAAATCCAGCTTCCTACCTATTTTCGTTAAGTCTCTGTTGTAAGACGGAACCAGCATGTGGTTGTGTGTTTCTTCGAAATGATAAATCTCCCACATTCGTGTCACGTTACATAGCTTAGCTCTAATGCTGGCTTTGCAGTCAGTACGCTGGAACGTTGACTGGCTAACCTTCAGAGAAGTTTCGTCCAACGAGTCGAATGTCCTCTTGCTTTGCTGTTTACCTGCATTAGAACATAGTATATACCTATGGGTAATCACACCATTTACCCTTTTCACAGTACCACACCTAGTTGAAAACCCACAGTTCCCGGCATACGACTCATACATTGCAACCACGTCTCCCCACTCTCTATACTTAGCCCTCATGTTTGGTTTAATGGAGTTGTCAACGATTGGTTTCCAGTAACGGTTGCCGTTTGGGTTAAACCAGTAATCACAACCAGACCCTGCACCCAAAAAGCCAGAAAAAAAAAATTCAGCATTATTCATTCCTTCCATTTTTTAAACACACAGTGTGCTCAAGTTTATATGATTTTTAAAAAACTTATTCTCTTTGTTTTTCAAACAGCCATTTTCACCACTTTGTTACAAAGAAAAAAAAACACTTACACTGGTGTTTTAAGGGGGAAAAAAACAAATTTTCTATGAACCCAACATATTGTATAACTGCTTCTTTACATACATCCTCACCATGAGTAAAATCCATTTTTTAAAAAAAACTTATTCTTTTTCTGTGTTTCAAAAAAAAAACATTTTTTCATTCCTTCCATGTTGTGTACACATGGGGGTGTTCAAATTTTATATGATTTTAAAATCTTATTCTCTTTATATGTTTCAAAAACAGCCATCTTTTTTACACCACTTTAGACTGGTGTTAAATGAAAAAAAAACGCAACATATTTTATAACTGCTTCTTATATACATCCTCATCATGCCTAATTTCATTTCTCTTTTGAAAAAAAAAAACTAACCCCACTATCCAGTACCAAAATACAAACACTTAATCACAACCCCCCCCCCCCCCTCCACAAAAAAAAAAAAAAATAAAAAAAAAATAAAAAATAAAATAAATTAATAATAAGAAAGAATAAAAATAATAAAAAACATACCATCATCTTCCACGCCCACGGGCTGGCTCACCGGAGATATGTGGGTAGCATCAACAGACGACCCCCCTACATCAGACGAGAATACACCACCTTCAACGGACGTCTGCAAGACACCGGATGATTCTTCGTAAACATCCACCGCCCGTTTCCCTTTATCAACCGTCTTTTTCATTGTCGACGACCCATCCTCAAGCCCCTGATGAAACTAAGGGTTTTCACTGATGAATATAGCAACGTCCTCTAAATATTTATCTAAGAAAAACTCATGATCTTGGCCAGCCTCCTTCGATTTCTTCATGTTTTTTTTTACTCAAAAGTGATCAGATTTTCAGAGGGTTTTGCATGCAGTTTACATCTGATGATTGTGTGGCTTTTATAAAAAGATTCCAATAATAATAATAATAATAATAATAATAATAATAATAATAATAATAATAATAATAATAATAATAATAATAATAATAATAATAATAATAATAATGGGCGGGAGAAGTATACAGTGTTTATGGGGATAATACAAAATTTACTAACATGGTTATAATTTTTTAATCCTAAATATATATGTTAACCTTGATTATTATATATATAACAAAGATGGATTACCTAAAATACCCCTTAATATAATATGGGATTAGTAGCTATGTGTCAAATGATTATTGGTTCACTTGAGTTCTCTAGTTCTCACAACTCAATGGGGTCTCACACGATATATATATATATATATATATATATATATATATATATATATATATATATATATATATATATATATATATATATATAGGGTAGGGATCATACGAGAACCAACTTTAGAGAGAGAACCAGAGAACCAGTGTGAACACAAACAAAAAAAAACCTAAAAACCCCACCTCCACCCCCTAAAAACCTAAACCCACCCACCTCACCCCCTAAAAACTTAAAACCCCCATCCCCCACACCGCCCCCCCATTGTGAAATGCACATGTGCAGCTAACCCCACACCCCCCAAAAACCAAAACGCTCCATCCCATCCCATCCCCCAAAGAGATACCCCTCTTCCACCATACCCAAAAACTAAACCCTAAAGCTAAACCCATTAAAAAACTTAACTATAATAGTGAAATGCACATGTGCATGTAGTACAATTATCTTATTTTATAGTTTTATATAGAGGTTTTTTTAAGTTTATTCACCACCAACCCCAAAAACTTAAACCTACCACCCCATCCCCCCAAAAAACTAACCCCCTCCCATCATACCTAAAACTAAACCCTAAAGCTAAACCCATGAAAAAAAACCTAAATATAATAGTGAAATGCATTTTGCGTCTATTTAATGATCACTGGATATTTTTTTTCCACTATATATATATATATATCATATCACGTCCATTTAATGATCATTTCAATATGGTAATTGATAATTTATTCAAAAGTGTGCTCTAATAGTGTAATGCACATGTGCATACGGTATATGTATGTACTAGTTTATACCCCGGGAGCGTCCCGGGTTGAGAAATCTAAGTAAAGTAAATAAAATTAGAAGTATCTAAACTATGAAAATGGCATCTGCCAATATATGATTATTATTATTATTATTATTATTATTATTATTATTATTATTATTAAACAAATCTCTGCCATAAGTTATCATATTCTAATATAAAAAAAGGGTAATTGGGTCGGGTATCACCTAATCCCAGGCCCGACTCAAACCCACAATTTTTTTTAAACTAATTCCAAACCTGACACAATACCTGTCGGGTTACAAAAAAATAGTCGTTTTTTTCTCCGTTTTTTATATAGCACTATGGTACCCGTTGGAAAGATAATAAAACGCTCGTTAATTTGGCGTAATTTTTTTCTTTAAAAAATCTTGTATATAGCAGATATTAACGTTTAAAAGTTATGAGAGAAAACATTAGAGATAAAAATCTAATTTTGTTTTTAAATTTTAAATTATTATTTTCCTAAAATAAAGGTCTTGCCACATAGGATGACACATGGCACACTCAATGAAGAGAATACCCTCTTTGAGCGACATGTCATTAAAATGGCTTTGGTTTATTATAGGTATAGATATATATAACAGCAAAATGCACATGTGCATCAGACGTGACGCAAATATGACGTAATAAAGGCCATTTTTTTGTTTTTTTTATTTTTTTTGTATTTTTTTTTATTTTTTAGAAAGATTAACACTAAAAAAACATTTTGGTGTTTTTACTTTTTTTATTTTTTTATTTTTTTTATTTTTTAGGTTATATAATTTTTTTATTATTATTTTTTTATTTTTTGGTGGAGGGGTTTTTGTGTTCACACTTAGTTCTTTGGTTCTCTCCCTAAATGGTAGTTCTCAAATGATCCAAATCCTATATATAGGGTCGAGATCCTGTGCAAAGTGTGTTTTGTGTGAGAAGGGTAAGAAGTGTTTTGGACCATTAGATCATCTTAATCGATGGTTTAGATTTAATAAGTGACATTATTGTAAATAATGTTATAGTTATAATAACTAATTAGGCTACTTAGGGGTATAATGGTAAAACACACCCTACATTTAATTCACATTTAAAGGGTCTAATTAAAAATATGGAAGGTCTATCAAATTCAATCTTCCTATTTACGTCCTCCATTTAATTCACATTTAAGTGTCTTTCACCTCTCTCTCTCTCTCTCTCTCTCTCTCTCTCTCTCTTTCTCTCTCTTTCTCCCCTCTCTCTCCCTGCGCCACCTACACAACCGCCATCAACCACCACAAACCACCACCATCAACTGAACCATCATTCGACAGCCACCATCACAAACATAAATAATCGGAGTGTTTTTTTAGGGATGAAGATGAAGACGACATGAGGTGATAATGGATCAGTGTGTTTTATGGTGGATTATTTTAAACAACATTCATATTGTTGTGTTTTATGTTCAAAGGATTTTTGTGTGGTTTAGTGTTTCTTGAATTTAAAACACATTTTAAATGTATGTATAGTTATGTTTTTTGAATGTGTTACTGATTGTGTATGATGAAGATAAAACACACTGGATTATGGAGAAGATGATGATAAAACATACGGGACTGTTTAAAACACAAAGTTGAGAATATGGTGATAAAACACACGGGTATGAACGTAAAAACACCTTGTGGATGAAGCAACTTACAAAACTATAATAAAACACCAATGTGCATTAAAAAACCATATTTTGCGTCAGTAAAACTCCTTATAAAGATAACACAAAAGGTGTGTTATACCTTCAAACCTTATGGTATACCAGTAAAACACCATGTGCTCACATCAGTAAAACACAACAATATGAATGTTGTTTTGATCGATGATAATTCAGTAAATGAATGATGAATGTGTTGAATGTTTATAAATATTCCATAAATATCCGTTCAATTTGAAACAAAAATCCCATAAGAATGCTCATAATTAATCACGTAATTAATTAGCAATTATCTCCTAAAAATAACATTAGCAATGCAAATTACATTGATACCCTTCTAGATAATAAAATAGGCTGCCATGTGTCACACTAGTATTGGTTCTCACACTTCTCACAAATAATAGGTTTTGTACATGATCCTAAACCTATATATATATATATATATATATATATAGGGAAATGATATTTTGGAAACCCACTTGAGTTGGAGAAACACTTGGCACCCCTATGTAAAAACATTATTTTTACCTGATTTTTTCAGCATAGCTTTTATATTCAATTTTATTAGTTTCGGCAAAAAAAAAAAAAAATCAAAAAAACGTCGGGTAGATAATTTTGTTACACATGTGTTATACAAACTCGGATTTATCGTACGTCAGCATTGTTACATATGTAACAAACATGTTGCATATTTTTTTTAAAAAAATCTACTCGGCGCTTTTTTGATTTTTTTTGGCCGAAACTCATAAAATTAAGTATACAAGCTATTCTAAAAAAATTAGGAAAAAAATAATGTTGTTACATAGGGGTACCAAGGTTTCTCCAACTCAAGTGGGTTTCCACATGATACTTAGCCTATATATATATATATATATATATATATATATATATATATATGAGCTTAAGTCAGCTAGCAACGACAAGCTTTAATTACACTTAAGTTGGGCAATATTAACCCCTTAAGATTATAAAAATTAAACATACATGCCAGAGCATTTATGTTTAATGAAAATACAAATACAAGGGGGAAGCAAACAAACATAAAGCAAGCAACTTCATCATACTTACCATGGATCACTAAATCAGGAGTGAAAGGAACGTGATTTATTAACTTGTGTAATATTTTTAATCATGGGCCCTCTCACAAATAAAAACCTGAACTTGAGTTTCATTGGTGCTTTAGACGACCACGTGATATACATGTTGTTTGTTAGCATTTGTCAATTAAGTTTAGTGCTACTGCACTAACTTAGTAGCGCTAAACCAAGGGACTATTGTGGTATAACAACAGTACAACACTATGCGTTGTTGCGCCGTTTGCTCACAAGATGCAACATTATTCAGTCACACGACTTCAGGGCACCGGCTTCTACGCCGCTAGGTTCACGCCACTATCATTTGTGTTTCCTGGTTCGGGCCTTCGGTTTTATGCCTCAATGTCTTCACGTGGGCCTTCACACAGCTCATTTCCTCCCAACCGACTTTCAAGCTAAACCGCCTTGTTTCAACCGGGTTTTACACCAACCCACTTCTGCGTTACTGGCTTCCACGCCATCTAGGTTTAGCCATGCGCTGTAACATCTGGTCCTACCCACTTGGTAAATCCATGCAAGACGGTAACTCTGCGCTTATCGGTGACTCCTACTCGTTGGTAAGGTCTTCGCGTATCCACGGAGCACTACTTCCGTCGAACGTAAAACTGAAAAAGATATCACCTGCGGAGCATGGTCTTCACCAGCCGGCAAAATCTCTTCGCGCATCCACAGAGCATGTCTTCACACGCCTCAGCAAAGATCTTCTTGTATCCAGTGGAGCATTGTTCCCGCCTGACGTAAAACGTAAAAAGCCATCACCATGGAGTACAGTATACATCAGTTGTGTGTATCATCCTCGTCAAGGTATTAAAGGTGGTACCGCATCGGAATACGCCTGCTCCATCGCTGTATTGCATCATCATGCGCACTATGACAATATTAGGCCGCATGCCACATTTGGCTACGCGATGCACCACAGTAAAAAGCTTAAGTCAAAGCTTTGGACAATATGTCAAAACTAGTTCCATATCTGGATCACGCATCTTGCTCAACTATGCACAGCCTGCGTGCTACCACAAATGACCCCTCATGAAAGGGTAAAAAGAAATCCAATGATAACGAATAATGGGTCCGGAAAAACGAAGTTCAGGTTACATCCTACCTTGTGAATAACACTCGGATATAACAGTCTGTAGGACGTCGTTTTGGTCTGTCATCATTATGTTGCTATCATAAGGGTAACTTTTTTACTGCTACCAATTAATAAGGTGTGGTACGGATTAATCTCGCAATTCCCTAATGAATCGGACAATCCGAGCTGGATGTAACTCCATATTATGTTTGGCCTGATTCACATGAATCCAATTTTTCACACTCCTTTGACAACATTTATAGTCTGGCGTCATACCCAATGTCGATCATCACACCAGATTGGGGTGCAGGACCAGCTATGATACGGCTTAACCCTAATCAAACCAGGCATTACCTATTAATCAAACAACATACAAGACACGTCAAATGTGCACAAGTTATATTGCATCAAACAACACGAAAGACATCACGTGTGCAAGCTGCACTATATTATCCAGATTGCGCATTTGTAATCAGAATACTCATGCTCAAGTACATTCAATCTTAGAGCCACCATCACATTTCAAACCTTAAGACATGCTAACACGTTGCGATTCATGCATGCTACCCTTATGCATACTTGAAGAACAAATCAAAAACACGGATAGACAGTTGATTAACCAAACATTTGTCATGCGCTGCCTGATTTCATCATAATCTATTTGATGAGACAATATCTGCTATAGGACCATGAGTTTCTTCTAGTCTAGCACCATCATCATCATCTTAATCACGATACTAGACTGGGGGACATGACGAGGTGTGTCCTGGCTCGGTCAAGCCGGTCAACACCTGACGTTATTTATACTAATATATTATCTATTATTAACCCAATAGCGAGGCCCATCACTGTGACACCCCAGGAAAATCCCACATCGGCCGTGGCCAGGAGAGATCCTTGGTTCATAAGTAATGTCTTGCCTCTTAAATAACCAATGCGTTTTGGGGCTTAATGTTAGTGGATGAGAGGAGAACTCCACAGTTAAGCGTGCTCAGGTGGGAGCAGTATCAGGATGGGTGACCTCCTGGGAAGTCTCCACCGGGGCAACCAAAAATAAATCCGTGAGCTCTGGATGTGCAACCCATCGGGGAAAGCGGACAATATTGGTGGTGAGAGGGGCCGGATGTTACAGATTGGTATCAGAGCCATTGGTTATAGTGAACAAGGACTGCATGTTGAGTCTAGTCTATAATCATCATAGCATAAGCGTTACTACACTCACAGCTTAAGTGCATAACTAGCCTTTGGGCTACGTATACTTGCTTAACATGTTATAGGAGATACATATTTCTTTAACACTAAACCCTATACTGGGCACATCTTTGGTCAAGGACGAGAGCTAGGCCATGTGGCGCATCAATTGAGACTAAAATTCCAACCAGCTTCACGGACGGGGAAGTCGGCAATAGAGTACCAGTGAGGGTACCAACTGTTAGATGCATGGGAGAGAACCCTTGAAGGAACTCGAACCAATCAAACCCGAAGAGAGCGCATGTGGAGAACTCTTATCCATTCAGGGTGATCGTGGTGGTGCCATGGTAGGTATCATCTCATTCTTGAAAGCCCAGAAGTGCATTAGAAAGGGTTATCCAGCCATTCTGGCTAACATCTCTGACACTCAAGCTGAAGTTGAAACGAGGATTGAGGACATCCCTGTAGTTCGTGATTTCCCAGTTGTCTTTACAAAGGAAGTACCTGGACATCCACCTGTTCGTCAAGTGGAGTTCCAAATCGATCTTGCACCTGGAGCAGCCCCAGTTGCACGCGCACCATATCGCCTAGCACCAGGCGAACTTCAAGAACTGTCTACCCAACTCCAAGAGCTATTGGATATGGGTTTTATTAGACCTAGTTCTTCACCTTGGGGGGCCTCAATCCTGTTTGTTAAGAAGAAGGATGGGAGCTTCCTCATGTGTATTGACTATTGAGAACTGAACAAGGTGACCGTTAAGAACCGTTACTTAATACCACGTATTGATGACTTGTTTGACCAGCTCCAAGGATCGAGCTTCTGTTCCAAAATTGACTTGAGGTCAGGATGCCATCAACTGAGAGTCCGAGAGGAGGAAGTAGCCAAGACAACTTTCCGAACTCGCTATGGACATTATGAGTTTTTGGTAATGCCATTTGGGCTAACCAATGCACCGGCAGTGTTCATGGATCTTATGAACCGCGTGTGTAAGCCTTATTTGGACAAATTCGTCATAGTGTTCATTGATGACATATTAATCCATTTCAAGAGCAGGGAAGAGCATGAGCAACACCTACAGCTGATCTTGGAACTCTTGAGGAATGAGCAATGTTTTTTTCTCTAAAGATTTGGAGGCATTATCTTTATGGAATGAAGTGTATGATCTTTACGGATCATAAGAACCTCCAACACGTATTCGATCAGAAGGAGCTGAGCATGCGACAACATTGATGGGTCGATTTTCTGAATGATTATGACTGTGCCATCAGATATCATCCAGGGAAAGCTAACGTAGTAGCATATGCCCTCAGTCGTAAGGAAACGAAACCCAAGTGGGTGCGTGTAACATCGCGAATTTCCCCTATTTTTTTTGATAAAAAGAATGTATTGTTTTAAACAATATATGTTTTAAATACCTTAAACTAATAATTATTTGTATCTCGACACTTTTGTACGTTTTAAAAATATTTCGAGTCACTTTCGGGCTTATATAATCATATTATGAATTTTGAATAATATAGTTTTAGGGAAATAATTGCCAAAAAAAGATTTGTGTGGACCGGGACTCGAACCCGCGTCCACATCCAACCAACACATAGTGACAACCAACTGAGCCAACTATCATCTTGTGTAGTATTTCAGAAGAAAATAAACTTAACACATTCCTTAAATTGATTAATCAAAGTCTTAGTCAAACAGTCAAAGTCTTAGTCAAACAGTCAAAGTCTTAGTCAAATAGTCAATTCATCATAAAACCTTACTTTATGGTGTTGACCAATTTTAATGGCTAATTGACTCCAAAACTAGTATAAAAACCCACCTATGACCCATTATACTTTGCACCTCTAAATCAATTGTTTCAATCCGATTAAACTTTCCCTCATACCTTTCTTCTATAGTCTATTACTTCTACAATTGAAGCTTTGATTATAAGCTCTTGTAATTGGCGAATTGGAAGCTTGATATTCTTTCTTTTTCGTTTTCTTCAATTTGGACTAGCTACGTTGTTGAGTCTTTGGGATTCGCCTCGCATACATTCACAACACATTATTCTATTTTTTTCACGAGACATAACATTTTGCTAAGGTGAGTTTACATAGCCCCTTTACTCTATTTTCATTATTTTTGGGGTGAAACATGTTTAAACATTTTATACTATCATTTACTCATATTTACTTGTGATTCAATTACAACATCATTCTATCATTTGACTGTAACAAAAAGACACAGTACAATCATTAACAATGATCAAGCCGCCTGTTTAGATTATAGCGCTATAGGTCTGACAAACCCATCCCCACGCATAAATTCAGGGATGATCGATAACAGTAACAATATTTAACTAATTTGCGAGTTAGTCATCAGTCGACACAAGGTTTGATTGTACAAAGATGCATTGTTACATGTCGGACTCATACTCTATCATCATACAACTGTGATTGTTGTACAAACTATTGTTATCAATTATATTCAAAAACCTATGTATTCTCACCAACTTTTGTTGACCCAAAAATATTTTCAAACTTAACATGTTTCAGGTTATACTTGCTTGAAGATTGAATTAATGCTTGAAGATGTGTGCATAGTATTATTCATTTTGATGTACGAATTCTTGTAGAACAATTGTATGTAATTTATTTAAATCAATTAATGAAATTTATTATTCACCATGAGCTATTGAACAATCGTCAATACGTGACATCCCGATGTTTCCGCCATCGGTTGGGGTATTACAGATTGGTATCTGAGCCATGGTTATAGGGAATTAGGTTATTAGAAAAAAAAAATAATCTAGTCTATAACCATAGGATTTTAATCAGTACTTGCTCCTTTTACTTGCAACCTTACTTGTTTATATTCTCTATTTTACTTCTTATCCTTACTTTAGTCCCTACAAGAAGAGTGCTCTCCATCACAAGATCTACTCTTAGACTAATAGGACAAATCCTCAGGTTTAGCCTGAACCACCTTGAAGATCTCGTCGAAGTTCTAGATTTTAATAACGAACACGTGCAATCTGGAAGGGTGAACGCCTGTATTCTGAGTTTTCTGTCTAGGACTGGCATTGCGCATATATCCCAATCAGACGAGGGACCCGGATGCCTACCTGGGAATTCTCGGGATGAGTGTTCACTTATAGGCTAAAGCATGTCTTCACTATGTTATTAGAATCTAGAAGCTTTGATAAGTCAACGTTTTCATTTATTCGTTTTAATTAATGAATAGATGATTACACTCACTTCCCTTAAAACTAAGCTCTAAAATCTCAAAATTTTACAGCTTAAATCAATCTCATATCATAACCATCTATGGATTTCACCATCACACTTCACCTTACCATCTTAGCCACTTTTTAAATATTCAACACCCTACCCAAATCATATTATTTCATTTCTCCACATGTTACTTATTTTTTAAAAACTATAACCTCATACCTTAGCACAAACTAAAGATTTCTAAATCTTGTTGTATTTTCATTACCTAGTAACTTTACAAAGTACATATTTTTGTCAAAAGATGTCCTCGAACTTAAATTTAATTGTTTATTTATTGACGTAACAAACAATTTTCTATATAATGCTTTAAACTATTAAAGATCACTTAATAGAACCTTGATCTTCAAAACCTAATGTCATGTTCGAAATCTCCAACTAACGGGAATATTTTAATCAAAGCCCACTTAGCTTGCACTATTTAACAACTTTTGCTTTATGTATAAAACCAATTTTGAAAATAAGATTTTTTTCTTCCATAGGAATAATATCTAGTCTCTAAATTCTCCATCGACACTCACTCATTTTCAACTTGTTCAAATTTTTACAATATTTGGCATATACCACAATCATGTTTTCTTATACACTTGATTATAACCTTTGATCCAAACCCCAAAATTTACACTGCTACATAATCTCCTTACTATAAAATAAACTCTTTATAAACTATCTTCACATTCACTATCTCTCACAACCTTGATTCTGCTTCAAGATTTTTCATCATCGTCTCAAGAACTAAATTCATATCCTTCACCTTCTCACACATGAGCTAGTTACCCATGATAACCAAACTATTGAAACTTGATTGTGTGTTGCATCAAACATAATCCTTAGTTATACATGAGGATTCGATTATCTACCATATTTAAACATTTGATACTAGAAATCATGGAATATAAACTATTTGCTATAGACACACCTAGAGTCATTAACCTTGTCTAGGACAACACTATTACAACTCGCATGCTATGCTTGATACTTGATTGTTTATATGTACATATTATCAATTTGCAATTTATGTGTGAAATAATTGGTACACTTAATTAAACAACTGGTAGAGGATGAAGTACTTGCTCAACAGTTAGTTGAGTACCAAATAACCTACTCAACGATTGGTAGAGGTCATCATGCCTGCTCAACAGTCGGTAGAGGCCCTACAACCTGCTCAACGACTGGTAGAGGCTATCGCACCTGCTCAACAATCGGTAGAGGTTCTTACTCACTGACTGGTAGAAGTCTTTTTCCTACTCAACAGTTGGACTCATTTTTGGATACATTGTAAACAATTCAATCACAAGGTTATTTTGCATTACTTACATGTGTGTTTAGAGTCATAGAAGGACACAAAACCCTAATGTAAGGTAAATTGGTGATTGCGGTCCGGAACGTAATCATGAATTTACAGGTACGTTAAGGTAGTGTGAAATTCTAATAAGGTTTTAGTAGTTCATTTGGTTTTCATATAGCCAATCAATTCATGCATTTGGGGTCATTGTTGACCGTTTGACCAAATCAGTGCATTTATTTGCAATTAAGGAGACGGACAAGTTGGAACGTCTAGCTACCGTATATATTAAAGAAGTTGTCTCTAGGAATGGGGTGCCTACTTCTATTATATCGGATCGCGACTCGGAATTTACTTCTCGTTTTTGGACTACTCTCCAAGATGCTTTGGGGACTCGCTTAAATATGAGCACATCCTATCACCCACAGATGGATAGAAAAAGTAAGCATACCATCCATACATTGGAAGATCTGCTACGAGCATGCGTGGTGGACTTTGGCAAAAGTTGGGATAAGCACTTGTCTCTAATCAGATTCTCGTATAACAACAGTTACCACACTTCTATTCAGTGTGCACCTTTTGAGGAACTATATGGACGCAAGTGTAGGTATCCCATCTGCTGGACTGAAGTTGGGGATAGCCAGCTGACAGGTCCCGAACTCGTGCACGAAACTTCTGAGAAAATAGTGCAAATCATAAACCGGATGGCTACTGCTCGTGACCAACAAAAAAGCCACACTGATAAGCGTAGGAAACCTTTGGAGTTCCAGATTGGGGACAAAGTATTATAAAAGGTATCACCTTGAAAAGGTGTCATACGCTTCAGGAAACGGGGAAAGTTGAACCCACGATATGTCGGACCATTCGAGATTGTCGAAAGGATTGGTCCCGTAACTTACAAGTTAAACCTGCCTAATAAACTTAGTGGAATGCATAATGTATTCCACGTATCAATTCTAAAGAAATGTCTATCTGATACGACACTGGTAGTGCCACTGGAGGAGATCCAGGTGGACGACCAGCTACGGTTCGTGGAAGAACCAGTGGAGATTCTTGAGCAGGGCGCCAAGAAACTCAAACAGAGCACCATACCTATTGTTAAGGTGCGATGGAATTCCCGTTTAGGACCGGAATATACGTGGGAACGCAGAGATCAAATGCGGCTCAAATACTCACACCTCTTTACTGAACCTGAACCTGAACCTGTGCATAGATCAAACGCTGAACATAAAGCAGCTCGCTCAAAGTGAATTTCGGGGCGAAATTTCTTTCAACTTGGGGATGATGTGACATCCGGGAACCAAGCACACATTTTTATGCTGGCTTTATTGTTTACTTACCGAATTTCAGGACGAAATTCTTTTCAACTTGGGGATGTTGTGATACCCCACAATTTCAGGTTCATACTTTGACCGAATTCTAGTTAACTTGTACTTACATTCACAACATTTTACTTAACTAGGGTTAGTTAACTGAGTCACACGATACACGGTTATAGGTGAACAATTGCATACACGAGTCTTGAACCCTGAACGTTGGTGAAACAATAAAACAAATAATTGTAGAATAACTCATTTGATATTATTTGTAGTTATGTGCTTAATTGAATTTATTTGTGAACTTATGTACAATTCTGTGTATTTACGCGAAACGTGTTACCAAACCGGTAACCGACACCTGACGAACCGGGAACGTATTTAAGTTGTAAAATATTGAGTAGAGTATTTTATGGACTAGGCGTTATATGTAAAACCCAATTATAAAGAAAAAAAATGAAATATATATAATAAAACCTTTGGACTTGGATCAGTCTAAAAGATCAGGCCAGGCCCAGATCGGCCCAAGTTAGTTTTTGTTATAAAAATTGATTTTTAACCTAATTTTTCATTATAACACAACCCTAATCACTCTTAACAACCACCATACGAAAATATAATTACCTCCTAACCTCTGCCATAACCATAATCAATCAAGTTTTGGAGCTCTAGTTGAGTTTTTATCACCCGAATGAAGAGCTTTAGGTATATTATCAAACCGTTTGTGTTTTATCTTCTTTATTATGTTATAAAGCACCATAAACAAGTTGTCCAAGATCTTAAATAAACTTACAAAGATTAAAACATGGTTTTTATAAAGGTTTAATGGGATTAAACAAGGTCTTATGTGTTATTATGTGTTAGATGTTATGTTGTTGTATGATTAAGGATTATTGAACATCTAGGGTATATAGATGATAATATTTACCAAAAAACTTGCATGTTTTGATTAGATTGACATGTGATGAATCTTGTATGATGTTTATTTGATGTTCTTGATTGATGATATGCAACTAGGGTTTGATATAGTTGATAATGTTGCATGACTAAAGTCTGGACAGAATCTGAATGTCGATTTGTAGGCGCTGTATCACGACTTTAATATATCTGTTTTGATCGGTTCTTTGCATGAACATGTTTTACAAGGTCTTAGCTTTTTATAATGGGCAAAATCATCTTATTTGGACGTCGGTTGATATGTTTTTGGAATTTTCTTTGATTAAAGGTCTAATAAGATTTTCGGATTAGTATTTTGGGTCAACTTTAAACGACCATAACTTGACCTTGATGAAACTTGACTTTTCCATGTGGATTAATCCCGTTTGGATGAATACACAATTTTTGGAACTTTTTCTATTAATCTGGTCTGTTGTGAGTATTTTCTGGACATAGCTGTATTTTATGATTTTTCATAATTTTTGCGTATAGTTTTGTCACGAGATAAAAATATGGACTTATCCAGTAGATTCCCTGGAATAGTTAGTAAAATTTTGGGAGTCTATTTCATTGAATAAGTATTTTTAATAAATTGGTTTTCACAGAGCAAAATCTGTCCTAAAAACGCAGATTATGTAATGTATACTTATGTGGCTAGTTGGAGTCTTGTATGACTTGTATTTGACATGAACTTGTATGAGCACTTATATGAGGTATATATGAAGTACATAACTGATGTTAATCATTGTGTTCACCAACAGGTCCGTAGGGTCTACTTGTGCATTTAAAATCATTAGGTGTCACTTACACGGTTTTGAACTTTTAAACGTCTTGGACAAACGAGTTATATGGTGTATTGATTACACATATATACTCAGTTAGTGACACATGTAATAGGGAGTCGGTAGCACGTCCTTATTTTCGAAGTTTGGATTATTTGTTTGCAACCTAAGGTGAGTTTCACTACTTTTCTCAAAAGCATGCGTCTCGGGGAGACAACTTACTTAACTTTTTCATAGTCCGGTTTGGGACTACTACACATCCCGGGTTTTGGGATGCTATGACTCCTTGTGTGGGTCGTGTTTTGCTAGTTTCACACTCTGTGTCCTTGATGAACTAAACGACATTCTATCACGGAAGTCCTTCACTATTTACCGAATGAGTTGCCGGGTTATGGCAAGCGGGTTACTAGTTGATAGCGCTATTAGGTTTGATAAACCTCACACCGTGCTGGGAGCCGGGCGTGAACTACGACCTTAGAATTTATCATTGTTGATAGGCAATGATGGGAGGCAAAAACCAACTCGCGGGGCGAGTGCATTGTTCAAATAGCAATTCGGTATATCATTGTTAAGTTATCATGAATGGGTTAGCTATCATTGGCATACGCTAAACTAGTGGTTCTTGGTTTTGGTTATTGATTACTACTTTTGGGTTTGGAAAATCTAACTGTCATTCTTGGATTGGGAAACCTACACTTTTAATTACCTTACTTTGTGAACTCACCAACTTTATGTTGGCACACGATATACATGCTTTTGCAGGTAGTTAGCTTCCGATGCCACGATTAGAAAGCACTGCACACTTCACTACATTTGGGTCTAGGCATACATCTAAATTTCATTCTATGCTTTTATGTTTCCTTTAATATGGTTTTATATTGGGCACGTTGTTTTGCGCATAGTTTTAAACTATCTATGTTTGGTTTACGCTTCCGCAACTTAACTAAACACTTTGCTAAATGCTAAACTTGATTTTGAAAACGGACTAAATGGTTTGGGCATTTAGAGTCGTTCTTATGACTTATGGCTATGAGATCCTGGTATGTCATGCGCCTTGCGGTATAAACCCCGCAGTGGAAATTTGAGGGTGTGACAATCACGATGTAGCTTGTATTAAGCTTACTGGGCTGAGGGTTTTATGGAGGCAACCCCCTAACCGGGCTTGGTGCCATTGGGCTATGTACCCATAAAGTTAGGGGTCTGTGATGGTGGCCCATTAGTTCCCTATTTAAGAGGTTAACCTCTAACCCTAGGGAACATGTTGGAGCCTATCACATTTTTTGTGTCTGTGATGGGAGGAAACTCCTGGCAATCGCCTCCATCCCTCTTTCTTTTCCTTTTTTCTTATTGCAGACCTGGATCTTGAAGACGGAGAGGACGATGTGTGGTCTTGTTCATCTTTATCATCGCTGGAGTATGTACCCATACATGTATTTGCTTCTTCAGAAAGATATTGAAAGAATGCATTAATCATTTATGTTTCATGTCTGTTTTATGCAAAATACATTAACAGGGCCTAAAGATAACCCTTTCTTTCTCAAACCAATCTAGGTTCTAAATCGGTTCGGGGGTTTTACGAAGGATTAGAACCGGTTTTGTGCTTTCATTTAGAACTAAAATACAAGTAAATGGTACATATTTAAAATCAGAACAATGAGACTTACAACAAACAACTCCAATAAAGATAATTTCGAATGAGTGAATGACGATTTATCGAGACAAAATTTTAAACACTGCATCATAATCACTAAAGAGAATGTTACTTGAAGTACCTAGAAAAGTGTGATTAGCCTGTAAAACGGTAAGCATATGACCCACTTGCTTTCTCTTCTAACTCATTTTCAACCATTTGAATAAGCAATTTCTATCACTTGCTTTCTCTTCAACTCATTGTCAACCATTTGAATAAGCAATTTCTATGTTTCTGTTTTAACAACCTAGAGCATAAACACAACATATCACATTTTCTAATTAAAAAAAAAACAACCAAAAAATTAATAATAAGGAAAATCCCTAACATTACAATGCTGATCCCTTTCAAACATCAATTGATCTTAAGTTGCATAAAAAATAATCAAAGGGTTTGATAAAGGAATTGATTTTGAAGAAAATAATTGATTTATAGAAAATTAAATGGGATTTCAATAAATAAAGGATTAACCAAGAGTAATCTTCATCACTTTTCAATTGAATTTCCCATTCAATTGCAATTATATCCATGATATTGATTACATGGGTTTCCTTTAAGGGTATAATGGAGCAGAACCGAAGAGGCTTCAAAAATTAATGTGACGGTTTCAAAGGTTGAATAAGGTGTATGACTTGCATTACTCATTTATATCATTACCATTAAACGTTGTACAAGAGGGCATAAAAGGAAGAAATTGGATAAAAATTATAGATTTATACTAAGACTCTTGATATGCCATCTTAAAAAAGATGTAAATTTACCTTTTTATCCATCAAGCACCCATTATAGATATATATAGATATAGATATAGATATATAACTCATATAATTAGAGTAACCAAACTAACCGTAATCAGCTTTGAATAAAAGTTTCATATACTATCCTATCAGAACTTAGAGAGGTCGGATAAACATTAGGGATTTTTAAGAATCATATAGATTAGTCTTAGCTTAGTCTTCATGTCTAGCTTGCTTGGCTTGATATTATGGAAGTTTGACATTATAGAACTTTACTATCAATGAAAAAAAGATAATATGACAACAGATCATACATGCATGCTCTCCAAGCACCATTTCTCGACGTACATTCATAGATTTGATCATATTTGATAACTTTATGTTCATCCAAAGCTCTATTAATATAGTGTGAAAGATTTTTAAAAATTCCATAAGGTGGTTGGCAAAACCAGTTCTTGATGATCATATTGTTCATGTTCATTAACATCAAACATATGATAATGATCATCATGAGATCCATGAAGATCACTTAACACATCCCAGTTGAAATCTTCTTCTCCCAAATCAGATTCTTCAACAACACCTTTTGAAGATGAGAACTCATCCTCTTTATGATCATCTTTCTTTACCACTCCAATTTGTTGAAGAAACTCATTGAGATCGATTTGCGGCTTTTCAATGCATTCTTTGACATGGGGTTTGTCACTAGTAACTTGAACTTGAGCTTGAGCTTGCTCTTGGTTGATTTGATCAACATTCGACGAACCACTTGAGCTGGATGAAGACGAAGGCAATGGCTGAGTTTTCTTGAGTTCTTGAAGCCTTTGATGAATCACATGAACACTCGGTTGCGCATTAATATTGAGCAAGCCAGTGGCTGGAAACATGGACATGAACTTGTTTGAAGAAAACCATTTAAATTTATGTGATTTGTTAAGCGGGTTGAAGTTGGATCGAAGGTGGGGTAAGTTAAGATACGCGTCAGGGCCGTAGAGTCTTCTAGCGGCCTCGTCGTACGCCATGGCAGCTTCTTCCGCGGTAGCAAAAGAACCTAACCATAAGCGGGTTCTTTTTTTGGGTTCTCGGATTTCTGCCACCCATTTGCCCCATGTTCTCTGGCGAACGCCACGGTATTCACATGCGGCGTTCTGTGGCCCGCCTTTGCCGCGGGTTGGGCCTTTCTTCCATGGTTTGAATGGAGCGGTGGCTCTACGGCAATTGTCCATGAGGATTTGAAGTTGATGAGTGAAGTGTGAAAGGGAGCGGGGGTTATGTAGAGGAGTGTGAGTATAGGGGGTTAAATGTTGTCACGTTTTAGAAAGTTTTGTTTTTGATTTTTGAGGCCCATGTGACCGTTGGGTTAAGTAGACTGTACCAACCTCAAAGCCCAAAAAGAATTGTTGAATATTGAGTAGTGTATACATATTGAAACGTGATGATATTAATTATGTTGAAATATCACAGTTTAGATCTTAAAAAGTGTTTGTTTTACTTAGTTAATAATAACAAATGTAAAAGATTTGATAAATTATGTCGTTATTTTATATAAGAATAAGATAAAACAATTTATTTAGTATGGTGTATTAAGATAACTAGATTAAAAACTCGTGTATTACACATGTTAAAAAAGTTAGTAATGATTCTTCGCCGATGTGACGACTGAGAAAAACAAGGAAACGATGATTTGATTGCTTAAGACCATAAGGTAATGACTGGAGAAGTTCAAAAGAAATGGGTTGATGGTCGTGTATCGGGCTAAGTCAATTAAAAATGTGAACAAAAAATACAACTGGGTCATAGAATTGTATCATATGACACCACATTTACTTACGTATCAGATTTAAACATTTTTTTTACTATTTAATAACTATTAGTTTGTCGTGAAGATGAAAATATAAAATGTAGTTTTATAACATTTCTAGATTTATTTGTTGTTTTTTTAATAAAATGAAAATAAAAGTAGGTTGTCGAGTTAGTGACTAAAAACGGAAGAAACCGGAAAAAGTTTAGGGAGAGGTTGTGGGTGTTCCTCATTCAAAAATAAAATAAAATTACCCCAAAAAAGTAAATAAATCCTGACATAATATTGGCTAATCAAAGAAAATATATATCTTTGTCACTCTTTGTGTTTTATGGTTTCTCCTAAGTCCTAAGATCACTTGTATATTAAAAATTTTTTAGACACCATTCAAAACATTGGAGAAAATGTTAGTGTTTTAGGATATTGTAATTATACTTTTGAATAGATATATGACGTGTCTATGGGAATTGAATGATGTAGGTAAGTAGTTAACTAATTTGTCTTCAATGAATAAATACACTCTCGATCATTTCACCTCGGATACTCTCTACTTGTGTAGGTAAGTAGTTAACTAATTCTCTTTCACACACACTATAAATCTATCTGTGGATCTCTAACTCTATATCTATAAGGTGAGAGAGAGGAGGGATACTATGAAGTTGATGAGGATGAAGAAGAAATCCACCTCAAAACATTGGAGAGAATCACGAGTTGTAATTCACATGTTCTCCTGACCATTCACGGTTTCAATCTTCCCTGACTCGCTCATCTTTTTCCCATGCATCTTCATTAATCAACTTAACTAAGATCTCCATCTCTCTCTCTCTCTCTCTCTCTCTCACTCACACACACACACACACACATATGTTCACGTGTCTCATCTTACCAATGTTGGGTCGAAGTCAAATTCAAATTTGATCATGCATTTCCGGTCTCTAGAGTGATTAACCAAAGTATGGATCGTGGGGAAGACTAATGTATGTAACTATTAACTTAAAGGTATTCTACGCAAGAAAAAGGGCGAAGTAAAGAATTATAATAAAATACTCCATACATGCAAAATAAACAAATTTTATTGCAAGGATAGATCATTAGTGAAGGTGGGTACCAAAGGTAATATGTCGAGTTCCTAAGATATTATTCATTCCATTACAATTTAACATATGGATTAATCACGAAATTTTCAAGCTTAGTGACAGATTATGCCGACTGATAATTCCATCCGAAATCAATTATATGACCTAGGGGTGTAAACGAGCCAAGCCGAGCCGAGCTCGAGCCTTAAATTATCCAGCTAGGCTCGTGACAATTTTCAGAAGCTCGAGCTCGATTCGAGCCTTGTATTTTGGGCTCGAGCTCGGCTCGATATTATATTTAAGAACTCGAGCTCGGCTCGAAAGCTCGATCAAAATGTATGTGGCAAGAGTTTAAACAAGCCCAAGCTCGGCTCGAGCTCGTTTTGGACCATTAAGGAGCTCGTTTTGACTATTAATGACTCGTTTTGGACCATTAATGAGCTTGTTTTGGATAATTAAGAAGCCCAAGGCCCAAAGTAATTTAGTTAATGCATGAGTTGCAATATAATTGGGCTATATAGTATTAAAAGACATAAATAAGCAAAGCTTGATAAGGCTCGACGAGCCCAACCGATCTTTACATTCGAGGCTCGAGCTCGAGCTCAATAACCAAATGAGCTTTATTTCAGGCTCGAGCACGGGCTCGAGCTCGATAAGACTCGGCTCTTTCGTGTTTTTTACCAAGTCAAGCTCAAGTAGCTCGTGAGCCGCTCGGTTCGTTTGCACCCCTACAAATAACTATGTTTTGATTTGCGTTTTCTATGGTTTTTGGAACTTGTTTTGGATTTATGATTCAGTAAAGATTTTGATTTCTCTAGATCTGGCACCGGATCTAGATAAATCAAAATCATTATAAAATCATAAATTCGAACAAGTTCTGTGATACCTCGCAATTTCAGGTTCTTACTTTAACTAAACTCTAGTTACTTGTACTTACAATCCTTGCATTCTACCTAACTAGGGTTAGCTAGATAAGTCACACGTTGCACAATTATAGGTTAATAGCTGCATGAAGTGGTGATTCGGGGAATTACCAAACTACATACACGAGTATCGAACCTCGGACGTTGGTGAATTGTAAAATTAGATAATTGCGGATTAATTGATTGCAATTACGTTATGTGAATCTATGTGTAAACTTTATGTGATTATGTGAACATAAAGTAAACGCGTCATTAAAAACCGTAATCGACGAACCGTTAGGAGGGTTGGGGTCTAAATACATGGGGTCATGCTTGATATGGTCCAAAATAGCGAAAACATCGAAGAAAACATGCAATACATTGGACTAGACCGCGCGAAACGGACCACGAATGAGCGAACGGCCGCTAACTCAACCTGAACGGCCGCTCACTCAATCCGAACGGCCCACTCACTGGGTCTGCGCGTCTAAACCGACTTTAAACGCTTATTTAAGCAATCTTAAGCCCCAAGTACCTCATAACCTTAACCCTAATCGTCCCTAACACCTCTCCTACGAAAAATACATCCCCTAACACCTGCTAAGGCTCAAGAATATCATTCGGGAGGCATAGAAGGTCTTCGGTTGGTGATCTTGAAGTGCTTTCGGTATAACATTCAATCTCTTGTGTTTTAATCTTGTTTAATATGTTTTTAAACATCATAACAAAGTTTATCCAGGTCTGAAACGTTTTTATAAAGATTAAAACTTGATGTTTATAAAGGTCTAATGGGTTAAACATGAGATTATGTGATGGTTATTGTATGTGTTGCATGATATTGCATGTTCTTGATGTATTAGACTTCTAGGGTTTACGTTTGATGATGTTTAACATGTATCTTGAAAGGTTTTGATCAGGTTATGTCTTATTGATATTGTATGATGATTGTTGGGTGTTATTGATCGATTATATGCGTAGGTGATTGATTATAACTAGGGTTTATGCATGTTTTAAATCTGGACAGATTGTTTAGGTCGACTTGCAGAGTCTGTAACGTGGCATTAAAGTATTTGTTTTGATGATTTCTTTGCATAAACATGTTGTAAAAGGTCTTAGATTTTCGTAATGGGCAAAATTATCTGATTTGGACGTCGTTTGATATATTTTTGGAATTTCGTTTGATTAAAGGTCTAATCAGATTTTCGGATTAATATTTTGGGTCAACTTTAAACGTCCATAACTTGAGTTTTACAAAGAGTTAGGTTATGAAATTTGGACAGTAGGCCAACATTGGTAAAACTCGGTTCTTCCAAGTAGATTCATCCCGTTTGGATAAATACACAATTTTTAGGAATTTTTCTACTAAACTAATCTGTTATGAGTATTTTCTGGACCTAGCTGTATTGTACGATTTTTTTCATAATTTTTGTGTATGGTTTTATCCTGAAATAAAAATATGGACTTGACCGGTAGGCTCCCTAGAATATTCAGTAGAAGTTTGGGAGTCTAACTCATTGGATTAGTATTTTTAATAAATTGGTTTCCATGACGCATAGTCTGTCCTAAAAACACAGATTATGTATTGTACGCTTATGTGTCTAATTGGAGTCCAATATGGCTTGTTATTAACATGAACTTGTATGAGCACTTATATGAGATGTATATGAAGTGTATGACTGATATTAATCATAACGTTCACCAACGGGTTCGTAGGGTCTACTTGTGCATATAGAAACACTAGGTGTCACCTACACGTTTTCGTATTTTAAAAAGTCATGGACAAACGGGTTATATGGTGTATTGATTATACACATATACTCACTTAATGATACACATAATAGGGAGTCGGTAGCACGTCTTTATTTGTGAAGTTTGGATTATTTTCTTGCAACCTAGGGTGAGTTTCACTACTCTTTTCTCAAAAGCATACGTCTCAGGGAGACAACTTACTTACTTTTCTAGTCCAGGTTTGGGACTACTGTTTTATTCCGGGTTTTGGGATGGGTTGATTCTCGAGAGGAATCGGGTTTTGCTAGTTTCACACTCTGTGTCCTTGATGAACTAAACTGCATACTATCACGAAAGTCCTTCACTATATCGAATGAGTTGCCGGGTGGCAAGCGGGTTACTAGTTGATAGTGCTATTAGGTTTGACAAACCTCACACCGTGCTGGGAGCCGAGCGTGAACTATGACCTTAGATTTTATCATTGTTGATAGGCAATGATGGGAGGCAAAAACCAGCTTGCGGGGTGAGTGCATCGTTTAAATAGCAGTTCGGTACTTCATTGTTTAGTTATCATGAATGGGTTAACTACCCTTGGCATACACTGAACTAGTGGTTATTGATTACTGTTCTTGGTTTGGGAAACCTACACTTTTACTTACCTTACTTTGTGAACTCACCAACTTTATGTTGACACACGATATACATGCTTTTGCAGGTAGTTAGCTTCTAGTGTCACGATTAGGAAGCACTGTACGTTTCACTGCATTTGGGGTCTTGGGCATACACCTAAATTACATATCATGCTTTTACATTTTCTTTCACGTGGTTTTAATTTGGGCGCGTTGTTTTGCGCATGGTTTTAAAATGTTTAAATTTAGTTTACACTTCCGCAACCTAACTAAAATTGATTTTTAAAAATGAACTAAATGGTTTGGGCATTTAGAGTTCGTTCATATGACTTATGGCTATGTGATCCTGGCCTCGCGGTATAAACCCCACAGTGGAAATTTGAGGGTGTGACAAGTTCCAAAAACCATAGAAAACGCAAATCAATACATAGTTATCTGTCTTAGTCTAGGTAGCTACAAATGTTTTAGCCACAAAACATCTTGAAAACAGTAAACAAAGTCATAAAAAACTAGAAGACATGAGCTCTGAACGAGATAACAAAGAAAGATAAACCGAATGATGAACACCCGAGTGTAACGATCCCGAATGCTTGAAATCTCGAACCTTGCTCCTTCCTAGTCTTTGGTAACTATCTCCCAACTCTATATTCGTCCAAAAGTGCAGAATACTTGACAATATGACGACTTATGGTTTTTAATATCGAATAGGACTTGAAAAATACATTTTTTGGGCTTCTTGGGGGTCATCGCGTCACATGGCAGGGTAAAGGGGGAGTGGTTGTGTGACGCCAAGCATTTAAAATAGCTACGAGGACATCTGATGTAAATAACTCAAATTAGCATGGGCAAAATGGACTTTTTGGGGGCATCTGATCGTAAATAACTGAAACCAGCCCAGAATCTCTATCTCCGCCGCGTGATGCAACTGGGTAACTTGTGCAAAATTATATTTTTTTTCTTTTATTTTTACTTGCGATTCATCCGGGATCTCGTAAAGCACCTTTTACGCATTGACTTGCGTCTTTTTCCATCCGGACTCCTGCGAAACGTAAAATACTAAATAAAACACGAAAACATATATAAAACGACTCATACTGACTCGATAAAGACGCAAAACATGTACAAATAACTGATGTGTTTTACAATACATCAAACATCCCCACACTTATCTTTTTTTCGTCCCTGGAAAAAAAATTATGCTATGGCACTACAAAAAAGATGGGTACTTGGGACTGAAAAAACAGTCTCAGATACATCTAAATCAGTACCCAATGGTTATCGGGGACTGATTTCGCCAGTCCCCTGTCAGTGGCGGATACCTAATCCTAGATAATTGTTTTAGTAACTAAAAATCAGTCCCCAATGTATAACACCAACAAAGACAAACGTTTAGTCTCCGATACATAAAAAATCAGTCCTAAATTCGTCTCACGGTAACACATCATTTCAGTCCCCAATACATTTTTCTGTGACAGAAAATTAGTCTCTGATACTACAACATTTCAGTTCTTAACTCATTGGTTTAGAGATTGGGAGTCAGTCTTTGATACCATATCATTTTAGTCCTTAAATGGTCTTCTAATGACTACAACACAATCTTGAATACCATGTTGTTTTGGTTCCAAATCTGTTTTTACAAAGACTAAATGTCTCTTATACCAATCTTTTTCAGTGTTAAGTATCTGAAACCCAGTTTCTACTTTACTAACCTTTAGAAATCACAAAAAAAAAAAAAAAAACCAATGAAAATAACATAATAAATTGAAAACCAACAAAGGGTTGGTTAATATACAATATATATACATATACATCAATCGTTCTCTAAAAGTTATACCGATAAAAAAATGAGAATAATGTAAAGTTACATTTCTATTAGCCTCTTTGAAGAAACCTCTACAGGTCTACAATAAATTTAGAGGCTTTTCTAAGATTCAAAGAATGTTAAAGGTTGTACATTTCATTAGGTAATCAGCTAGAGCCCACTTTGGGAAGAATCCGTCCTAGGCAAATGACCACCATTGCTAGAGATTAGGCTTCACATCACCCACAAAATATTTCAAAGTGATAAAATCATTCCTTCACAATGATTCCTTCCATGCCTACACAAATACAAGAGAAAAACTTCTATTAGAACAAGTTAGGAGTACACGATAAAGAACAATAGAAAATAAGCAAATATACTAAAAAGAGGCCAACCACCGACTATTGGAAACAATTTTATTCACCACTGTTACAACATTGTTAAGTCAATAAAAATACATTTGATATCCCATAATAAGATTACGATAAAGACAATGAACAAAATCACATGTATCATATATACTATATATTATACCTATAAAAATTGGCAGATGTTGACGGCTTTAGGTTTTTTACTCAGTTTTCTCTCATTTCATTCTCCATTAGCGATGTGTTATTTGTGGTAAAGTTAAATGGTTCACAATTGCATTTTTTATTGCTTCAAATCCACCATCTTATCTCATGGTTATTGTACTGCATACGTACTAAAAGAAACTTAAAGATATTTAACAAAGTTTTGTTCCTAAATAATAATTAGTATGAAAAAAGCAAGTGCCTATAGTTAGTGTGACATCCTCGCCATTCAAGTCTCCTTTCCAAGTTATCAATACAAATCAGAAGAAATTTTGCAGTAAGACATAAAAATCACTAACAATGAACATAGGTAGCAAATTCAACTCTTGGCATATGAATTCATATGACTAGCCCATTGAAAAGATATATGTTTTGTTTTGCTTACCCTATTCGTCACGCTACTTATTTTGTAACTAAATACACAATATTATTACCTGCTGCAATGAAATTCACCCTAAAAGTGTTCAACATTGAGGGGAAAAAACAAAAGCAAAAAAAAAAAACACTACACAAGATTTTTTTTGACACAATTTTTTATCTATGCTGATTTGCTAGTATTTAAGTGGTGCAATTTGTTAATAAAAATCAACATAAATAAATAGATTTAGTAGGACAGTAACACTACAAGAGCATATTTGAAATAATTATTTAGTTCACGAAAAAGTGGACACACGAAAAGAGTTCCAGTTTTTTAAACAGTCTGGGGCATCAGCCTAATAGACTCACCCCTTCTGAATTCGAATCCAAAAACCCGCGGGTAGCTATCCTTTTGGCTTGAAGGCCTGCAAGTGGCGAGAATCAAACCGGGGACTTCCGAGGCAGGAACCCCACATAAATGGGTAAACATTCCCACCTCACTGTTGGAACACTAGACCAACAGATCATTGGCTCGAAAGAGGTTCCCTAAATTTCTTTTAGGTTGCACCATTTACAATGTTCAAAAGTAAAGACTCCCTAACTGTTGATTCACACTCATAAATACATTCCAATACAACTAAATACAAATAAGTTAAACTTGATGAATATAAATCAGCTAGATCTTTGATGAACGATAAATAAGAGAATCCTTGGACTTACAGACACTATGATCTCCGAAAGGGCTAGATAAATAAGAGTGAGAAGTACCAGTGGAGCACATATCTTGAGAAATCCATCCATATGTACGTTTAGTCTAATCAGCTTGCTTTGCAACCCCTTCTTCCACAAATAATTATTCCAACTAATCAGTTGCAATAAGTCAGAAAACATAAAAATATCTCAACAAAAAATCTTAACATCAAATTCCATTAAAAAATGTTTGAAGTCACCAGCTACTACCAATATATGTTTAACAACATATTAGCAAAACCGAATAATCTTTATATAAACTTACCAAACTCTATGTGGCATTTCTTCAAACACGTTGTGTGCAAAACACCAAATAAGCATATGAAAATTTTAGCGCAAAGAAGAATAACTATCAAAATCCCCAAATCAAGATCAAGCGAAAAATACATTAAATCGTATATGAATTGGAACTTACATGCGATGGTGCTATGGTAGCGTGGTAGACAGCAAGAGATGGCGAGAATCACACATCACTCGAAGTGGTGGCTACTATAGCGTTGAGCGACTTTCATCGAATCACCTTAGAGAATCCCTACAATTCGCCTTCTTTGTTCAACACAGTCAGATTTTTGGGAGGGGTACCGATTTAGGGCTAAAAAAAGGCACGGGAAAGTAATCAATGGGCGGTAAATTTTCAAAAGTAGGAAATTTTGGGAGGGAATTTAATTTTGAAGAAAAACAAATGGGAGGGAAGTTTGTTTTTTTATATCTTTGTTTTTTTTTTTTTGAAAAATATACTTTTTGGGAATTAAAATAATACACATTAAAATTTTTAAAATAATCAAATAAATAAATTATATACAAGACCAAATTATATTACAACTAAATTGAAAAAGATTATTAATTAAAGAGTAAAATGCAATTTGTACACTTGTGGTTTATAGGCGGCATCAGGTTGCACCCCTTCATATGATTTTTCGCTCCCTGAGCCCTTCTGCTTTACATTCCTCTTCACTCTGCACCCCTCCGATAGTCTACAAATCAATCCAAAGCACTCACGAAGTACCCACCGGACAAAGGAGTACTCTGAGAGTAACCTAGGTCCACTAATAATTTCACACCAGTTCTCGGGGAAAACCCGCTGCCCGAAGGTCCACTGCGGTAAAACCCGGCCCACCAGCAGTATTTTGCTTCCGGTAGGACACCAACTCTCCACTTCATATAAGGAAACAATGAGGGTGTCACTCCACCACGTGGGGATCGGCAATTATTATCATTATTATTATTAAATTTAAGAATTTGATAATGAAGATTCAATCTTTAGCCGAATTCCCAAATGGCTAACATTGATCGTGAATGAATCTAATTGACCACGAACGACCTTAATTGACTATCAATGGCTTTACATAATCATTGTACACTCTAACTACACATCAATGACCTTAGTTGACATTAGTAACTCCCAATAACTCTACTTATCATCAATTATGCTAACTTACTTTTAATGGATATTATGGGGAATCAATGACTCTCTAATTTGCAATCATTACCCCTAATTAATTAATAGTGCTCAAACTTATCAACTCCCTAACTTAATTCAAAACTGGTTTTCGGACTCTAGTATGTTTGGGCTATGGGGTATACTTTAACTCCACCCATAGCTGTCAAAAGCGCGCCTAGGTGCGCCTAGGCTCGAGGCGCACCAAGTGCGCTGCGCCCTCTAAGGCGCGCGCCTAGGCACTGATGCACACTATCAGGGCTGATTTTCGGTCAAATTCAGGCTAAAAGTTGCATAAACCTCTAAAACATCCTAAATGAGTCATGAACAAGTCCTAAACAACCCTAAAACATCCTAAAGTAGCCCTAAACAAGCCTAAAACATCTCTAGAATCCCTAAAAAATGTATTTTATACTATGCGCTTAATTATAAAAAGCCGTCGTTTTTTATGCGTCTTACGCCTAGGCTCCGGGCTCGGCCTATGCGCCTTAAGTACGCCTAGGCTCTTTGACAATTATGACTCCACCTAGATGTTAAATCCTCTACTTTTTCCCTTTTCACACTATTTCACTTCAAGAAAATGGTTTAACACCCTTTAACTTTACCTCGTCCCTTAATTTTCTCTCTTTTGATTCATGTTAACATGTTAATCTATGGTCACTTTAACGCCCCTTAACACAAGAAGGGAGTGGTGTAAAATGAATGTTAAAATGTAACATCAGTACATCACCGTTAACACCATTGGTGTTAAGGTACACCTCATGGCCTTAGAATAGTAGCATATTAGTAGGGTATTAGAGACTGACTATCAATTCCTAATTATTTCATCTGCAAACTGTTAAGAGACTGAATTGATCTAGATAGTTGAATACTAAAAACAAGTCCTTAAACTTTTAATATATAAAAGGTGTGGAAGACTGCATATTAGTATCTAAGTCGTTAGGATATTAAGAACTGATTTTCAGTCTTTAATATATTCATTAATTATTCGAGACTGAAAATCAGTCACCGATACATTCGCATCAATTTTAATTACAAAGGAAACGTATTTGGGACTGAAAATCAGTCATGAAAAACATCCCTCTAAAACCTTACATTGCCCACACATATTTTATGACTGAAATTTAGTCTCAAATGAGGTGAAAAATATTAGCGACTGATTCTCAGTCACTAACATAAGGTGTATAATTATCAGTCCCTAATACTATTAGTGACTGATAAATCAGTCCCAGATATTATATATTCAAGACTGATATATCAGTTCCTGATAGTTTAGTCTCTGATGTTCACTTTTCTTGTAGTGTGGAATCATAGTCAATTTTAAATCCGGATTCAAAATTAGGTCACTTAATTTATAATGTACTAACGTGTTGATTGCGATTGCAGGTATACTGATCATCTTAAACCCAAACCGGTTTCCAAGCCCCTTTTCTTTTACATTTAAGTTCATCTGAGTCAGTCTACCTAGGGTCTCACTCTAAGGAAGCCAGAGTTTCTCCTAATCCCACCTCAAGCTTATGGAACTAAAGGAACGACCAATTGACCATTTCTCAACCGTCATATGAAGAAAACCAAGAGAATTTAAAATCACTTATTATTATTATTTTCTTTGAGCATCTAGATATTTTTCATTCATTTTTTTATACACCGATCCTAGAGTTTGTTGAACCCAGAGTCACTATCCCCAGAAACAACAGCGTAGACCTCGGCATATTTTTTTTCCAGCCAATCCTATCATGCATTTTTTTCTTTATACACCGATCCCAGAGGTTGTTGAACTTAGAGTCACTATCCCCATAAACAACAACGTAGACCTCGGCATATTTTTTTCCAGACAATCCTAGAGGGAGTTGAGTCCAGAGTCGCTATCCCCAGAAACAGCACCATAGGCCTTGTCTTTTACATATCTAGCTCATTTTTTTTTTCTTTTTTGATAAGAAATTCTAACGGTTTTAAACTTATAACGGTATTCCTTATACTATTATTGGCGGTTTCAGTTTTCCTACTTCTCCTAGATGATTACCCACAAGGCATCCTAACATAATTAATTCTTTTAATAGTTCAAAGGAAACCTTTACACCATCTGGGCTTACCCACATATCCCAAGTCAGACACGTTTTCAATCATTTTTTTCTTTTAATACATATAATATTTGAAAATCAGACACCTAACTTTATCTATCATTTTCCATATTTTTAATACGGCAAACTTCAGGATCAGGGACATTTTTTCAATTTTTTTTTACTCAAAACGACTCTATACTCAGACTAAACAACACTTTCCCATCCCAATACTTAAACTCTACATTGCCCACAATGTAGGAATAGCAACGAATCAAAACAAAAAATAAATTCTGAATACACAAATAAAAAGACAAGGGCAAATTGGAAAGGACTTACCTGGTTAATTTTTTTTTGTGTAAGCTCCAAAACTCTAGTCCAGTCCAGGTCGATCGTATGGCATTTCATTCGCGGTCGGCCCTGACACAATGACAAACTCTGGGCTTTCCTTGATAAAATATAACATATCCTGAATCACCCGAATGGAGATTGAGTAAGGGCGATGCAATCCAAACCTGCGCAAAACGAAACAAACAAAACCCAAGCATAATATCGAACCACAAATGAAAACCGAAAATATAAAAAATAAATAAATACAAACTTTATAGGATTCTTCCCACACTTAAAATTAATCAGGAGGCTTCTCTTTTATCTGGACCGATCTAACCCATTTAATTCCACCCGGTTCTTATTAACAATTAAAGATTTATTTGTGGAATTGAAAAATAATTTAACCCTTCTTAATGGGTCAAACCACCAAAATTTAAACTTACCTGGAATTAACCGGATGCATGGCATGTAACAAGAAGACTAGTCATGCTTAACTTTCATGCTTAACTTTCACTGACTTTTTATTCTCCAACTCGTACCAGCCATTGATCTTTTTCCGGTTTCGATCCTTTGTTTTTCTCTTCCTTGCCCTCTCTTGTGGTGCTGTTGATTTTGAAGTTCCCTTTATTACCACAGGCCAACTATGGTGCGTCATCGATGTCGTTGGGCCAATCAAAAATATGAAAATAAGTAGTATAATGTAAGTCGATTCGTCTCCACAGGGAATTGGTGGAAAGAGTAATTTTGTAACTTTAACTATTAAACTAAAACCTAATTACTTTGTTTTTGCTTTGAAATTTAGAAAATGAATTTGAAAAGTTGTAAAAAGTAATGAGAAAGAAGTAACCCCCTCCGAGCTTCTGGTTCTATGATTCACCCAAACCTGGTTAAATGATAGGATACCACATAGACATGGTTTTGTTGAACGATTCAAAACAAGTGATAACGAACACAAGTTTTTAATAATAACCTCTACAATTCAATTACCAACCCACAAGTATCAATTACCTTCCCAATTATCAAACTGCTCACGATGCAAGAAAACCGAATGCGAATGATAAAAAGATAAGCAATTGCAACACAAATGAATTATTTAAATGATTTAAACCACAAATATTCTTCAAACAAGTGAAAAACAATCCCAAGTACCAAATCAAACAAGTTAAAGGGTTTCACAAACGAACCATACACCCGGAGGTGGTTACAAAAGTGTTTAGCTGCTCATCTTCATCATATGATCTTCAATGGATGATTGGAATGATGATTGGATTTAGGTTTTAGATGGTGAAAAGCGTGTTTGGGATGAAAAGTGTTTTTTCGTTTTGGGGTTGAAGTTATCTTTAAATATGGTAAAAATCCTTGAAATTCGCAACTTTTCCGACCCTCGGCGCAGCCCCGCGCCCCACCCAGCGCAGCCCTGATCTAGGACCAAAAACTTGCTGACCCGCTCTAATTTTAGCGCATACCAGCACTGGTTATTGGAGTCTGGCGCAGCCCTGCGCCTTCCCAGCACAGCCCCACTCTGGTTACTGGTACGCGTTTGTTTTTGCCATAAAATCTTCGTTAGAACTCCGTTTTCTTCGATTCTTGCGCCCATGTCTTCGTATTTCAGAGCTTTATCACATCATCATTTAATATCTTTAATTTAGATCCATTTGGTTTCTCCAAAATTGCATCCAATCCACTCCTATCTTCTCTCGAAACCTTCCAATAAGCTCCAATTAGTACTTTTAAGCACCGTACACCTGTAATTCACCAACAATCTCAAAGTAACCATGTTTTATGATATAAATCACACAAAAACACATAATTAAATACATCTTAACATGGCAAAACACCCTCTTATCACATCCCCACACTTACCTTTGATTGTCCCCAATCAAACCATCACAAAACACTACTCGCTTTGCTAACAAGCCGCTTCCAATTCCCTTACCGTTACTAATCTTCAAGGCCCCGAATCATACCCATCCCATAGACTTACACAATCGAGGTTGACAGACTGACAAGCAAGTGTTGCACATTTTAAAATCAAGACTTGCCTAACTAAGCCTAACATGCTTATCATCATACACATATACTACACACCCCTCACAATGGTCGCTCCTCTCGGTTTATATCTGGACTAGCTTGTAATGTGCTAGTAAAAGTCGCTCAACAACCAAGAATGTAACCATGTTATCATAGGTTTGTATGACAATCACACAGAAGCTGTAAACTATGCACACATCAAAAGGTCTTACGAGTTTTGGGCTTAGGGTAAAGGTAGGAATAATTTGGCTAACAATTGGTTTAAACAAAGGTTTCAACACGAATAAATGACCATCCTTTCTCACAATACGCAATAACACACTAATCAAATAACTTTGGGCATATTTGACCCATAACACACACTTCTATTTTTTTTTCTTTTTTCCTTTTATTTTTTCTTTTTCTTTTTTTCTTTTTTTTCATATATATATTTTTCTTTTCTTTTTTCACAACTTAAACATAACTCAATCACTTGAACAGAACACAAACACAATGGATGTCATCAATTTATTACACAAAGGTAAACGGGTCAATTTGGGTAATATTATAGGTTTAATCAAATGAAAGGGTATAGGCTCAACATGGGCTACTAAGGGTGATTTCTGGATAAATGGGTCAACAAAACACAAACAAATGGTTTCAAACACAACAAAGGGATTCCTAATTTGCCTTTCTCATCTATGTGCATGTTTTGCCTACAACTTTAGCTTGTATCAAATCACACAAATTCTGCAACAAGGAAACATTTGGCCTACTCTCAACAAAAGAACATATATATCAATATCTATCAATCTAGCAAGCTCAAAGTCTCACAAAGTAGGGATATAGGTTGCCGACATGTAGCATATGCAATTCCTAAAAGCATGTTACCCCTAGTTAAGCATCTCTTTTCAATTTCTATAAAAACGCTTATCAGAAAAACTCTCATGAAACTTAAAAGGATGACCATGATCAAGGGTCTCATTTTTCATACTTGGCAAAGGACTCATTAGCAACTGAAAACGCGGCTTTTGTGCCTGTTCAAGTAAAAAAGGTGACATTTTGCGATATTTTTTTTATTCATATTTTTCAAAAACCAAAATTTCAAAAATTTCTGAATTTTCTCACACATGTGTAAGTGTTCCCCCCAACTATCCTAGGGTCACCCATCCCCACACTTGGGATACATTGTCCCCAATGTATGGTGTTCAGTCTTTCACTACTCAACATGTTCAACCTCAATCACTACCTACCAGAGCTGACTAACACCCCAAAGTAACAAAACAAACCATTCCCTTCACGAACAGATTTTTCACACCACCAACTTTCATAAACAAGCAACAACAAAAGAAAAGGAATGAGCACATGGACCTGATTCACTCCCCCATCAAATGCATGCGTATCGACTCTGATGCGTATCAGATTGAATACTCCACCTATCATGTCCGCACAACTTTCCCACACTTGGCTGCTACAATGGCTATGAAACAACGAAAACACACAAAACAAATAAAAGAAAATAAAATAAAACACGTACCTCTGGTTGCCTCCCGAGAGCGCTAAGTTTATGAGTCTTCAGCCGGATTTCATACTTGCTATGTCTCTCATGGTGGTCATAGTGAACATTTACCCACCGAGTTTCAATGTATGATCGGTAGTTGACATTCCAAGTGGTTGTTTTATCCTTCTCATTCAGTTTGTCCGTCAAATCACCATGTGAAAATCGAGATCCACATTTACCTACCGAATTCCCAATGTATGTTCGGTAGTTCACATGCCGAGACTTCACATTCCTTCTTAGCCTAGATACGTTTGTAGGATCACTAAAGGGCCTCTTCACAATAATTTGACCAAGGTCCTCCCAACTCACCTTCCACTTCTTTCCAATCGAACAACCATCCCTAACTTTTTTGGTTTTATAATAATAAATATAGGAGGGTGGCTAGAATACGCAAGAGTTACCTGGTTCACTGGTTCTTTAGGAGGTGTGTCTGCACATTTTTCACTCTTTAATGGTGTGTCTGCAAGTAGTTGTACACAAGATGTCATATACTTTTTGAGGTTTGTAACTTCCTCTTGTATGGCTTCTTCTATCACAACCGTGGGAATTTGAGTGATGTCTTTATCATGATTTAAACAACCAGCTTCGTGCTTTGGAAGTTCTATTCCCACTTCTTTTACACCATCATCCTTAGGCACAACCTTGTCCTCATGTGGCTCTTCAACGACTGAAGGAATTGGCATGGTATTGATTTCCATGACCTCTTCTTCAACTTCTTGGTTAGGAAAAACCTTCCAATAAGCTCCAATTAGTACTTTTAAGCACCGTACACCTGTAATTCACCAACAATCTCAAAGTAACCATGTTTTATGATATAAATCACACAAAAACACATAATTAAATACATCTTAACATCGTAAAACACCCTCTCATCAATGCGCTTCTTCTACCACCATTTCCATGGGATGATCCTCACACTTAGTTCTTTCATTTGGTGCAGATTTGGTCATGCCTATCAGTTCACCTTCAAGTATGCTATATCCCCATCGGGATCAGATTCCCCTGATTCCTCATAAGCAGGTAAACCTTCTAACTCTAGATCTAAAAACCCATCCTCCTCATGCAACGACCTCTCATTCATCTTAGTGTCTTCCTCTGCACTAAACATCATACCAATGGAATCCACTACTACTTCTTCTTCAACCACTTCTCTCTTCCTTAACGACCTTTGATACATCGCCCATTCTTCTTCGTCGTCCTCTTCATCAGAGTCACTCCCGAAATCATATATAGTAACATTGTGGCACCGGAGGTGGGACTTCAACATCCATTTTTGTCTCCGTGTTTGGAATGATCTCTTCATTTACTAAAAATGTTGTGGCCGATCGAGGCAGAACAAATAAAAATCGAAAGGGAGACTTGTGAAGGTTGGTGTTGAGAGGGAGCGTTAACGTATCGAACAACAATATAAATTCGGTACTCCTATTATCGTGAAGTAATATTATTTTAATATTATTAAAGTTGATAAGTATTAATTTAAATCGAAAACCGACAATGATTTGAGTTTTTCTCCAATACATTCTGGTATATCTTTACAATGGAGTGCATTACCAACCAAATCTATGATCCTTCACAGAGTTAAATTCCAAATTTGTTGACGACGCTCACCACTGAAGTTGTTGTTATTGAAGTTGAACCATGTCAATGATGAAAACTTACCAATAGAACTTGGAATGACACCATTCAGCCCATTGGAGCTTAAACTCATGATCCCTGACTTATGCAGATTTTTAAGACAACCAGGAATTTCCACTATTAACATATGTCAGGAAAGATCATTATATTATAGATCTATCCTCTAGCACAATGACTATGGAATCAATTTGTTGAAAAGTTTATTTTGCAGAAATAAGAGAGGATAAGCTTGTGCATTATAAATTTCTACACTAGGAAGGCTCGTCAAAGATCCGCTTTGGTTGTTGTGAGATAAATTTATAAATGGAATAACAGACAAGTTTCGTAACCATGTAGGAAAAGGCCCTGAAATGGTTACATATGACAACGATAATCTAACAAGTATCTTTTAATTTGAAATCACAATAGAAATCAGTTTGAAATATGGCATGAACTGAGATCAACAAAGTTTAATTTGAATGGAGGTAGCCACTTCCGTGAATATTGAATGTCAAATTATTGCTAGACGATGCATTCAAGTGCTTCAACATGGAAAGGTTAGCAAAATGTGCTTCAAAAACTACTCCTTCCAAAGAATTATTTGAGACATAAAGATAACCAAGTTTAGTGAGTTTCCCACCCAAAACCACTTAAGAAATTTGAAGACATTGCAAGTGATTCCAGTGATAGAAGTCTGCCTAGCGATGGTTATTAAGAAACCAATATTTTAAAGATGACAACCTTATGGAAATGAATTGTTCAAATGATTGAAAGAAAGGTAAGGAAGGTAAGTTTTTCAAGGGATATTGTTGGAATGGAACCCATCAACTTGTTATGGGACAGATCTAATACTTTTAATGAACTTAATCTTCCCAAAAATTATGGAATTGACCTGTTCAAGTCATTATAAGAAAGATCAACATTGGTAAGTTTTGCACGGAATGCCGGTATGGGAATCACCAAGTGATTTAAAGACCGATCTAACACTTGTAACGTTCTTAAACTTCCTAGATATTCGGAAATAGGACTTATCCGCAACTTATCATCATGTTTACGTAATTCTATTAAATTGGCCATTCTTCCAAGTGATTCTAGAATTACACCTTGTATATCTAAATTCAATCTTTCCATAGTGTATTTGGAGCATCCCGACATGTTTTTTGGTGAGTTGTTTAGCTCGAGAAGGGAGCCGAAAGCACCCAAGACACCCAATTGTTTTAGATGAAACCATCTCCATATTTCCGCATGCTCGAGTTGATTAATTAAAGTTATTAATAAAAGGGTCCAGTTTAGAAGGTTAGGCATTATAGGAACCGGTGAATTTAAAGAGCAACCAGAAAGGTCTAAAGTCTATAATGATGTCGGGTTTACAATCAAGGACAATAAATAATTAGGAAAAAGTTGTTGCTATGAGATAACTGTTGGATCCTAGGCATGATGGTGAAATTTAGATGATTACTATATACAAGTGTCGTAACTAGGTTATAGCTTGATAGATGAATCTCTAATAAAGAAAAGGGTCATGTTAAAAAGTTTGCAAGGTTCCATGGAGGACGAAGAGTAAAGTCCGAAAGATCAAGGAATTGTGGGGACGACATGTTTGAAAAGATTGAGGGAGTGGGCCATTGAAAACATTGGAGCTAAGATCCAGGTACTTAGGCTTTGAAAAATTTCCAATGTAATCAAGAATAAGATCTGATAACTTAGGAGATGAAACATTGAGACGCCTAAGGAGCCAATGAACTGAGGGATCGAGCTCTTTTGAAAATTATTCCCACTCAAGTCCAAGTACCTAAGAGATGTCTAAGATTTTTATATGAACTACTTAGTTGGTTTGCCATAAAGAATTCACTATTTTTGTTGCGATATAATTTTTCAATGTTTTCAGTGATAATATCACATCGTACTCTCTCCCATAAGCAACACAACACCTGGTGCATGTCCACGATGTGCATATGTCAAATGGATTAATTACTTCATGCTTGAATGAACGAAGAGATTGAAGCTCATGGTTCCTACAATTCCCTGTGAAATTAGCCAATGAGATACTTGTGTTAGCAACAATAAAGAGAATCACAAGTGAGAAGGAGCTCCATGCCTCACTAATTCCTCATTATTTAATTCCATATCTCAGTTTAAATTTGATAAATGTGAAGAATGAAGGATAAGAGAGAGGGCCCGTGTGTTGTGTCTAAGAGAAAAAAGTATACCCCACGAGTTAGATAGAGAAGAGGAATCTGTGTTATGTGGAAGTGAATATTGTAGAGGCTTTACAAGATTTAATTTACACTGAGAAGAGGGGTGATTCAGATCATGGGCTTCTTGAAAGAACTGAGGCATCTCAATGTTTCCTCTTCTAAGTTATCAGGTCTTATTCCTAACTGAATTGGAAATCTTTCTAACCTGAGTACCTGGATCTTACCTCACATATTTCTATGGCCCACTCCCTCAATCTTTTCAAACATGTCATCCCCACAATTCCTTGATCTTTCGGACTTTACTCTTCGTCCTCCATGGAACCTTACAAACTTTTTAACATGACCCTTTTCTTTGTTAGAGATTCATCTACCAAGCTATAACCTAGTTACGACAGTTGTATACAATAATCATCTAAATTTCACCATCATGCCTAGGATCCAACAGTTATCTCATAGCAACAACTTTTTTCCTAATTATTTATTATCCTTGATTGTAAACCCGACATCATTACAGACTTTAGACCTTTCTGGTTGCTCTTTGAATTCACCGGTTTCTATAATGCCTAACCATCTAAACTGGACCCTTTTATTAATAACTTTAATTAATCAACTCGAGCATGCGGAAATATGGAGATGGTGTCATCTAAAACAATTGGGTATCTTGGGTGCTTCCGGCTCCCTTCTCGAGCTGAACAACTCACCAAAAAACATGTCGGGATGCTCCAAATACACTATGGAAAGATTGAATTTAGATATACAAGGTGTAATTCTAGAATCACTTGGAAGAATGGCCAATTTAATAGAATTATGTAAACATGGTGATAAGTTGCGGATAAGTCCTATTTCCGAATATCTAGGAAGTTTAAGAACGTTACAAGTGTTAGATCCATCTTTGAATCACTTGGTGATTCCCATACCGGCATTCCGTGCAAAACTTACCAATGTTGATCTTTCTTATAATGACTTGAACAGGTCAATTCCTGAATTTTTGGGAAGATTAAGTTCATTAAAAGTATTAGATCTGTCTCATAACAAGTTGATGGGTTCCATTCCAACAATATCCCTTGAGAAACTTACCTTCCTTACCTTTCTTTCAATCATTTGAACAATTCAATTCCATAAGGTTGTCATCTTTAAAATATTGGTTTCTTAATAACCATCGCTAGGTAGACTTCTATCACTAGAATCACTTGCAATGTCTTCAAATTTCTTAAGTGGTTTTGGGTGGGAAACTCACTAAACTTGGTTATCTTTATGTCTCAAATAATTCTTTGGAAGGAGTAGTTTTTGAGGCGCATTTTGCTAACCTTTCCATGTTGAAGCACTTGAACGCATCGTCTAGCAATAATTTGACGTTCAATATTCACGGAAGTGGCTACCTCCATTCAAATTAAACTTTGTTGATCTCAGTTCATGCCATATTTCAAACTGACTTCTATTGTGATTTCAAATTAAAAGAAACTTGTTAAATTATCTTTGTCATATGTAACCATTTCAGGGCCTTTGCCTACATGGTTACGAAACTTGTTTGTTATTCCATTTATAAATTTATCTCACAACAACCAAAGCGGATCTTTGACGAGCCTTCCTAGTGTAGAAATTTATAATGCACAAGCTTATCCTCTATTATTTCTACAAAATAAACTTTTCAACAAATTGATTCCATAGTCATTGTGCTAGAGGATAGATCTATAATATAATGATCTTTCCTGGCATATGTTAATAGTGGAAATTCCTGGTTGTCTTAAAAATCTGCATAAGTTGGGGATCATGAGTTTAACCTCCAATGGGCTGAGTGGTGTCATTCCAAGTTCTATTGGTAAGTTTTCATCATCGACATGGTTCATCTTCAATGACAACAACTTCAGTGGTGAGCGTCGTCAACAAATTTGGAATTTAACTCTGTGAAGGATCATAGATTTGGTTGGTAATGCACTCCATTGTAAAAATATACCAGAATGTATTGGAGAAAAACTCAAATCATTGTTGGTTTTCGATCTAAATTAATACTTATCAACTTTAATAATATTAAAATAATATTACTTCAAGATAATAAGGCAATTAAATATAATATTGACGCCGACCATTGCTAACCGTTTTACGTTTAAACTTGACCGTCAGATCAAGATATCCTACAATCTCAGCCCTTTAAATTAGGCAGTTTTATATTTCTTGGTGGTTACCAAAAACCTGTTCCCGCCTGAACACATTTCCCTCCCACGCTCCTTTCCACCTTACTCGCTCCACGTTTCCCGTATTCCTCGCCCCACGTTTCCCTAATCAGGTTATGTGATTTATATTACAAGTTATCAATTGGAATTTGGAAAATAACTAGATCACAATTCCTTCCTTATGTGCGTTCATCTCCTTCTCTCAAGGTGTTTTTCTAAAAGCTTCCGTCAGATTCTTATTCTCACTGATAACACTCCACACTCTTTCAATTGTCTTCCCTTTCTCTATGATTTGCGTACTAACATTAGGTATTGGTTTTCTTTTCCACTATTCCAATCAGATGGCTGAAGTTATGGTAAAAGTTGAGAAGATTGAATTGGGCGCAATATGAGGTAAAAAGTTGGGTTGAGTTGATATGTTTAGCTCCTAATCTGTATTTGATTTTGAAAAATCCAGGTAACGTAGTGAAACTGTCATCAACGGCAGCGATAATAAATTTTGACGTTTACCCAATTCAGTGACCCTGCTTCATTTTGTAATAGACCCGATTTCATAGACCCAATGGATCGATTGCTCTTAATCTCCTCAAAATTCATGAAATCGGCATCAACAACAGCGGGAATGAAATCGAGCAATGGGAAAGCTGATGAAGATTACGAAAAGTACGCGATAAGGAAGACAACAATCCTTCTTCCAAAGGCATGTTAATATCTTCGAATTCGAATTTTTATAAATTGTTGATTGTGTTCATTTTTGGGTTTAGTTTTACCCCAGAAGAGCTAATTGTTGTAATTTTTGTTCAATGAGTCGATTTATGTGTGTTGATTGAGTTAATGTTAACTAAGATAGGAAGAACAGTCATAATCTTGATGCTACTAGGTCGAAGGAGCAAGATCAATGAAAGGTATGTGCTTCATTATATTCACTATTTTTATATTTAGTTTCTTATTTTGTTTGGCCTATGTTCAGTTTATGATAGATTAATTAATAGTGATATACTCAGCAGAACAGGTGTTTTAAACAATCCTTTTACATGTGTTGGTCCTCAAGCAATGGTTTGGTTCTTGAAGTGCATATAAGTTGTTTGAAGAGCAACAATTTAACATCAGTACTTCACTCTTATCAGGCATTTTGTGAGTCCAAATTAGTTGTTTGTTTGGCAGAAGTTATCAAGTGTTTTTAGGGTTCAATTTTGGTTTGCATACAAGACTTTCAATTGATACGTCATTTCTCTTGGTGATTAAGGTAATTATCGTATCCCCTCTTGAATTTTTTATAATTATTGTTATGTGATATTGATAGTGTTAAATTTTGGGAGTAAATAGTTCATCAAATGTATCATTCTAAACGTGGATTATTGACAACTAAATCTGCATATTGTGTTCAGGGATTCAAAGTTATAAGCTCATTGTTGTTCTAGGGAAAGTACGCTTACACTCAAGTATTCAACTTCAAAGGGTTGTTTACTATCCTTCCAAGAAAGGTATATTTTGGATAGTGCAATTTATTATCACAGTTACACACCTAACTTTGTGGTACTGTATGACATTGGGTTTTAATTTTTTATAGTCTGATTTTACATTCTTTGGTTGTAATTCCCTAAATATAAGAGGATGAGCATAACCTTTTAAAAGATTGCATGCACACATGCTTTTTACTATGTTTACAAGGTTCTGTTGTGTGTGTGTTCCAATCTTCTTTCACATCTCAATTTTTACACATTGATTTGGCATTCATTTGTTGTCTGATATGGTTATAGGTCGGATGATTTAATCTACTTAGGATGGTGCACTGGCATTGAGGTTTGATCTCAAATTTATAAGTCTAAATCTTTCTCTGTCTTTTTTACTGCATATGATAAATTGAGGCTGGTCACTGGTGGTATTACTTACGAGATAGAGACTAATAAAACTCCCTTAAATTTAAATTACATGACGAAGGGTAAAATATCCCTTTTTAAGTGGCTTAATGCTATAATTCATTTTTATTTGTTGTTAGTCTGCTCTTTTGTGTAGTCTACACCATCTTAGTGGTGACAGTTGACCTATCATGTATGAGTGGGTCAATATTTATTTTATTTCATCTCTAATTGGTCAAATCAAGTTAATAAAAAAAATTAAATTCCAATGATGCATCAAAGGTATGTGATTCAACATGAGTGATATTTTGTTCAAAACTACTGAAAGTACAAACTTTCAGTATTACTGTTAAATTACATGAATATAGATTGTTTTGATAAATTGGTGATTGATGTTGCTCATATGGTTCTAAGAGGACATATGTACCATTATCCAGGTAGCAACGCATGGCAGATGCAAATATGGCAGGGTGTCGGCAGTGGAATGCTTCTTCTAACTTATAGCGTGCGGGTGTTGGTGGCATGCTTCCACGAGATGCTGCTGCCCCCATCCTACAGCCAATGCCTACAACATTGGCTTCTGCTCTACTAATGCATTGCCTGACCAACAAAGGACAGTATATATCTCCATCAAGCATATAGTGCTACTGCTACTACACACCTGGCTTACTATTTTGACGTTTAAAGTGGAAGCATTTACTATTTTTTCATCTTAATATTTATGGTTAGTGTTCTCTACTGTCTGGTGATCTTTGTTTGGTAGTTCACCTTTGCTATCTTCTTCTGGCAAGTTGTGATGCATAGCCTCCAAGTGATATTTTTTTATAGGATGAATGGTCAGTTTACATTTTACAAATGGCCCCTCTGAGGTACAGTATGTATGTAATTCGTATTAACAGTTTGGGATGACACTAACTACTAGTAGTTTTCTAATTATAGAACCAAACACATGTTCACCTATGAATAACGAAGCATCAGTAGTTCAGCATCGTAGTAATTATTGGAGTATGTTGAGGTACATGTGATTGACATCAACAGCCTACAAAGTGAAACTTACTATTTAAATTGTGGAGAAGTTGTTAAAGACACAAAATGACAAAAATGATAAATGGGATGACATTAGTGTATTACTGTATCAGTTTGATTGTAATTATGGTACAAATATGTATCAGTTGGTTCATATCCCATATTAAAAAATTGTTATTTGCAACGTACACATGTTAAATTGTTAGATAGACCAATGAAATCAACTGTGCCCTTTACAACCTTTGTACTATAATATGTTAGACTATGGGGTGTGGAGACATGAAAAAGTTCATGTCTCCATGCCACCTAGGATGCCACATAGGATAGAGTAAACACAAAATAAAATGGGTCATGAGTGGGGTGTGGAGACATGGAAGACACATTTATTATTAATAATATTAAAGGTAATAAAAGTAATAATATTAAATGTTTGATTGGTGGGATAAAATCAAAAAAAAAAAAAAAAAAAAAAAGAAGAAGAAGAAAGGAAATTACCTAATTGGTCCGTCTATTTCGTCTTGCATGGAAAGGGAGGAACGGAGGGAAGTGGGACGGGGTGTGAGGGGTGGTGTAGCATGTCTTGGACATGGAAAAAGTGTAGGACGGGGGGGGGGGGGGGGGGGGGTTGACGTCTGTACACCCCATGGCCTTATCCTACCGTTTCATCAATTTACATGTATGTTAATCACGATTAAATCCTTAATTTCTATTTTTAAAATTACATATTACCCAATTTAATGTTATTTAATTTGTTTAACAAACAAAAGGACAACCCTTGCATGATGCAGTTGCTGAATGTTGTTTATGACTTGCAGTCAAAATGGAATACATTTAAATACCCACAATTTTGGATTTGTGAATTGTGATTGAATGAAATTGCAGCCAAGTGAGATCAAGATTTGTGTTTGACCAGTATTTTGACTTTTCCACACAAGTCAAACTAAATTTTCGGTTCCAGTTTTGTTTTGGTTTTTCATTTTGTCAAATGTTTCAATTTAAGTCTACCCTGGCAACATTAGAATCTCATTTTGTGATTGCTGCGTAAAGATCTTGGCTAAGTTTTATTTATTGTTGTGTAAAGATTAATGATTGCATTGTGCATATTTTTAGCGAATAGGTTAAAATTATAATTTTAGTAGGTATAATCTTAATTAACATTTTGGAGAAGTTAAAATCATAATTTTAACAAACGGGTCAAAAGTCATTATCTTAATTTTATTATTTTCGGTTTTCTGAGCAGCATCAAGTAAAAGTCAAAAACTAAAACGCATAATCCAAGATCTATAGAAAAACTTTCTTATGTGTTTACATTTATGTTAATAAATTTAACCTTTTAAATTAATATTGTTCACATCAACCTAACCATCTAAACTATTTTTACGTATCTTTATAATTTTTATTTAACGCTAAGTGATACTACCGTTTTGACTTTTGTATATAGTTTCATATACAAATGTTGTTTAAAATTGTAGTGATAGCAAACCAAAATAAAGAAATATATATACTGTTTATAAGTTTTTGTATACATTTGTTGTGCAACCCGTCCAAAGGACGGGTATAAAACTAGTTTATATTGGTGTTAGCTACGTTAATGCTCCCTCTCAACACCAACCTTCACAAGTTTCCCTTTCAATGTTGACTTGTTCCACCTTGATCGGCCACATCTTCAGTAAACATATGCCCTCCAACGACATCTTCAATAGACACACTACCATGATCATCTGATAGTCACAATGCCACTTCATTTTGACAAGCCTAAACGACACACACTTCGGCTTATGCCTCTTCATTTTGATTCGATTGGTGGGCATTGACTATGTTACCCTTTGATAGTGTGATAATGGTTAATTCTCTCTTAACAATTAGAGAGATTGATTTGTATTATATACTAAATAACATTACAATAAAATAGGAAACAGATTAACTACTATTGAATACATATTAACAACATTTGACTAAAGGAGAAATTAAAGGAGATGATTGAGGCAGGAAGTTATAGACTTTTATCCCCCTTCAAGCGAAACGGTGGCGGATGTACTCGAAGAAGATCCCGAAAGTGTTCGAACTGAGGTCGAGGCAGACTTTTGGTGAAGATATCCGCAACTTGAAGCTTGGTTGGAATGAACTTGGTATGTAGTTTCCCAGACATGACTAACTCCCGAACAAAGTGGTAATCCAAATCAATGTGTTTTGCGCGTTTATTTGAAACTGGATTCTGGGACATAAACAAGGCACTCCGATTGTCACAAAGAAGAGTGGGACGGGTAGGAGGCAGCGCGTGAAGTTCCTGCAATAAATGAGTTAACCAAACAATTTCAGCAGCAGCATTAGCCATGGCGCGGTATTCCGATTCACAACTCGAACGAGAGACGGTGGGTTGCTTCTTTGCACTCCAAGATACTAAATTACCACCTAGAAATACCGAGTAACCATATGTGGATCGTCGGGTCTCAATGCATCTAGCCCAGTCGGCGTCTGAATAGCCCAAAATTGAAGATGAGGCGGGTCTGGTAAAGAGAAGACCGTGAGATATAGTACCTTTAATGTACCGCAAAATCCGTTTGACCAATTGAAAATGCTTCTCTGTTGGAGCATGTAAATGTTGACAAGCTTGATTAACCGCATAAGCCAAATCCGGACGAGTGATGGTTAAGTACTGAAGAGCACCAACAATGGATCTGTAGAAGGTAGGATCATGGTAGGGTATGCCATCAGCCAGAAACGAATCAGTGGTAGAGAGAGGAGTAGGGACCGGCTTCGCATCAGTGAGACCAACACGATGAATTATGTCATTTGCATATTTAGTTTGGGTCAAGGATAGGCCATCGCGAGTTTGAAGAACCTCAAGGCCAAGGAAGTAGCTCAGTGAGCCGAGATCTTTAATGGCAAATTCCTTGTGCAAACGATCAGTGAAGGAACGGAGCAATGCGGGTTTATTACCGGTAAGGATAAGATCGTCAACATATACTAGGAGGTACATGAGATGATCACCTTGATGAAAGATAAAAAGAGATGGATCGGCACGGCTACACGTAAAGCCAAAAGAGTGTAAAAACGAGCTCAAGCGTTGAAACCAAGCTCTCGGAGCTTGCTTGAGGCCGTAAAGGGCTTTGTTTAATTTGCACACATAATTCGGATGAGTGGAGCTAGCAAACCCGGGTGGTTGTTCCATATAAACGGTTTCGGATAAGGAGCCGTTAAGAAAGGCGTTGTTGACATCCAATTGTCGGAGAGGCCAACCATTTATAACCGCTAAGGATAAAACAACACGGATTGTAGAAGCTTTCACGACGGGACTAAAGGTGTGAGTGAAGTCAAGGCCCGGTATTTGCGTGAAACCTTGAGCGACAAGCCGAGCTTTATAGCGATCTATAGAGCCATCCGAATTATATTTGGTGCGAAACACCCATTTGGAACCAACAATGTTAGTTGATGAGGGACGCGGAACAAGGGTCCAAGTGCCATTGGTATGAAGAGCGTGAAGCTCAGCATGCATAGCATTTATCCAATGTTTATGTTTAGATGCACTTTTAAATCCCTTGGGATCGGTAGTGGTGAGAAGAGCTGAATGAAGAGAAGAATGCATAGCTTGAGCAAGGTAAGATGTGTGTTTGGGATTTGGTTTGAATGTTCCAACTTTGGAACGAGTGATCATGTGGTGAGAAGGGGTGGGAGTTGCGGACTGATTTGGAAGAGGGTGAGGTTCTGTTGTGGGAGCCGAGTGGGTGTTTGAGTTGGCTGAGGAAGGTGGGGATGGTGGAGGAGGTGAGGAAGGTGGGGACGGTAGAGGAGATGTGGGTGGTGGAACAGTAGATGAAGGAGGGGCTGTGGAATTAGGATGATCTTTGCAAATGGTGCAAGAAGTGGCCGAGGTAGAGGGTGGATGTGAGGAGTTGGATGGAGTGGGTTTTGGAGGTGAGGTGGTTGGAGATAAGTCAGGAATAGGATCATGAAATGTGGATAGAAAAAGGTTTGCAATATCGGTGTGAGAGGTGTTATCCTTATAAGGGAAAAAATGCTCGTCAAAACGTGCATGGCGAGTGACATACATGCGTGACGAAGTTGGATCTAAGCATTTATAACCCTTGTATTGTGGAGCATAACCCATAAAGATGCAAGGGATGCTTCGAGGAGCAAGTTTATGGGGAGCGTAATCGCGTAAATAAGGATATACACAACAACCGAAAACCCGAAAATTGTCATAGTTAGGCTTGTGAGTGTAGAGTAGTTCAAAGGGAGATTTGTCGCCTAGAACTTTGGTGGGTAAGCGATTAATAATGTATGTTGCAGAATTAAAAGCATCAACCCAATAAGATATAGGAACACGAGCATGAAAGAGCATGGCCAAACCAGTTTCGACTATGTGTCGATGTTTTCGTTCGGCACGACCGTTTTGTTGGGCCGTATATGGACAAGACAAGCGATGGAAAGTACCGTTTGCATCAAAAATTTTGCGAACATGTTGATTTACAAACTCGGTACCGCCATCACTTTGAAACACCTTGACTTTCCTGGAAAGTTGTGTTTGTGCGAGTCGTAAAAATGACTCCAAGACGGTATAAAATTCTGATTTGGCTTTGAGCGGATACAACCAAGAGAAACGTGAATAATCATCTATGAAAACAACATAATATTTGTATCCATCATTACTCAAAACCGGAGAAGGTCCCCATAAATCACAATGAATAAGATCTAGAGGATGCAAGGCACGTTTTTCATTTAAATTAAATGGTAATTTATGTGACTTAGCAAGTTGACATGGAGAACAAATAGTAGGCTTCGGTAACAAAGAAGTAAAAGATAAACAACCATGTCTTTGCAAAGTAGAAATAACATCAAAGGCAACATGCCCTAAACGATTGTGCCATAATTCAAAAGACGCTTTATTTGACGAAACGGAAGCAACAAAAGCAAATGACTTGTTCCGAAGCACGTATAGACCGTTTTCACACCGACCTTGAGCGAGAGGTTGGCTTGTCTTCCGGTCCTGAATACGAAAAAACGTGTTTGAGAACAAAACATCAACAGGATAATCATGTGTCAATTTGCTAACGGAAAGAAGGTTCCTAGTTATGTTAGGAACGACTAAAACATCATTCAAAGAGACATTTTTGGCAATCGATACATGGCCTGTATGAGTGATAGGAGACGATTTGCCATTACCGAAAATGACCGAGGAAGTGCCGTGGTAAGGCGAAAAGGAATGAAGATTACCAGTTGTATCGGTCATGTGGAGGTCAGCTCCGGAGTCGGTAGTCCAGTCAGGTCCGTCATCAGAAACGTGACATTTGGCATGAAAGGCGCGAGCGATATGGTCATCGCTCGAGGAGCCGGTTGCAAATGATGACAACTTGGGACACTTATTGGCATAATGCCCATTTGTGCGGCATAATTGGCAGTGAGGGGGTCTGCGGGAACGAGTGGTGGAGGTATTTTGAGGCTGACCACGAGAGGAAGATTTCGAACCAGAGCCGGAGTGAGGCCCAGATCTGGACGAGTTGGAGCGATGATGCTGAGCAAGGAAAGCGACAGTTGGCGGGGTAGGAGGATGGAGAGATTTAAGGAATTGCTCCTGACTTTCAGCTTTGGTCAGAAGTTCCCGAAATGGTAAAGGGTCTCTAGCCGTGCGAATGGCAGTCGACCAACTCTCGAAGGTAGAACCGAGTCCACAAAGGAACCAGTGGGTTTTGTCCGTATCACTAACCGGAAATCCGATGGCGGACAATTGATCACAAATACTCTTAAACTTTCTACCGTATTCAGCGACGGGAGAAGAGCCTTTAGTGAGTTGACGGAGATTGTCCCGAAGGAGGTGCATCCGTTCAAGAGAGGAGTTGCTATAAGCCGCCTCTAAGGAGGTCCAAATCTGGCGAGCATTTGAGAGACCGAGGATTTCAGCCATGGCCTCCTCGGTGAGGGAAGAGTGAAGGATGAGAATGGTTTGTTGGTCGTTGTGAAACCAAGCAGAGTACTTGGGGTTGGGCTGTTCGGCAGAATCAATGAGAATGGTTTTGGGTTCGGGTGAAATAGTACCATCAACATAACCAGTGAGACGTTGATTGGCAAGAAGAGGAAGCATTTGATTATGCCAGACAAGGTAGTTGGTGGAGGAAAGCTTGACCGAAATCATATGTAGAAGTGTGGCGATGGGAAGGACAGAGTCTGTGATGGGAGAGGTAGGGGCAGCAGGGTTCGTCATTGAGGAGGAATAGGAAGAGAGGTGAAGGATCGAAGGTTTAGGCTGATACCATGTGATAATGGTTAATTCTCTCTTAACAATTAGAGAGATTGATTTGTATTATATACTAAATAACATTACAATAAAATAGGAAACAGATTAACTACTATTGAATACATATTAACAACATTTGACTAAAGGAGAAATTAAAGGAGATGATTGAGGCAGGAAGTTATAGACTTTTAGATAGGACTTCAGGAAGTCCTCGATCACCTTGAAAGTAGCACTTGAACTATCTTTCAAACCCCACTTCAATTAAACCATCGTTGTTGTTGTTCAAACCAGAACTAGTTAAATTTTATCATTGGATATGATCAACATAAGAGATAAATTTTCCAACCGCCTTTAAACGTGATCAATAACGAAACTCAATCAACTAGAAGAAGGGATGCCTTATCAACTACCTTCAACCGAATTGAATCAAAGGGTTCACCAAAATCTAATTGAGATCTTTTACCACTGACTTTGAACGAGCCTTCTTCTTTTGTTCAACCAACTAAACTACCCCGACACATAAATATTTAATCATCCCAACACACAGTGATGGCACATAGTTGGAACATCGTCATTGGCACGTTCTTCTTCCCTCAATCAAACCACCATCACAAGCTTTCCCCAACCACATAACAATTTGTACATCTTAAACATGTTAATTGTTATTTTGATCCCTTTAGTTCAGACAAAACTTTCTTGTTCTCTTTGTCCACGCCTGTGACTATTTCTTTTCAATGGTGAGAAAATTCACCTAGTAGCATGGTTGCATAATTAATTCAAGAGGTTGTGTGCTTCTTTACAGTGGTTGTAACTGTTGCGGTGCAAGCCTTGTTGCTTCTTTTCTTCCCCAGCCCACTTGTGTGCTTCTACATTCATTCAAAGACAATCCTTCTTAGAAAGTGAATCTCAAAACCATGGCTCTGATACCACTTAGGGCAGCAATGATACTCGAGTAATACTTGAATTAGTTCTAAATATCGGTTACAAGAAAAATAAATAAAGACTAACAAGTATTTATACTACTCTAACTTGGAACCCTGGCCACTTGATGCAACTAGACTAGTAAAACGAAAGATACAATTTAATTAAAATTGCTATCGTTATCTAAACTAAAACTTATCAACTTTAATAATATTGAAATAATACTACTTCAAGATAACATGAGCCTTCAATTTATATTGGTGTTGGAAGAGGGAAGATAAATGTGGATTTAGGAGGGGAGGCCAAGTAGAACATATCGTGGAGACAATCTATTGATGGCATAAACCAATGACAATGAAACACTTTGCATTCTATTGGTGTATTAATATATATGATAATGATAATTATCAGCTTTAATAATATTACTTCAAGATATTAGAAAGATTCAATTTATATTGGTGTTGGATACGTTTAACACAACTACCAGATGATGGGGCAAAGACGACCTTAATTACATGTGGCCGTACGATGCAGCCAGAAATACAACCACTTTTATGGATATGCATGGTTGGTTCAGTTTAAATTGGTCTAGTTTATTTGATTAGATTATCGGTTTTCAGTTTGATTAAATTAATTTTGTTAATAACGAAAACCAAACTTTGGCTAAAAATTTTGCATAGAAGTAGATGAAATCAAGGTATAAAAGTTAAAAATATACAAATATATAGCGGTTTGGTTTTGGTTTACTTAATTTCGGTTAACTAGGGACAAAAAAGTGATAATTATTATTTAAACTAGTGGGTATGCCCGCGCGTTGCTGCGGGTTTGTCTGTTTTGTCACCTCGTAGTTGTTGGGGTTTGTGGTGTGTATAGAGCTGGCTTAAGCCTTTTGAGGCCCCAACCGAACTTTTAAAAGTTCTCACCAGCAGCATACAGCAACATAACGTCTATAGTCGATTTCAGAAACCATCAAGCAAATAAGACACATGGTAGTAATATACGAAATCCATAAACATCCAAAAGTAAAACTTGACATAGATGGCATAAACCAATCGGTTCTCCTATTCTTATCTGATGGATTCGAGAAGCTTACAACAATCGCAAACAACGATCATAATTCTAGACACTACTGGCACCAGCTGAAAAATGAGAGAAAGCAACCGTTAGACAATGACAACATGGAAATAATAAACTCAAACTATATATAGAGAACCGGTTAACAAATACAAATGCGGTCGTAGACTTTTTACCGAAACCAACCTTATAGAGGTATAAACTATGCCAAACCTACAACCAAGAACAAAATAATGGAAGGCATACCAAGTACACGATAGAATGCAGGGGTATGCTGATGACCAAGGCCGTCCCTTAAAATCTCTAAAAATTGATGTACCATATCCGAACCGTTAAAAAATAGGCCCTTTAGGCCCAAGTTTAAGTGTTAAATGAGTTATATAAAAAATATATACATATATATAGGAATTTTTTTAAAAAATTAGGCCCTCAAGATTTATGGACCCTGTCCGGTTGGCCTTCTCAGACCACCCCAAAGACGGCCATGCTGATGACCGATTGTAAATGGATTTTCATCAACACTTTCAAGAGTCATTTGTTGGGTCCATTTAATAATGCTAGTGTGTATTTCTACTCAAACTACAACCTACATTCAATAAACCTATAACGAACACCGCCTAACCAAAGAAATATGTGGGCAAAGACTCTTACTCAAACCAGCCTCAAGGTATAGACTATGAAAAACCTATGACAAAAAACCAAAAATTAGATCCAACATACCAGGCACACGACTCAACACAGGCGTATGTTGGTGACCAATCAAATAGTCATTTAAGATTAACCTGAACATCCCTTTTGGAAGAATCCCATATAAGTGATTTAAGATTCTCCAACTCGACATGTGAATCTTCTATAAACATGTACCCAACCTGATATATAGAACAAAACCTACATATAAGTAGCGCAATTTATATTCCATTTAATTTTTATGAACATATACAATATATAAAATTTCCTTGCAAAGCATTTCTCTACGGTTCCCAAATGTGACACCAAATTCTCTTAGCTCTTCTGAATTATAATTCAAGACCAGGATATACAAAATTCATACCTGTTTTGAAAGTGTAAATAGTCAATGACCTTAAGTTAACAAAAGGATCCATGGTTTGTAGTTTATGTGTCCATTGTCCGTGCCTACTAAATTTCTTGTAAACAACTTCTCCAACTCTAAAAATAATATCAATTCATGCAACATTTAGTTTAGCAACACCCCTTGATACTACAGTTGGATTTAGATCAACCTTTCCACCACTAATTCTAAAATTTGATTTGATTAATGCTTTAAAACATGGAGGAATCCTTCCAAAGTTATTACATGGTTCTAAGATCACAAATACAAATCAAAGAACTACTACCGATAAAGATTGAACTAAAGAGATTAAGTGTATTGGAAAGAAGCCCTTTTTATTAACTCAAATGTTAAACTGTTGCTGGTATCAAGTGGTTCCTAACAAGACTTTGATAGGTATAAAGCTGCTTAGGGATGGAAAAAAAAAAAAAACAAAGCCGACGGGTATACCCGAAACTCGATGAGTATGGGATTAGCCCAAAAACAAATACCCGTTTACCCGAAAACAAATACCCGTTTACCCGAATTTTTTTTAGTAAGATATTATTAATGCATAGTAACCAAACATACAAAAGATAAGAATAATTTATACGTAAGGATTAAGAGGTTGAGCATGGGCAAGAGCATCTAGCTCAGCAAGCACATTAATTCCCCTTTGAGCATATGTATAATTGGACAATATAACAATTATAAATAAATACACATTAGAGTAGTAGATACTCCATTATATGTAAATTAAAATTACAATTTAGCTGGCCAAAAAATTAGTTGCAGCAACCATTCTATAGCATTTTGCTATGGAATAAGCACAACACAAGTTTGGCAATGAAGGTATCTCCAACGACTGTAAAAGAATGAAAAACATATTAAAAATCTCTCTATCATCCATTCAAGTGTTTTTTACAAAAACAGCAGGAGAATTAAATGAAACTTTGCAAGGCACGTTACGCAACATCTTAAAATCGAAATGAAAAATACCTTTCTTGGTGAAAATATGCTTAATAGCGAGCATCAAACCCCTAACACACAACTTTTTGTCTGCTAGCAAAAAAGAATGGACAATCAATATTTCATTATACATTGAAATAAGGTGAAGTGTTAAAATCATTAAGTGCCATAACACCCAAGATTTGATTAATATCACCAGCTGTCACAAACAGCCTAGTCAAGCTTGTGCTACTCTCATCTCATCCACACCCCTAAATTGTCTTGTCTTGCCTAAGCCGTAAGTTAAATCCTGGTTAAGCAAGCAATGTTACACCCATTGATGATCACCTCACAAAAAGAATAGTTTAATTCAATCATCACTTATAACCATATACCACAATGTTTAATAAACAATAGTGGTGTTAAAGAAACAACAAAAAAGATTCTGTATTTCATAAGGTAGGGTTTGAATAATGGAAACCTACATACGATAGCCAAAAGAAGTACTAATTCATCGTCAATGTCGACGTCATCATCAATGTCATTGCCACTCAAAGATCCAGATGCTAGTCGAATACACAAAGATTGAAACCAGTTTCTTGAATAACTTGTGGAACTTTAACCATGGTTGCTAGATCGAAAATAAAGATCCAAAACAAAAAACCGAGCATCAAGCAGAGAGAGGTTGATGAATCTCCTTATTGAATACATATTCCACTAATTATTATTATTGTATATGAAATCCTTTTAGGGAACCTACATTTTCTTCATCATCATAACTTCCTACATTTACCATTTGAATTTTGAAAGCACTATCTAAAAAAAAAATTGCAAGTAAGTTGGTCAGGATCTTATTAACCCAACAATAAAAACCTCAAAAGATCTACAAGCAATACAAAAAAGAATCTAATTCCAAATAATATGTTGTCCAACTACAACTTCATTCAAGGTAACACATTGATTTAATAAACTAACTGTATACACTACCAGAATATGCTTCTTTTATGGACTGAAAATTCATCGTTGCCGCTTCCGCATGCTTGGAGTTACCAAAAATGGTCAAATTAAAAAAATAAAGCAAAACAAAGGAGTTTGTTATTAGTCTATGTAACAATTGTCTCCATTGCCACAGTTACAATTCAAATATGTCATCAATTTATGTAAGAAAACAAAACATATCAGTTGTTATCTAACTTATCATTCTACACTAAATTAAAGTTAAAAACTGAACCTAGCAACATTGTAAATGTTTGAAACATTTCATTCACTAAATCGGCACACTCGAGATCCAATATCATAACAAATGATCTGTACTTTGCTACAGTATCAAGTATGTGTACTATTCTTCCAGTAAAACAACAACCTTTGGTCCCCCACATTCAGATTAAACAAAACCTAAAAACAGTCGAACTAAACAAATGAAAACAATAAATCGCAAAGGGAGAACATGTCGACAGTACCTCTTCGCCGTCGCAAATTCGCCAACAACTTCAATCGTCAAATATCAATTTAGATATTCTAAATTTTAGCTTACATAAAACTATATATAATTTTGATTTATCTAATAAAAATAAATTAACAAACTTATTATTAGTTTATGCTTAACTATTATCATAATAGTTCTACGAATATTACAATGATGTTAATAAACGTTTACCTTGTAGTTCTCCAAAGCAATTCTACTGTCAGGCGGAATCCTGAATTGTACTTCCCAGTAAGAACTCTGGATACAAGAGGACTCCAAGTTGTAAGCCCAATGCCATAGTTGTTATACAGAGGAAAATACTCACTCTCGACCTGCATAACAAGCAAGCACCCCAAAATCATCCTCCAATCTGTGATTTCATATATACTATGTACAGCCTAACACGAAATCAGTGGTATGGGCTTAGTCTAAATAGGTTTGGGTCACTTTCGAGTTGCAAACACATTTAGCTAAACGGGCCAACTCAGTGGGTTCGCATATTGAACTGTCTATTTTTATGTTAAACAAAATTGCTTTATGTCACGGACATGAACTTTGACCAACCTGATTTTGCAAAAATGAACAATGGTAACAGCAAACCCATAGGAGCTTCACACAAAAAGACGCTTGCAGAGCTTGCCATGTGTCGGAAGAGGCTAAGGTGTAGCCGTTTCAATTAACGATAGACCCACATCTACCAATCAAATTTTATCAAGTGTCATTTTTTTGAGAACGCGGCTACGTAGCCTCCACATCAGGGTGGCGTCTAACCCATAAAGCTTACCACTGAAACCGCTAACGCCCAACCGTTTCCTTCGACTTGAACGACAGCCTCTACAAGCCTCTTTTTGTGTGAAGCCCCTATGGGTTAGCCGTTACCATTGTTCATTTTCGCAAAATCGGGTTGGTCAAAGTTCATTTTCAAGATTTTCCGGGGAAAAAAACATAATAAAAAATTTGGTGAAACGGGAAGTGTTTCATCCCAACCCCTCAACGAACTGTGTTGTGTATTCCATGTACTTTCTACTCCAATCCACCGACCCGCAAACACGTCCCATTTAACCCTCCTACCTATACACAGATCATCTAAAACTCATGCCCAATTTCAACCCTGAATGTAGTGGTTAGCATTTCAAACCGATTTATTTGATCCTTCTTAAACATTCAACAATTAATCGATGCAATTAACTCAAACCCAAATCTAAACTCCCAAACCAATCAAACCCCTAACACAAGTCCACAACTCAAAACACATTAACTAACCAATTCGCGTTCAATCCATACCTTGTGCCGGGAAAATATATTATACTCAGGCTGCTCCACAACCGGCCCAACAAGATCCAACCGTATAGCAACCTCACATGCCTCCGTAATCTGCTGAGCAGACGACTCACTAAATTCGATGATTTTATCAGGCTTCAAGTAGATAAAGAGGTGTATATAAAGTGAAATTTTATGTAAGCATTGAATAGAATAATGGTAGCGGCTGGTACTGGTAAAGTGAACAGGCTCTTATTTAATCATCGCAGGTTTCAAGAGGTAGAAAAACCGTTTGGGGGTAGGGAGGGAAATGAGGGGTAGGAATGTAAATTTGTTTTGATATTGTAAAGAAAAAGGATGGTGAAATGTCTAGATTACCCTTTTAAGTGTCTTAATTGTCCCCAATATCCCTATAATACCCTTATGAAATAAGCTTTATTATCTTATACTTGTTGCTTTAAAATTTGTACCCATGTCAAAATTCCAATATGATACATCACTCTACCTTTATAATGTATTATAGATTATAGATTATAGATAATCAAAAGTTGAGGGAATTAAAAGGTAATTAGGATAATGGTATTAAAGTAAAAAGTGTTTAAACTACTAATTTACCTAGGGCGAGCTTGGTATCGAACCGATCCTGATACCAAAAATACCGATACCGATTTTGTCAAAAATAAGTACCAATACTGAAAATATATTGGAAAAAAAAAAATTCAATACCGACTTTGGCCAAAACTTAGCACCGAATTGGTACTAAAAATGAACCGGTATCAGGATCAATTCAGTATCAGTATTTTCTCTTATTTTGGGGTTGCACCTTATATATTAAGAAAAAAAAATAATTTTGGGTGTTTTAACTTTTGAAAACAAAGATTGTATTTTGTGATTGTTTCTAAATGGTTTGGACTCTCTTTTTTTTTTTTTTTTTTTTTAATAATAATAATAATAATATTCATTAACCACGAAATAAACCAAGTTACATCTGGATAATGGGTAAGCGAGCAACAAGCTGCGCCGCTATCCCCTTTTGAATCGCAAAGCCAATTCTACTAAATACAAACTTTTGGTTCCTCGGGCTTTGCGAATCACTGTGGACCACCTTCTGCACCCGCTCCAAAAAACGAACTGCCTCAGGGGCTAAGGATCCAAAAGTATCGAAGGCAAACGGAATGAACACATGTTGATTCTCTAGACATGCTGCCTCGTGCTTAGCAACCTTCCTAGCTTCCGCCTTCAAAACCGCCTGTCCCGGAACGAAACCACTATCTCTCAGCCCTACCAGTGGGGACACCCCAGTGAGGTCAACACACGCGTGCTTACCCCCCGCCCAGCCAAACACAAGGACATCCGCAGGACGCAGGGTAGATCTTCCCTCTCGTGGGTCAGTCAGAAAATTAACAGGGGCTTCTTTCTTGGCTGAGATCCCGGCGCGCCTAAGCACATCCCATAAAACATCTCTAACCCAGTCATGACGATACTTGAACCCCGGCAATTCCTTACAGTGAAGGGCATGCTCGCCAAATCTATCCAAACAGGCTTTTTTACAAATGGGGCAAGAGTCGTCTGGCGGGAAAAGGGGAATCATGAGCCGGTATTTAAGGATGGCTCTGTATTCAACTGCTGACATCCGTTGCCCAAGACCTTCAATGGGCGCAACAGTCAAAAAATCTTGGGCATGAGCCCCCTTGAGACAAGCCAAAACTGCCTTTTGACACGGGGTCATATCGAACCGCTCCTCCATATCCTGTGCGTGTTTACCATAAAGAGCACTCGCCAATGTTTGTTGAGGTTTCTTGGGGGCGGTCTCCTTATCAGTAAAACCGCCTAGATCAAGGTCTGGGAGAGTTGTTCCAATATTACCAAGCGCAAGGGAGTAGTCAGGATCCACCCCCATAACACCAGCACTTCGCAAGATGTGGTCCTGCAGTTTCCACGATTGGGCCCTGGACGCTACAAAAGCATATGCGGAGACGTCCTCCGCCGATATAAGCCCTAAGCCCCCACAACGCATAGGGAATGAAGCCAACCTCCACTGGAGGTCCCCAAAATGCGGTCCTCCGCTGACAACAATGTCTTCAACAGCCTCTCGCAGACCTGCATCAAAGATAGACACAGCCTCTTTGACATGTTCTGGTTGACATGTCCGGAGCCCAAACACTAATTTAGCCACCCCCATGCACGAGCGCAATAGAAGGAGCTCACTTTGGGGGTCCCTTAAGTCCGACAGTCGTTTCATAAGATCAACCGCCCGAAGAGCTCGTCTAGATGCCAAAGACTGAATAAACCTTGCATCCCGACTAACCGCCCCCCCGAGGAGTTTAACCCCCCCTACGGGCCTGCTAATCTCGCTAGGGAATAAACCCGGCACTTTCTTCGCACCATTGCATGACGGCCAAAAAATCTCCGTTTTCCGAATATTAAGCCTAAGCCCAAGAGATGCCCCCTCTGAACGGATAATGTCCAACGCCCTAGAAACTTCCTCTGCCTTACCAATGATAGTGCCATCGTCCAAGTACCAGGCATGGAAGGGCAATGAGCAGGCGTCCTGCACACGGAGGATCAGCGGATGAAGAACAAGCGCAAAGAGAAGGGGGCCGAGAGGGTCCCCTTGCTGCACCCCTGTGGTAGCCCCAATATGGGTATCCCCCACATATAATCTGGCGGGCTGCGCATATACAAATTGGACCCACGGGAAGATAGATGGGCATCTGCAACTAACTTCCCTGAGAAGTGTCGTACGGTCCACCTCGTTAAAGGCGTTAGAAAAATCAACAGTGAGCATAGCCAGGGACCCGTCAGAATGGAACGCGCTCAGAAACCTGTTAGCACTGTGCAGCACCGCTTCTGCCCCATTAGGGACCCCAACCCCAAACTGAAAATCCCCCAGATAGGTTGCCATCTCTTTACCCACTTTACGCATAGCGACTTTTGACACCAATCTTCTCCAAATGGCCCCCACCGCAATGGGCCTAATCCCGTTGTCAGGCTTTAATAGGGGGGTCAACGGTGCCGAAGCAATGAACTCCGCCAGAGCTTTAGGACATAACCCCCCAAGCCACAAGTTGACAACATCGGTGATGGCTTTAAGGAGCCCGGAGGCGGTTGGAGACCCCTGGCCACAGAAAGCGTCTAAAATATGCTGCGCCCGCAGACCATCCCTCCCACAAGATGTCCCTTTCGGGAACGTTTTAATACATTCCAACACGCACTCAGCGTCCACCTGCAAGGCTGGCTCCAATGGCAAGGCAGAGGGCATGGCCGGGGGGTCCACAACAGGGTGTTTATCTATCAGGGCTCTCAATGTGTCCTCCCCAGCAGGCGCAACCCCAGATGAACACAGAACCTTGACGGCCGCAGTATAATGGCCATCCGCTACCTTCCGAAGGCACTGCTTAATATTGCCCCCACCATCTACTTTAGCTTGGTCCCCTACCCTCCCCGAAAACGACGCCACGGGGAGTTCAAGGAGGGGCAGGACCAATTCCTCTAAACCTGCCCCATCTTTCCAAACCGCCAATGCCCGCATAATAGAGCTACATTGAAGCGATTTCCTGTTACCCGATCTTCGTTCTTGCCTAGAGGCCGGTTTGACCACCCTTAAGGTGCAGCGAGGCAACAACAAAAGTTTAACCCAAGCCTCAATGGACCCTGGGGCATCCACCACTTTACGGAGACCCCCTGACAACGCATGGGCAAAAGCCATGCGACATGCAGGCGGGATACTCTTGACCGTAGCAACAGGCAGGGCGAGGATGCGCTCAAGGAGAGTGACATCTACCACCATCTTCCCAGGCGTATCACTCACATGCGTCACTAGCGGATCACGAGGTTGTGGAATCCCCGTTATAAAATCGATCTCGCCTCCTGCACGCGAGGTGCATTTAATCACTTCTTTGCCATGCCGACAACGCCCATTCAAGGCATGCAGGGTCATGCACTCCCCACATAGCCAATTCTCCAGCACACGCAAGGTGTCAACAACGTCATTGTAAAGGTCAAAGTTTGAAGCAAGATGCTCCTTTAACTCACCTCTCCTTTCTTTCCCATTAAAATGATCTCGTTGGAAATGCATAAGTAACCGAGAGTATCCCTTGTATCCCGGCGTACCATCCTTGCAAGAATGATAATTTTTAAAGGGGCAACGCCATATCCCTGTGGCCGAGCTGGGTCCAAGTCCCCCACCACTGTCTCTCATGGATCCTTTAAAGGAATAATTATATATATATATATATATAAATATATATTTTTAAATATGTAATAAAGGTGTTTTTAAAGTTAAGAAATAAACCCGAAAAAATGGGTGGGGCCCCATGTTTATTATTATTATAATTATTATTATTATTATTATTATTATTATTATAATAATTATTATCACCCCACTCCAACCATTACTCAACATTTATCACATTTAAACCCATAGAACAAAACTTTATAAAGGTGAAATGTTTACTAACACATTTCAGATCTGAGTTAGTAAACATCAAAGATGATTGACGTCATCTTTAGCGGTGGGTCGAAGGAAGAACACGGTGGGTCGAAGGAAGAACACGGCGGTCGAACGAAGAAGACGGTGGGTCGAAGGAAGGAGACAGACAGCAAGGAGGTCGAACGAAGAAGACGGTGGTCGAACGAAGGAGATAGTGGGTCGAAGGGAGACCAAAGGAAGAGTCCGGTCGAACGAACAAACTGACCGTTACAAGGTTCAGGTAAGCGGAGGGGTAGATGGAGGTGGAGGTGAAAAGGGTAGATCTGGAATGGAGTTGAAGACTTGAAATAAGAAGAAGAAGAGACAGATCTGGAATGCCGGCCCAGCGTATGTCTTGAAATAAAGGAAAGTATTAATAATAATAATAATAATAATATGTGGTTTTGGATTTAGAGAAAAAGAAAACAGATCTGTGTTAGAGGTTGTGTTTCAGGAAGTCAAATGAAGAAGATGATTGTTTAGTGTTTACCCTACCAATACTAGCCACCAGCCGGTAGTGGCCACAACAGTGGCTAAGGGTAGGTTTCATTTACTGTTTCTGATACACATACTTCTCCATTATGGAATGGAGAGTGGTAATATTTAGGATTCATTCAAAAATAAAGAATACATTCCTGGGAGAAAGCCTTCCCGTATTGGACTCTCTTTGAGTTTTGAGCCATTGAAAATCCAAAAACCTACAAGAGTACAAGTAGAAAATATTGGACCAGGCGTTTCACCATTGTTTAGGCCTTCAGGCTCACTTCATTGTTACATTAGGGATTTTAGACTAGAGTAGAGGACTTGTATAGGAAAAGTCTAAAATCTTTACCGGGTGCGTCGACGTGAAAAACAAATAAATAAAGTCTTTTCTTTTGGAATTAATTATAACTTAGAGATTATATCAATAGAGATAATATATTTTATACATGTTTGTTTAATTAGCACATTTTTCCATCAATTATATCTCATAAAGTTTTTTTTTTTTTTTTTTTTTTGAACGGATATCTCATAAAGTTAGATAGGATAAAGTACTCCTTTGAATGCTCATTTAAACATTCACTAGTGTTTTTGGACATAGTTTCTGTTAATCTGTTACTCCAATTCTCAAGACTGTTGTATAGAACTAATATTTTTTATTCAATTTCTTTGTAATACACCTTTCTTCTTTACCATTCCTTTTCCTATCATCTCTCTCTTTTATCTTTTATTCATTTTCTTTGTAATACATAACTTTTTTGGTCTGGGCACAAATAACATGTCTACTAATCTAATTTTTTTTTTTATCAAAGTACTTTTTCAATAATATATCCGTAAAAGTAATTATTTAATTTTATGTTATTGCAAAAGCTACATAAAATTAAGAGTAAATTATTTTTTGAGTCCCTGTGTTTTATCGATTTTAACTATTTGAGTCCAACATTTTGATTTTTAACATTTTGAGTGCCTGATTGATAATTCTATAACCATTTGAGTCCAAATTACTAACTTTGTTAGATTTTTTCTGTTAATATTCGTGAAATGACCAAAACCACCCTTACAATTAAAAATAAATATTATTAAATACCACTATATCAACTCTTTCTTAATATGTTCCTATGTTACATCCATACTTATCAAAGAGTAACCCCAAAATTTACATTAAAGGCTGTGAATTTTAAAACAATAACATAATTCCAAAAACCCTTATAAATTATTGGAAGCAATCCATAGTGATATCATTTGAGATAGTGAGAAAAGATGGATATTGAAGAAAGATCGATAGATCAGAAGTAAAAGCAAATACGGAGAGGTATTTTCCTAATTAATATAATCTGCTTCAACATTTCAACAACCAAATCATCACCATCATCGTTCCACCAAAACCACCCACAGTCAACGCCTGAAATAAAAATCTTTTAAACAAAAACTGATTAGAACCATTTCCCCTTTATAAACCCTAGATCCTATTCCGATCAATTGGACTCGATACAGACTTCGATAACCCAATTAACCACAGGGTTTTTGATCCTTAAACAAGTAAGAACCTAATTGAATAAAGAACTTACGAGTAGTTTCATAAAAACAGAGAAGGAGAAGGGTGGCCGGAGGTTTATCGACTCCAGCGAGTCAAATTATACGACTTAGAATTTTGAGTGCAGGATGATATTTTTGTGTTTTAGTTCATGGAAAAGACAGCAGCTATGGTTTCAGTGTTGGTGGTTGTCTGCAAAGAAAGATAAGAAAAGAGGGGTTGAAGATGAAGGAGTTGTGTGAGAGGTTGTGGGGGTATTATATTATATTATATATAGATACATTTAGTAACTTTTCACGTTACTGTAGCAAATTACATCATGTTTTACGTCATGGTCTACTGCTTATTTTCGCATAGAATGATTTTGTTTTGCCACGTGGTTTACGTATTCACGCCACCTTCGTTACGAATTCTTGCTTGAACGCCTGAGTGGATGGTGGGATTTTTGGCCGTAATATCTGTTGAGTGGTAATTCGATGGTCAAGATTGTGTAAGTGCATTAAGTTCTTAAAATTAAGACACATGATGGGTTAAGGTTTGTTTTTAAACGATAAAAAAAAAAAACCTTACCGTTACTTCTTCTTCTCCAAAGTTCGCCGGAAAAGAGCAGGTTGGCCGGAAAGTTACTTGGAGTTGTATGAAAGGTCTCTGAACGTAATGATCGAGAGTTTGTTACATGGTGAAGATAAATAGGGTGTTTATCTTTTTAATGTTTCGGTTTGTGTTTGTGTTTGTGTTCACTGGAATTTTCTCACTGGTTGGAGATGGGAGTGGTGACAGGAGTGTGGAGACGGAGAAGATGACCGCCGGTGGTCCTTCTCTCTTCTTCTCTCTACGTCTCTCTTAATTCTTAAATGTGGAGTAGGTGATGAACCTAGCTATTTATAAATAATATTTGTCATGGTTATGGTTAGATAGGAAGTTTGGATGATAGGAAGTTTTGAAATTAAAATAATAATATTCAATTCAATGCCCGGCAAAACTGAAAAACGCTGACCACTTTAGGAAAGAGGAGGCCGGTGGGTGGTGGAAATTGTTACTTGGTGGGATTGGACAAGAGCACCAATTTTTGGTATTCTTATGGCTATGGCCCTACTACAATAATTTTTTCTCTAAAAGAGTCAAAATAAGTGGTTATGGACCAATAGGCTTGGGGTCAATTTTTCAACTAAAGACTAAAGACAATATGTTTGTTAGACATTCCTTCTATGTTGGGTCCAGGGCTAACACTAAAAAAATTTGGGCCTTGGGAGAAAAAAAATGTGGGCACAAATTTTTGTAAAGAGCAATGAATTAAAAAAATGAATATGGTGGGTGCTAAAGCCAAGGATTAAACTTGAGACCTCTATATTAAATTAACATGGTTTTTGCAACTCCACTAACAAGACTTTAATGTATAAAACACAAATATATATTCTATATATAGAACTTAATATATATATATATGTATATATATATTATTAAAAAACGTTCGGCCCTGAGCCGGTGACCACCCGGCCCATGCTCAGAGCCGGCCCCAGGAGAGTCCTTATAGGGAAGGTGGCTACTAAATTGGAATTGATCGATAGAGGCACTAATATGTCTAATGCGATCTGCAGTAGATGTGGTTATGGTGATGAAAATGTATTGTTTTAGTGGATGTTTGTTTGCTAGATCCACCTGGCGGCAGGTTATTAGATGGATTCGGGTTCCCTTGCCCACGGCTTGCGTTAGTCTGAAGGAGATAATCAACACGCTTGTGATAAGCCCGGGTAGCAAAAAATGGAAACGGATTGTGTACACTATCGCAATGGCTTCGGTTTGGAACATATGGATAGCAAGAAATCAGAAAGTGTTCGAGGGGACGTTCATGTCGGTCCAAATCCTTGTGGATAAAATTAAAGAGGATTCTTTTCTTTGGGCGTTGTAAAGGTCTAACCTCCCTTCCCCGGTTTGAGAGAAGTGGGTAATCGATTTTTGTCTTTGGCGTTTGTATTGCCTTTTTCTAGTTTCTTACTACGATTATATATATATATATATATATATATATATGTATGTATGTATATATATATATATATATATAGAGGTCAAGTATAAAATGAAAACCCGTTTGAGTTGAGAAAACCTTCGAAAACCCATGTAAAAAAACATTTTTTTCTTTGAAAAAAATAACAAATGTAAAATATATGTTTGTAAGCGTTTTGGGCCAAAAAAAAAAAAAAAAAAAAAACGCCGATGAGATTTTTTTTTAAAAAAATAAACAAAGTTGTTAAAAACATAGGCAAATAGCTGAAAACATATGTTTTTTAGCAACTTTGTTTAGTTTTTTTTTAAAAAAAAAAAAAACTCATCGGCGCTTTTGTTATTTTTTTTGCCCAAAATGCTTAAAAACATTTATTTTACATTGGTTATTTTTTTAGAAAAAAAATAATGGTTTTTTACATGGGTTTTCAAAAGTTTTCTCAACTCAAGAGGGTTTTCATTTTATCCCTCCCATATATATATATATAGACACACACACACAGAGATGTCAAGTCAACCAAAATATTATTAGATTTTAACTATACCGTAAAAATTTCAGATTTTGGTGCATCAAGGTTAGTCCCGTTAGATCACGAGAAAGTAACTACTTTTATCCAAGGAACACTTGGGTATTTGGATCTAGAATATTATCACACAAATGAACTATCAAAAAAGAGTGGCGTGTATAGTTTTAGAGTGGTTCTTGCAGAGCTCATAACTGGGAAAAAACCCTTTGGTGTCGATAGAGCCAATAAAGAAAAGAATTTAGCAACATATTTTGTCAATTCAGTTAACGAAAACAGATTATAAACTGTTGTGGAGCCTCGGATCTTACGTGAAGGGAGTCTTGAGTAGCTACAAGCAATAGGTGATTTGGTAAAGAGATGCCTTAATCTCCAAGGCCATGATAGACCTACAATGAAAGAGGTGGCTGCCGAGTTAGATCATGGGTTGAGGAAGGCCACAACTCATCCATGGGCTCAACGCGTAATAAGACTACAAGCCAATTAGTCTTTGAAGTTGAACAACATGATCTTTACGATATGTCCCATTAGTTTCATTAGTACCAATGAATGTGAATCTTACTTAGCTACCTACATGGCTTTTGAAGAAGAAATGCCATGCTAGCATATTGGTGCTTATTATTGTGTGGTTGTTTGATCATCACCACCCTTGTTCCACCAACTAGTGATCTATGTTTTGATTTTAGCTCCAAGGGATAGTTTAAGTTACATTGTTTGGTGCTCTTTTGTTATTAAGTCACGTATGATCGTTTGTTTAAGATAATTTGATAATTTGTAATGCAGAAATAATACTTTCTTATTATAGTTTGTAAAATATAGTCCGCTATTTTTGAAGTATGTATTTATTATTATTATTATTATTATTATTATTTTTGTTGATTATGAGATACAAACTCTATAAACAAACTACAAAATCCTTGATTTCCAAGACTCAATAAGCTAATATGTTAACCTTATTAAAGGCCAACATGAAAGGGATGAAGTCGAAATGTCGAATATCACCACAAAAAAAATCGTAAATAGGGATGTCATCACCGTCCGTGATGACCTGATCTTATTTTCAACTCGTTAGAACAAAAAGAAAAGACTAAAAAACAAGTTACTGGCACATAAATGGTCACACATTATAAAATGCACTCCTTGGTTAACACGATTATTTTATAATCTTCTCAATATAATATTCAAGACCAATGTGTTTAGAACTAGACCGGATGTTGAGCTGGTCATCTTACCAAAATACTTTAAAAATAAATAGGGTAAAATGGGAACATTTTAATCAAAATCCAGTCCGACCTCCTTAAAATCACGGTCCAACCTCTCGGTTTTCAAGTCGGGTCGGCCGGTTCCTGGTTCTCTTAGAAGAGGACCAATACCCTAAACCGGACCAACTTAGGTCCCAGTTATTGGTCCGGTCCGAGTTACAATACTTTAGGACTTAGTCAAAACGGTGAATGTGAATTGTAATGAACCTTAGTAATATTCTTAAAAATGAACTTTTGGATTAAGTTTGCTACATCTTTTTCACGTGAACTTTTAAAATACCTCAAAACAACTCTTTTCTTGTCCATGTTAATGACTTGAATGGTGGTGAAACGTCAAAGAGAGATTCGATATATTTCTAATGTATGAAATACGTTAACATTATGCAAGTTTCTTGGAAACAACCTTAGTTGCTTTCCGAACCTATTCTCACTCCAGGATAAGATTCCATAAAGTTTGGTGGAACTTAAAGTGTAGATTTCTCATATAATTTTGAATATAAACAATTGACTTGAGGTCAACTTGACTACTTGAGTTAATTTCACAAGATATTTTGGTGTAGGAGGAAACATTGCATGTTTACACTTCTTGAGATGAAAATTCAACAATTTGTTTTAGTTTTTATATTTATCGTCCATTAAATGTATAAAAAGTTTGATGAAAGTAAAATATTAGCCCAAATAATAATATTCAGTGATAATTTAACTAGTTAAATTCATCTAAATTCTAAAATAAACAACAAAGGGTCAATATACAAATATTCAAGACTATAGAGCTCAAAGGTACCCATGACTTACAGTGATTTTCTCAACAAAACTAACGTGGGTTCAAATTTTCGCATGTAAAGTTATGTGGTATTAACTGTTGTTAAAAAAAATAGAGCTAAAATGTTTAGGTTCATATATAAAAAATAAGTGAGCAAAACATACCGATAGAGTCAAGTTGGTGATAGGAAGTTTAATTGGACAGAAACAATGATTCCTCCATGTGACCATGTGAGTGTGCAGTCAACCGTAGGAAGTTCAATGAAGTTTTTCAAGTTAGAATTATATAATTACTTATCATCATTTTTACAAGTACATTGATGCTTTGAATTTAATAAGTGTTATATCACCATTTGTAAGTTCTATAGATAGTGTAGAAAGATACAAGATAAATATTCCACCTATATCATTAACTAGTTGTGTTTACGTGTCACAATTATGTGAGTCCATTTTTCCCCCGCTTTTCTTAGCTTACCCCTTCATATTCTTTTTATTAAGCAATAATAATAAAACATAATATATTAAAGCGAATATTTCTTATAACAGTTGAGTTGATGTGTTGCAAAACGCATAATATTTGTCATATGTATTTAATGTAGTTTTTGTATAGTTTATAGTCATTTGTATTCATTATCTATACTCCATTATAAAGGATGAGAGATGTCAGGCCCTAAAAAGCTTGGGAGTCAGAGTTTTCAGAGTTTTCTAGATAAGGAGGGTTTTCTATGAATCCCTACCCTATATATATATATATATATATATATATATATATATATATATATATATATAATCATTTATATTATTTATAATAAACAATTAATTTAGATTAATTCTTTATATTAACTTTTAATTTGGTTGAGGCACCGCAAAACACATATAAGATATCACCCGAGATAATTATATAACCCATATTTTTATGATACTTGTGTAATAATCAAGAATCGTAATAATGTGGCTATTACATTTTCTCTGACCATTGAGTTAATGTATTATATATATGTTTTTTTATATCTGTATTTATTTTAGTTTATAATTTGACTGATACAGTGTTTCCCTTGTTTAGTGTATGCATGTTCTCCTTCTTATTAGGTAGCGATTTAATTACTTGCATATATAATAGTTACTAGATTATATCCCAAAGGTTTTCTGGGATAGAAAAATCCAATATGATGTGATAAAATATGTGTTTTAATGTAACATCAAAATTAATGTACTATAAATCTATAATATGAAAAAACAACAATTTTAATCATGTGAATAAGAATAAAAATGTATATTAAAAAAAGATGTATGTTTGGATGAGTAGCAGAGTTAGAAACAACCATTACAGGACGTGATTGAGTCGGTAGTTTTCAAGGTGTGACGTTTTTTTTTGTTTTGGAAATGAGTGGTTTTAACCTATTTGCTCTTGATGATTTTGCCTAGACATGATTAATGTATTAGCTGAACACATTGTGTTTTTTTTTTTCTGTATGAACAAAAACTGAAAAAAAAATTGTTTTTTTTTTTTTAGTTTTTTCTATAGCACCATGGTACTCGTTGAGAAGATAATAAAACGTTCGTTAATTTGGTGTAATTTAAAAAAAATCTCTTATATAGAAGTTATTAACGTTTTAAAATTGTGGGGGAAACATGAGGAAAAAGAGACTTTTGGATGGAAATAAGGAGGATGCCACATGGCACACTCAAGGCATTCGTATATAAAAGTTATTTATGTTTTAAAGTTATTAACGTTTGTTTATTTTTTTTTTTTGTATAACACTATGTTACTCGGTGCCTATGTTCTGTTGTCTTTGTGCACCTGAACATGAAGTTACACCTCTTTGTTCTTTAGTGATAGAAGATGGTGTGTCAGAAACAACTCCAAGGGATGAACATAAGAGCCTATTCAGGATAAATACACTTTGATGATGTTATGAAATCCCTTGGTTGAAACAAAAACAAATGTTGAAAAACTTTTATAAAAAGTTGATTTTTAATTTCGATTAATGGCATATTTGGATAAATTTATTTGAGTCTAAAAATGACTTTTGGTTAAAAGAACTTATTAACTTATGACTTTTTAAAAAGGAGTTTTTAGAAAAGTGTTTGGATTAGCTTATGTGGTGGGGAAAAACAATAAGTCAATAAGTTATTTTGTAAAAAGTGTTTGGTTAACTTATTCAAGTAAAATGATCAAAAATGATATAAGGAGGGTTGGTATACTGATATAGGGAGTGCATGTAGATCAATATCTATCATTAAGTTATAAGGATGTTTAAAAAGTCACACATTCCTTACTTTTTCAAAACAACTTATTATAGGCAAATGAAAAGTTAAAACATCAAGTCCTTGTCATTTATCAAGCACTTTTTTTTAACTTATTAACTTTTTGGAAATGTAATAAGTTATAAGAGCAATCACAACCCATCCACCAAATATTTGTGAGTGCATCCCATATTTTAAAAAGTGATTTTTAGGGGTTGTGAGTGAATGAGAGAGAAAATATTACTATTCATATGTATATTTGGGGGGACACTGTTCCCCCTATTTATTTTTTAATGGTTTTTAAAGTGGTTGTGAGTGAACGAGAGAGAAAAGGTAATGATAAAAGTATAAGAAAGTATTATTTAATTGAAAATGAGAGAGAAAATTTAGTGATTTTTAATGTAATTTGACGGATGAAGATGAGGGATGGGATGTGAATGCTCTAATAAGGAGGTGGAAATAAAGAGAGCCAAACATGCTCTAACTAAACATATACAAACACAAATCTTGGTTTATTTTCAATTTCGATTAACTAGAGTTTATTTTTGAACATGCTCTAATTCTTGGAGTCTAACCCACTGTACAAGTACCTACCGGATTGCCCATGTTACGTTGTCTTTGTGCAGTTGAGCCTGAAGTTGCACCTCTTTGTTATTTAGTGATAGAAGATGTTGTATCGGAAACAACTCCATTTGGGATGAACATAAGAACCTACTAAATAAAGAAGTGTACTAACTACACGTATCGTAATTCAGACGGAAGAAGGATATATGATTCATACAATAATCGATTGAGAATTACTAAACTAATTAAAATCTTAAAAAAATTATGAAATCATACCTGGATGAAGTAGATCGATTTCAGCAACGAAGCCAACATAACAAATCGTTGAAATTTACTCTATGAAAACTGATCATTTTCTTTCTCCAGGTTGGTAAGTTGTTGAACCTGTCATCAGTTATCATCATCTTTGGTCTCTAATATTTATAACCATCACTCGTTTCTTGATTCTAATACGGTGGATTATTGTGCGGGTTTTGACGAAGTGTGAGACTCGGGATGATGGTGGGAGGTTGTCGCCCAGAGTGCCGTAGTTGATGCCGATTGAGAGTTACTTGAGTTGTTGCAGGTAGGGCTGTAAACAAACAAAACGTTCAGCGATCAGTTCGTGAACTGTTTGGCGGGAAGTTCATTTGTGTTCGTTCGTTTAATAAAAGAACGAACACAAACAATTTTTTTTGTTCATTTAGTTAAACAAACGAACATGAACATAGGTCGTGTTCGTTCGTTTATGTTCATGTATGTTCGATAACATGTTTGTTTATGTTTGTTTGTGCTCATAACTTCATTAGGGTTTTTAACCTTTTATTTTTAATTCGAGTACTTCAAATTTCCTATTGGTAGATTATTTAATATATATATTAGTGTATCAAATATTAATATTACTTTACCTATTTTGATTAACTATTATTTTGTGTGCATTAAACACGAATTTCATGTTTAATATGATGATTTCATTACGTTATGGTAATTATTTGATCAAGATTATGTCATGTATGCTTGGGTAATTGGATTACTATATTTTGGGCAGACATTGTGATGAAAAATACTGATTTTGTTCGAATGAATGTTTGTTTTTGTTCGCTTGTATTCATTTGTGTTTGTTTATGTTCACTTTTGTACGACACCTAAATTTAACAAATAAACACAAACGGACACAAATATGAACACGTTCGGTAAGCTATTGTCACACCCTCAACTTTCCACTGTGGGGTTTATACCGCGAGGCGCATGACATACCAGGATCCCATAGCCATAAGTCATATGAACGAACTCTAAATGCCCAAACTATTTAGTTCGTTTTCAAAAACCAAGTTTAGTTAAGCTGCGGAAGCGTAAACCAAATTTAAACCTTTTAAAACCATGCGCAAAACAACGCGCCCAAATTAAAACCATACGAAAGAAAATGTAAAAGCATGATGTATAATTTAAGTGTATGCCCAAGACCCCAAATGCAGTGAAGTGTGCAGTGCTTTCTAATCGTGGCACCGGAAGCTAACTACCTGCAAAAGCATGTATATCGTGGGTCAACAAACAATGTTGGTGAGTTCACTAAGTAAAGAAAATGAGTAAGTAAATGCGCTGGTTTCCAAAACCACGTAACCAAGTAAAAACGTAGGTCCTCCAGACCAAAATGTTCAAGTATCATCAGTTTAAGCGTGTCAGGGGTAGCTAACCCATTCATTGCAACTAAACAGAATTATTGGGACACCTTCAGTAATGTAATAGTTTGCCTCAATAACTGGTGTCTATCAACACCAGTTCTCAAATGTGGTCAGAAGTTCATGCCCGTGCCTCAAGCACCTCAGACATGAGGTTGCTGCACAACCTAATAGCGCTATCAACTAATACCCCGCTCGCCTCTAGCGATTAACCCAATAATATGCAAGGACTTTCCAAATGATAGAGTGTTTAGTTCACAAAGGACCAATAAGTTTTAAACTGATCAAAAACACGATCAACACAAGGAGTCAAAGCATCTCATAACCCGAGATGTAAAAGTAGTCCCAAACCGGACTAGAAAACGTTTTGTAAGTTGTCTCAAACCCGAGACGCATGCTTTTGAGAAAAGAATAGTGAAACTCACCTTAGGTTGCACGTGAATGATCCAAATCCCTCAAACAGTAACGAGCTACCGACTCCCTATTACAAGTGTCACTAGGTGAGTATACGTGCATAACCAACACATCATGCAACTCGTTTGTCCAAAACTTCTAAAGTTCCAATCGTGTAGTGACGCCTAGTGACTCTACATACACAAGTAAGTCCTACGTATCCCGTTGGTGATCATAACGATTATTATCAGTTTTATACCTTATACACATCTCCTATAAGTGTTCATATAAGTTCATGTCAAATACATATCATATAAGACTCCAAATAGTCACATAAACACATAATACACAATCTGCGTTTTTAGGACAGATTGTGCGCCACGAAAACTAATTTATTTAAAATACTTAGTCAATGAATTAAACTCCCAAATTTTTACTGAATATTCTTTGGGATTTATTTAATAACCCATATTTTTGTTTTGTCCTAAAACTAAACACAAAAATTATTAAAATTCGTACAACAGAGCAATGTCCAGAAAATTTCCACAACATGTCAGTTTAGTAGAAAAATTCACAAAAATTGTGTATTCACCCAAACGAGGTGAATCCACTTGGAAAAGCCAAGTTTTTCCAATATTGACCTCCTGTCCAAATTTCATAACTTAATTGTTTGTAAAACTTGAGTTATACCCGTTTAAAGTTGACCCAATTTATAACTCCGAAATTCTGATATGACCTTTAATCAAATAAAATTCCAAAAACATATCAAACGACATCCAAATCAGATGATTTTGCCCATTCTAAAAATCTAAGACCATGTACAATCCATTCATGCAAAGAATCGATCAAAACAACCAATTTAACATCAAGATACAGCCCCTACAAAACACCCTAATGAATCTGCCAGAAACTGAAACTTGCTCCCCAAGTTATTCACAAACCCTAATCATGCATAAAAATCTCTAATACATGCATAACTCATATTATTCTGATTAAACACCTATATTATCATACAAAAACCTTAATTATGATTACTAGCAACAATTATCATCATCAAATCACAATGGACATTCAAGAACTCTCATTAACACATGTTATGCGATTATATACATGCATGCTCTATGATTTTCTTAAACTTTTCAACATTATTAATCATCATAAATCATGTAAAGATTATACCTTTCAAAGCAAGAGTCCTCAAAGCCTAGAGATTGCACCACAACTAGCTTGAAGGAATGAGTAGGATTGATGTTTGTTGAAAATCAAGAGGATGGGGGTGGGGGTTGGTTCACGGCGCATAGAGGGGAGGGATTAGGGTTTTTATTTTTTTTGTCTCCTAATTATAAGAGGGCTTGGCTTGTTGCCCAAGCAATTGGGTATTAGGGCCCCTTTTAGTCCATTAACCGGGCCCGTTGGTCATGTTCTAGTCCAATATCGGGCCCGATGATATTAATCACCTTAAATTGCATAAAAACTATTGTTTTTATTATTTCATAACATATCAATCATAAGGTGCACGTAACTTGCATGGTTTACATATAAATTTTCAGCCAAGCGATAATTCACATAAGCATGTACTTCACACAAACATGTAACACTACGTTCATCACAATCCCATTGTGCTTATTATTATGTTTGCCAGATAAATCACCAACGTTCGGGATGCAGGACTCGTGTGTGTGACAAAACAAGGTTTTTCCTACTTATAACATATGTTAATAGCATCTAACATATGTTAAGCCTACTTAACTAATCCTAGTTAAGTATTTGATCACTATGAATATGCAAGTTAACTAGAGTTCAGTAAAAAGTGTTAACCTGAAAATGCGGGGTATCACAGCTATCATGAACAATTCGTGAACACGTTATTTCCTTAACAAACGAACACAAACAGGAAATCTCGTTCGGTACATGAACAGTTCGTAAACACGTTATTAACTTAACAAATGAACACGAACGAGGCTTTATTCGTTTTTGTTTGGTTCGTTTACAGCCCTAATTACAGGTATGATGAGGAGGAAGGTGTTGAAAGATGAGTTTTGGGAAGTAGTAGTGGCGGAGTTTTTTTCCATAATGGTGTTGGTGAAAAAAATATTTACCAAATAGGTGTTGTGAGTAAAGATCAAATACAAAGTGTTTTTCGGTAAGAACTGTGAAAATCAAAGGGGGTAAAAAAATTTATATTTTTTTTAGAATTTTTTTTCCCATGTGCTTAAACATACTTTCTAGATGAATAATACAAAAAAAAATTAAAAAAAATTTTTTAGTGTAATTACGTCATTAAAGTAAATACACTAGTTTACACTAGAGTAATTATGTAATTACTCTACACGTAATTACTCTACACCAAAATTTTTTATTTTTTTTAGTTTTCAATACTATGGGGAAAAAATTTCGAAAAAAAATAAAAAAAAAATACCCTCTTTTAATTCTCATAGTTCTTACAAAAACAGTTTGTACAGAATCTTTCCCCTAGGTGTTGTATCAAAAATATTTATCAAAATAGTGTTTTATCTCACTCCTAATTTTATTGGATAACTTCACTTTATTAAATAACTATTGAACTAACCATTTTTAATTTAATTGTTAACGTCAATAACGTTTTGACAAGTTGTGAGAGCATAATTAAAAGGAATAACGGAAATAAATAATCCCAACTATTGACTATTGGCCAATAACAGTCCCAACTACGAAAATTACCAATAGTGGTCCCAACTTTCGACATATTGGAATATAATGGACTCAAACTAACGGAGGTCTAACTCTGTTAGTGTGGGGCTGATGTGGCATGCCACATAGGATGCCACGTGGGATCATTTTGCCACCTAGGATGCCACGTAAGATCATTTTGCCACCTAGGATGCCACGTTGGATGTTACGTAGGATGCCATGTCAGCATCACACTAACGGAGTTAGACCTCCGTTAGTTTGGGTCCATTATATTCCAATATGTCGAAAGTTGGGACCACTATTGGTAATTTTCGTATTTGGGACTGTTATTGGCCAATAGTCAATAATTAGGATTATTGATTTCCATTATTCCTAATTAAAATAAGTTTGTAATTTTTTTATTTTTAGTTTAAATGCAGAGAGATTAATTTGTAATTATCTATATTATACCTGTACTATATATATAAAAACATATTGAGCAACACTAAACAAAAAAAGTTAATAGCCAAAATCGTCCCTGAGGTTTGGTCAGTTTTATCACATCAGTTCAAAATAGTTTGACAACAAAACGTAAATCTAAAGAATCCATATGTAAAAAAAAAACAAAGTATTTTAGACTAATATGACAAAACTGATCAAACCTCAGGGACGAATTTAGTCATTAACTCTAAATAAAAATAATAATATCTATAAGCTAAATATAGACATACATCTATTTTTTACTAGAAAAAAATAGAATTAGATTCCAAATATGGGGACGGTTCGAAATATATAGGTTAAGCTCGATTCAAAGTTAATTCGAAATTTGGTGAGATAAGCAACTATTATAGTTTTTTTAATTAACCAACTCTATAAATTTTTATAATTTTGATGTTTCTCAATCATCACGATATAATCTTTTAGATTTTCTTAAATGTCGCAAGTATATTTCGCATGATTGTATCGAATTCATTGAGAAAATTAGAAAGAAAAAATTACACCGTTAGTCCTCATGGTTTTCACCAAATTTCAATGTAAAGTATTAAGGTTTTATTGTTTCACTTTAAGGTATTAAGCTTTTAATTTGTTTCAATGTCAGGTATTAAGCTTTTAATTTGTTTCAATGTCAGGTATTAGGGACTAACATAGTTAAAACTTAACTGAGTTTGAGGGTATTATGGTCCATTCACCTGTTTATAAAGAAACAAAATATAAACCAAAACCCAGTTGTACAAGACTCGAACCTGGGACCTTGGCTTATTAAAAGAACAAGCAAACCAGCTGATCTAAGCTACCAGATGGTTATTATTTCGATCAGAATCTTTATAAATGAAATCGATGCAGGTCATCTTCCCCAATTCAACTCATCATTAAGGTTCCTTCCTTCCTTCTAACTATATATATTAATTAAAAACCATTACTACTGTCTACTGTATATCATAATAATAATAATAATAATAATAATAATAATAATAATGAATTTTGTTTGTTTTAGGGCGCAGGCCGTGCTTTCTCTGCTGGTGGGGATTTAAAAATGTTCTATGATGCCAGGAACTCAAGTAACTCTTACTTAATTAATTAAGTAATATACTAGTGCTAGTGCTACTTTAGTTGTTTCAGATTCAGTGCATGATGCAACTTGTTTGTTTTTTATTTGATTTTGACAGAGGATGATTGTGTTGAAGTGGTATACAGATATTATTGGCTCTGCTATCACATCCATAGCTACAAGAATCCCCAGGTTGCTCTTGTTCATAGGATTTCAATGGGTGGAGGTGCATCCCTTATGGTTCTAATCAAATTCTCAGTTGTCACACCAAAAACCGTAACCTTCACCCTATCTTTCACTCCCTCTTTCTGTATACTATAAATAAATAAATCTCTTCTTTTTACCTTTACCTTTTTTTTATTTTGATTTTAGGTTTTCGCCACCCCAGAAGCATCCTATAAGAGGAGGAAGAACCAGCAGAACCACGGTTAAAACTTCATTAAACAACGCTGTTAAGTCGATATTATGATGGGAAATAATCATTTGGGGTGAAGAAACGTAAACCCAACCATTTAATAGAGATGAAACACACTAAAACTCAAAATCTATACTCACCGGAATTTTACTCCGGTGACCGGAATCTGATCAGAATAACAAAAGAAGAGGGAGGGAAGGTTTGGTTTTAAAACTTTGAAAACTTGACAGGTTTAGTCCCTCAAAATCTATAATATATGTATTAATTGGTTAAAAGAAATAAACAGGTGAATGGATCATAATACCCCTCAAACTTAGTTAAGTTTTAACTATGTTAGTCCCTAATACCTGACATTGAAACAAATTAAAAGCTTAATACCTGACATTGAAACAAATTAAAAGCTTAATACCTTAAAGTGAAACAATAAAACCTTAATACCTTACATTGAAATTTGGTGAAAACCATAAGGACTAACGGTGTAATTTTTTCAATTAAAAAAGAAAAAACATAGTGAGTTGGTTAGTAAAAAACAACTATGACGATAATCTACCGATCGAATTCCTAACACCATTATGTAAAGCTGGTTGGTTTGCCATTATGGAATTTGGTCCGTGGATTACCGTTGTTTTTTTAACTAACCAACTATATTTTTTTTTTCTTTTTTTGTTTTTTCTCAATAAACTCGATACAAAATTTTGTATATCTTTGTTTAGCTTATATGTATGCTATTAATTTTATCAATATTTTGTATATAGAGAGACAGGGTAAAAGCATAATATTGATAATTACAAATTAATATCTCTGCATATAAACTAAGAATAAAAAATTACAAAATTATTCTTAATTATGAGCTCACATATATTCAAAATGTTAATTGAGGTTAATACTTTAAATTATTTAATTAGAACATGATAGGTCAATAATTATTTAATAAAGTGAAGTTATTAATGAGATTAGAGTGAGAAACTAGTAAAGTGAAATAAAACATTATTTTGGTAAATATTTTTGATACAACATCAATTTGGTAAATATTTTTTCTACCAACACCATCATGAAAAAAAAACTCAGTAGTGGCGTATGGTTTTGAACTTTTGACAAAGTGGAGCATGGGTTTGATAATTGATAAAAGCATGGTTTTGAACTTTTGACAAAGTGGAGCATGGGTTTGATAAAGGCTCCGTCTATTCCCACCCCCACCTTCTATTTCCACCCCCTCAAAGCGCCTCGCTTAGGCCTAAGCGAGGCGCTTTGAATTCAATCAGAGCAGTACGAGGGGCAGAAAAAGCTGATTTTGAATTCGAAGCGCCTCGCTTAGGCCTAAGCGAGGCTCTTCGGATCAATTTTTTTTTTTTTTTTTTTTTTGATCTTTTGAGTTTGTTTTTTGTTTTTTTTTAATATAATTATTATAAAAAATGTTCTTTTGACAAACGTCTGGCTAACCTGTCCAGTTATCAATCTCACTGTCCAACAACTGAATTTTACTTGCTTGCATGAAAAGTAATGATCTGAATTTTACTTGCTTGCATGAAAAGTAATGATCAGGAACATTCCAAATAACCGTCCAATTTCAGCTTTTGTTTAACTCATGATATATCCACCAAATCATTTCTTCAAGTTCATTTCACCAAAAAAGGCATAACTGTAATGATCAGAAACATTCCAAATAACTGTTCAATTTCAGCTTTTGTTTAACTATTGTAGCAACTTCCATAGAGAAGTTATCAATCTCACTGAGATGATATCTTCTGTTTAGGTTTTGGAATTAATGAGACAACTTTTCAGTTGTTATCCGAGAGATAGCGGTCAACGATGAACACAACCTGAAAACAACCGGATACCATGGATCAGAGAGATTCAAGCTAATTAAACTCATATCTCAAGCCGGTGCAAGTTATGTTGTAGCTCATATGTTATTATCTCTTCTCTTATTCTCTCTTTCTCAAGTTCTCGATGGATTATTGCTCTCATATCATGGATCAGAGAGATTTAAGCTAATTAAACTCATATCTCACTGTAATGATCAAGAATATTCCAAATAACTGTATAATTTAAGCTTTTGTTTAACTAATTTAGCAACAGTCCAAATAACTGTAATGATCACTACGGTTAGTGGATACCATGGATCAGAGAGATTCAAGCTAATCAAACTCCGGGCAACCCTTGTTTGATTATACTCGTGTACACCCTTTATCTCTTTATGTATGAATAGTGACCCTCTGACAATGATCAGAAACATTCCAAAATAACTGTAATGATCGCTACTGTTGATTGGTATATAGAGAGCAAACCGACGATCATTCAAAATTTAAAGTTACCGCTAACCTCTGCGCCATCATCGTTGACAACTTTTCAGTTGTTATCCGAGAGATAGCGGTCAACGATGAAGACAACCTGAAAACAACCGGATACCATGGATCAGAGAGATTCAACCGGATACCATGCACCTGAACGGGTGAATACATCTTGCTTTTGACAAATCCATTGTTGTTTCCATAGACATTCAAGGAGGCAAATTTGAAAAATATCATTTCTTGACATGCTTGGTAACACCTTGATCTGCAATATTTGAAAATTATTATTTCTTGACATGCTTGGTAACACCTTGATCTGTAATATCTGAAAATTATCATTTCTCGAAAAGTAATTAAAAACACTTAAAAATGAATTAAAAACAATTGTTGGGAGTTAGGTTTAGTCGGAGGACCACGTACAATGATTCATCAAAGTTGTACAAAGCTGGATGTTTTTACTGGAAAACCAAAACGAGCAATTAACGAAGCGAAACGGAGAGTTATAATTTTCTTGGCTAGGAAACAACTTAAAAGAACCAAAAATGAATTAAAATTAATTTTTGGTGATTAACAGATAATTTTAAAGAATTAAAAGAAAATCAATTTTTTTTTTAAAAAAAGGCCAAAGCACCTCGCTTTGGTCAAAGCGAGGCGCCTGTGGTCTAATCAAACCACTAAAGCACCTCGTTTTGGTCAAAGCGAGGCACTAAAGCACCTCGCTTTGACCAAAGCGAGGTACTCAAGCGCCTCGCTTTGACCAAAGCGAGGTGCTTTGGCCTTTTTTTAAAAAAATTTGATTTTCTTTTAATTCTTTAAAATTATCTGTTAATCACCAAAAATTAATTTTAATTCATTTTTGGTTCTTTTAAGTTGTTTCCTAGCCAAGAAAATTATAACTCTCTGTTTCGCTTCGTTAATTGCTCGTTTTGGTTTTCCAGTAAAAACATCCAGCTTTGTACAACTTTGATGAATCATTGTACGTGGTCCTCCGACTAAACCTAACTCCCAACAATTGTTTTTAATTCATTTTTAAGTGTTTTTATTACTTTTTGAGAAATGATAATTTTCAGATATTACAGATCAAGGTGTTACCAAGCATGTCAAGAAATGATAATTACTTTTTCGAGATTGTTTTTCGAGAGAAAGGAACTAAGTTGCAAATACGATAATAATCAAACTCATATCTCAAGCCGGTGTAATTACTTTCAAGTTTTTTAGAATCATTGAAGACACCACATCATTGTACAAACCGACGATCATTCAAAATTTAAAGTTACCGCTAACCTCTGTGTCATCATCGACTACAGCAAACCGACGATCTTCCTCCACGGCACTCCTAATGGGCCTCTCTTTATTTCACGGTACGATTTGTGTTTTTGTTGCTTTATAAATAATAAGTTTTGTGTTTATCAAACCCTAACGTCTGAGCAATGATTTATTAAATCGTTTTACTAATTTCCGATTCTTGATACTTTCATAAATCGTTTTACTAATTTCCGATTCTTGATAATAATAAATTATTATAATAATAAAACAAAGGAACTAAATTACAAATATAATAAAATAATAATAATAATAATAATGTTTATTGAGCAATATCTTCGACCTCTCTTATAATCAGGTAAATATGGATATTGTCTTTCACATCCGGATGGGTCAAACACAAAAAAGTCAAACACCATGTCTCCTTGATGTTTGAACACAATAATGTCAAACTCTTGCACAATTTCGTATGCTCAAACGTCATATATATTTCCCCCTTTGTGACTCATAGGAGTCTTGAAGACGAAATGAATTTTACAAGATACTTGAAACAAGGTATGGATATGGAGAATAAATATTTGACTATACGTGGTTGATGATGTCAAGTTTAAGTCGTTGATTCATTTGGAAATCGAAAACGCCTATCGTCACTCTGTATAGAGAAGAAAAACAACAACCGAATATTTAGTTCTCTCCGAACTTCAGCTTCCAAAATACGACGTCGTTGTAGCTCATATGTTATTATCTCTTCTCTTATTCTCTGTTTCTCTAGTTCTCGATGGATTATTGCTCTCATATCGACTCTCACAATTATTCACAATTTTATACATACAACACACCTTCATCGTTGACTGTACTGTTCTTCTTGATCTTTTTATGTATGAATAGTGACCCTATGGCAAACCTACCTCTGTTTTGAATTTGTTGCTTCCATAGAGAAGTTATCAATCTCACTGTAATGATCAGGAACATTCCAAATAACTGTATAATTTCGTTCAAGATTCCTATGCAAGCAAGTCAAATTCAGTTGTTAGACCAACTTGAGATATGAGTTTGATTAGCTTGAATCTCTTTGATCCATGGTATCCAGTCTTCAAGGTGGACTTAAGCACCTGAACGGGAAGTTGAAATTTTGAATGATGTTCGTCGACTGCACCGAACACACTACAATTATTCACAATTTTATACATACAACACACCTTCATCGTTGACCGTACTGTTCTTCTTAATCTTGATCTTCACACTTGCTTTTGACAAAGGTCTGGCTGACCTGAAGTTCCTTTGCAACTAGGTAAAAAGGAACTAAGTTGCAGATATAAAAATCCATCACATCACGATTATACTCTTTATGTATGAATAGTGACCCTCTAAGTGTGGTATGCTCAAAGATTTAAGTTAAAAATATTTTGTAGGGATTTATTTATAGATTAATGAAACAACTTTTCAGTTGTTATCCGAGAGATAGCGGTCAACGATGAAGACAGCCTGAAAGTGGATACCATGGATCAGAGAGATTCAAGCTAATTAAACTCATATCTCAAGCCGGTGCAAGTTATGTTGTAGCATCTTTGATCATCTTCTTGTAATTACTTGACAGATATCTCTCTGAGATGATAGCTTCTCTTCAGATTCTGAAAGTGGATACCATGGATCAGAGAGATTCAAGCTAATTAAACTCATAGGTAAGAACATTGTGGATGAGGATTGTTTATCTTCCCATTGATTTCAAGTATGTTGCCAAATAACTGTTCAATTTCAGCTTTTGTTTAACTATTTTAGCAACTTCCATAAATAAGTTATCAATCTCACTTCTCACTGTCCATGTTTACCTTCAACGTCCAACGGTAATGAGTAACCTAGTAACCTCTACAATGATGTGATTTGTTTTTAAATAAGGAGGTATATGTACAATGAACTTTTTACGCTAAATAAAACCGATTAATGGCAGGTTTGCCAGAGGGTCACTATTCATACACACAACTTTTTGCTCTAGTGGTGTGCTCTACCTTTTTGACAAACACCTGGCTAACCTGTCCAGTTATCAATCTCATTGGCAATCATCCGGTGCAAGTTATGTTGAAGCTCATATGTTATTATCTCTTCTCTTATGCTCTCATATCATGGATCAGAGAGATTTAAGCTAATTAAACTCATATCTCAAGTTGGTCTAACAACTGAATTTGACTTGCTTGCATAGGAATCTTGTACAAAATCATTCTCACATGAATATCCTTTGATGAATGTATTAGGGGTTGGAAACTCTGAATACCAATGACCCTCTAGCAAACCTCCGTTAAGGGACTTCAGAGTTTCCATGGGAAGGTAAACATATATAACATTCTCTTCTTCTTCCCTTACAAATCACTTTGCCATTAATACAAAATCACATTTGTGCATGACATTACATTCTGCATGTGTCATTTCATAACTTGCACCGGCTTGAGATATGAGTTTAATTAGCTTAAATCTCTCTGATCCATTGTATCCACTTTCAACTAAAACTGTAATGATCGCTACTGTTGATTGGTATATAGAGAGCAAACCGACGATCATTCAAAATTTAAAGTTACCGCTAACCTCTGCTGCGCCATCATCGTTGACAGATATCTCTCTGAGATGATAGCTTCTCTTCAGATTCTGATTGCACCGGTGGAATTGGAATTGGAATTGGAATTAATGAGACAACTTTTCAGTTGTTATCCGAGAGATAGCGGTCAACGATGAAGACAACCTGAAAACAACCGGATACCATGGATCAGAGAGATTCAAGCTAACTAAACTCATATCTCAAGCCGGTGCAAGTTATGTTGTAGCATCTTTGATCATCTTCTTTGTAATTACTTTTTATTGTTTCGGGTTCCCTTCCATCATTTGACAGATATCTCTCTGAGATGATAAAGGTAGATCATGGAAAGTTGAACTCAATAAAACAAAGATGAAACCGATTAATGTTCTTTATATATGAATAGTGACCCTCGTGCAATATTTGTAATTACTTTCTATTGTTTAGCGCCGATCCGATTGTTAAAAGTATCAAGACTATGAAATTAGTAAAACAACTGAATTTTACTTGCTTGCATGAAAAGTTCAATTTCAGTTCAAACTTTTCAAACACCTGCAACATCTCAAGAGTCGAGGTCCTCTGAAAAAGACATCGTACAATGAACTTTTCATGCAAGCAAGTAAAATTCAGTTGGTATTAATGGCAAGATATGTGGCTTTAGTCCTTTACGCAGGATATTCATGTGAGAATGATTTCGTTACAACATAACTTGCACCGGCTTGAGATATGAGTTTAATTAGCTTGAATCTCTCTGATCCATGGTATCCGGTTGTTTTCAGGTTGTCTTCATCGTTGACCGCTATCTCTCGGATAACAACTGAAAAGTAATTACAAGAAGATGATGTCAAGTTTAAGTCATTGACATTTAATTTTTTTTTAACTTTTTATAATTATTAAATTAAAAAAAAAAACAACTCAAAACACCAAAAAACTACCAAAATAAATTACCCCCCAGAAGCGCCTCGCTTAGGCCTAAGCGAGGCGCTTCTGGGGGGTTTAAATAGAAGCTGGGGGGTTTAAATATCACCACCCTTTGATAAAAGCATGTGACCATGTCTACACAATAATTGAGGGCTTTTCGGGTTGGAGGATGCTTCCGATGACATTAACTCTAGAGAGACTAGGAAGAATAATAGAAGAGACTATGCAAAAGAGTTTGAAAGAAGTGACAGCATAAGGGCATGTGTAGTGGGCAAAGTTATGTGGCGTTTTAGGGCTCCATAGCGCCGGGAACACCGCCCCCTCCGGCACTATGGAGCGTTTTCAGCTGAATTGGTTTTCTCCATAACGAGCGTTGTGTGGTATGTTATTCTTTATTATTATTATTATTATTATTATTATTATTAAGAAGAAGAAGATGAAGACATAGGATGGTGGGTGGTGGTGCTGTTGGGTGATGGTGGGTGATGGTGCTGTTGGGTGATGGTGGGTGGTTGGGTGATGCTGCGTTTGGGAGGTGAGAGGAAGAAGAAATGTGTGTTGTGTTTTATTGAATGTTGTGTGAGTGGGTGGATATTATTTATAATAATAATAATAATAATAATAATAATAATAATAATAATAATAATAATAAAAAAAATACATAAAAAGCAATCATTACCAATCATTTATAACCCCAACATAACCCTCCTTCCCACTACACCCTCTTTTTCCATAACCCCAACATAACACCTTTTCTATTACTTTTTAATATTTTAATCCTATAACCCCAACATAACTATCCACCACTACACATACCCTAATAACATGGCGTAGAAGAGAAGCAAAAAGACATATCATGGAAACTCACATATGCCTTTATTTAAGTTTCAAATTTATTTTATTAAAATATACTTATAACAATATTAATATAATATATATAACACACGGTTCTTAAATTATGTTCGACCGGTTCGCGTTTCCACTCCCATCCTGCAGCTTTATCCTTAACTGTAGCTGACTTATGTTCTTCTAACGCAAACATATCGGGTACCTATACACGAGAGGGCCGCAACCTTCCCAATGATCAACCCAAAACCGCACCGTTTCGCCGTTTCCAATTTATAAATGCATTTCCATGTACCTGCAAATCCATTTTTTATCGGAATGTACGACCATAACCCATTTTGCTTGTGAATGGACGTGACCGCCTTATTCCACAGAGCAGACTTCTCAATCTTTTGTCGCCACCACCATTTCAATAATAAGCTATCATTCATCGATTTCAACAAAAGATCAAACATAATGCAAAAATGGACTCAACAGTTAAAAGGAACAGGAATCGAACATGACACACATGGATGAGAAACCAGCAAAAGAACCACCAAGTCAAACTTCGTTTTTTTAACCTTTAGCTTAATATATATACACACACATAATATTTTTTTATTTAGTGCCCACTAGAAAAACGGGCCTTGGCCGGGGGTGCGGCTTGCCCACCCCAGGGCCGGCCACTTTCATCTGTTCCAATTTGTGCATTGCAACTATTAACTATTTTCCTAGGTTTGTTTGATCATCATTTTTTACTTTAAAAGAAGATGCTTTTGAATGTGTATGGCGGTAATGGGTTACAATGGGTTCGGGTTAAATTTGTTTAGATTAAAACATACCATATGAAAGAAGTATCAAATTGGTTCTGTTTGGAACACGAACCAGAAAATAGGCTTGCCTTAAATGGGTCGTTTTAGAAAAAACAAAGTATCAAAATCCGATTGTATTTGTTTTTATAAAGCCAGTTAGTGGTAGTGGCTACTGGTGGAGGCGTTAACAACAGTGGATGAATTTGTATCGGTCAACATTTGACCCGTCCTGAAAATATAAATATTAATATTCAAATATTATCCTGGACTACACTTCCAACACTGACTGTGTTTAATAATATACCTGTTAGGGGTGTCAATCGTGTCGGGTTGATGGGTTGGCGGGTTTACGGGTTGTGGGTTGGCGGGTTGATGGGTTGAAATGTGCAACCCGAACCCGACCCATATTATTATTCGTGTCAAATATTTCAACCCTAACCCGACCCACATAAAATCCGGGTCAACCCAAAGACGACCCGTTTAACCCACATTTTTAAATAAGTCATACATGTTCATAAGTTATAAGCGGGTTGTTGGGTTGTAAGGGGGTTATCAATAAAATGTTTAATGATGAGTATATAAGTGTGACAAATAAATAATATAGTGTGCCAAAAATAACACAATTGTAACTAGGGGTGAGCATAATACGGCCGGACCGAAATAAAACCGAGAACCGAACCGAATTGATACCTGAACCGAACCGTACCTATAGTTTAGGTTCTGTGGTCGGTCCTTGTATATCCCCCAAGTCGGGTATCGGGTCGGGTCGGTCCGGGAAGCCATTAAAACCGAAACAACAATTTTGGACCGAAAATCAATTGTTGTTGCTTTATCTGTTTGTAGGTGGAGCAAAGGGGAACAATCCACTGCTCTAAAACTTGAATAAATTATATTAATTACTTAATGAGAATATACAGATGTGTGATTTGTGAACTTAGATACAAGTTTATGGTGTGCTTCGATTTTACTGCAATTTCAACTGCATTCACAGTTCTTGAATATAAAAAAAATTGCATTTAAGTTTGGGACTGCTACATATATTTGAATTGGAGTTATCTTTGCAGGAATTATGCGAGTAGAATTCTCAATATAAACAAAAGTTTGGATTACAGCCTTGGTTCATGAGGTCAAAGTCGGGTCGGGTTTATTTTGTGGAACCGAGAGGACCGTCGGGTACAGGATCGATGACCGACCCTAGTTCTAGGGTTTGAGTTCGGTTCTATGTTTTTATACACCTCGGTTCTCGGGTCGGGTTACTCTCGGGTCGGGTCGTTTTTTGGATTTTGCTCACCCCTAATTGTAACTAACCATGTAAATAGAAATGAAAAAAGAAAAAAAAAATATAATAGATTTTTTTTCTAAATACTTAAACGGGTTAACGGGTCAACCCATTTTATATATGAGTCAACCCGAACCGACCCATTTTTAATACGGGTTGACCCGAACCCGACCCGTTTTTAAACGGGTCGTGTTACTTGACCCAAATCTGTTTTTTTTTGTGTCGGGTTCGGGTCGGTTTTTGGGTCGTGTGAATAATTGCCGCCCCTAATACCTGTGACACAAAAAGCGGAAACTTGAATGCAACAAAAGCATGATATCTGGAAACCATGAAGAACCGCGTTATAATTAGCCCATGGAAGTTTAACCAACTCATTATAAATATAAAAATGAGATGTTAATTACAGATAACCTACTTTAAGATAGATTTAATGGAATGAGACTTACCTAAGTCGTCAATATAGTAAGTAGTGTGTCTCCAACCCAAAATCACCATCTCCGATCTGGTCTCGATACTGCCATTAACCTCGTAGTTAAACCACCATTGATCGACGCCGAAAACACTGTCCATTGGAACTGTTTGAACCATTCATCGAGCCAATGACCGGATGGCCATCGGAAACTGCCACAACCGACCCCTCTTTTCTTTCTCACTCTCTCATCTGGTGAAAATTAGGAGCTTTTATTTGATGTTATACACCCTGGATCTCGTCTAATATTAGAATAAAAATAAATTAATATTAATAATCACAATAAAAAATAATAGGCTTACCTTTCTTCTCTTGTGATTTACTGACTCCAGAGATGAATGGAGTCTTGCTACTTGTGCCAAGTCTTCTGCTGTCTTAGTTGCTAATGTACCTGCAATATCCTAATAACACGGAGGTATACGGTTATAAAATATTATAGGTCTGGACAAAAATTAGTAAAATACACAACCGTATTTAAAGCAAAAGAAAATCTCCAGGATTTGCCTTGAGGTGCTGCAATTGAGAATTATAAACCTGTTTCGCATACTCTATTAACAGTTGCCCAAGTGCATCAGTAACTAACGGGCGACATTGCAGCACCAAGCCCAACCATCCAGTGGCGGATCCAGAAAATAATTTCAATGTAGTCACTACTTTTAGATATTAAAATTTCATAGTGCATGACAAAATTTTCGGGTCAATTCAACGGTTTAGGTCTAGTCAGGTTTGTCACGTTTCAACAATATGGTACGATATTAAAAAGAACTATCGTAATGATACCTAAATTTAAAGTTTCAACAAAAAAAAAATAATAATAATAAATATTTCTAATTTCTAGGCTAATATTTTTTAAGAGATTTGATATAGTCTTTGTATTTAGTTGGGGAAGGAAATTATTCATTCAAAAAACATCAATAAAATAATATAATAATAGTTAAAAACAAAACACACAAGTAATAATAATTAAAAAAAATCAATAAAGTGAATATATGGTAGGTAAAAAGTTTATCACACTGAACACTTTATGCTAGCTGTCATGCTCTTTCTAACTTTAGAAGGTTAAATGATGAATTAATTAATAATATATTTACTTCTTCTTTCTTTCTCTACGCTTAACAAACTCCGGCGTTTGCAGGTCATCATCGGCAGGAAAAAAATCGATAATATTGTTTATCTTTGACTCCTCTCTTCTAGTTTCGCAGATGAATGAAGTCACCACTCAAAAAACATTGATGTCACTCAAAAAACCCTTACATGCATCTCTATATACAAACGAAAATTCACTGTAGTCACGCGACTGCGTAGCGGTATTGATAGCTCCGCCCCTGCAACCATCCAACATCCATAATTGTAGTAGAAAGAAGCTCTAGTTGACATGTTCTTATGATCTCATACACTTATCAAATGATCTCATAAAACACCGGCGTCCCTGTCAAATCCGTCCTCGTCACTAACCAAATTGCTGCAACAAAAAATAATCTTCAACATATATAGAGGGGTAGTAATTTGTGTTCGGTTGGCTAAACCAATAAAACAACTCGTTTTGTTAATCGGGCATATAAACTCCACCCTAACCCGTGCAAGCTTAATCCATGTAATTCAACCCTAACATGGTTGAACATGTTATTTTTAAAGCTCTAATTTTAGACAGGTCGCAGCACAAACCTGTTAAACGTTTCCAAGTTACTATCAACCTTAACATGATATTCAAGATAAACTCGCTTTAATAGTCTTCAAAAGTTGAAACGTGAAGTAGAAAAAAACACAACAGTCAGCCAAAACACACATAACTTTCTGATTTTTCAATTGATTAAGACCAAAAAACACATATAAATTGGATCACCTAACTAAACCGCCTCATAAGAAAAACACGCTTAAACAATGCAAACCATATTAAACATACTCAAAATCGGTTTAATAAGACACCATATATATTTCGTTTAAGTCAAGACAGTAAACAAAAATCAAAACAAAGCCTTGATTAATATTATAAATCAACTTTACTGCAGTTGCCGGAATCTGGTTGGAATGTTCGAACCTCTTCTAATAGTTGTTGGATCTTAACACACTCACCAACAAAAGGTAAGAAATAAGACTCAATTTCGAAAAAGACGAAGATGCCTAGTGATGGTATACAGTTCTGACCCAATATCAAGTATCTGATTGCAATGACACCACCCAAAACTGCCATGATTCTAAAAAAAAAGTTAGTGTTAATTCTTCTCATACAACAACAAAAATTGAAAAAAAGCACAAAAGAGTGTAATCAAACGAAGTGAACTGACCTTACACAAAATCCATGATACTCAAATCACACTACATTCTCCAATTCATCGCTGCATACGAAACTTCATAGAAACCACCACAAAGTTGAGTTTAATTAAACCTACATCAGAATCTTCTACGGCTTGATTGGAGGGATAATTAAGGTTAAGACTATTGTTGGAAGGAAGGTTGAAGGACATATGAGGCTGGTAGGGGTTGTATTTACAGGGGGGCGAGGAAGGAAATGAGGGCTAAAATCAAGGGAAAGTGGGAAAACTGCCTAACTGCTCTTGTAAAAGAGAAACTGCCAAATTTTTGAAGATAACCGCCTATTTATAACGGTTCAGATTAAATCTTAGAAATAACCACTTAGTTTTGATGGTCTAGATCACCCCAAAGCAGTTATTTTCTTCAAAGTGGCGGTTTTTATTGTGGTGAACAATCTATACATCTAATAAAACAAAGTCCATGAGGACACTTGTCAATCCCACATTGTGCCTCCAATTACATAGCCAATCAATTTGTGCCAAGTGTTCAATTGTGAGAATTTATAAAATTTTCGTTTTTTCTAAAAATCAAAATTCATTAATTATATTAAATTAGGTAATTATATTAAATTAGGTAATTCATTATGATTTGGTCAAAGCTTCTCATTGAATTAATTAACTTCCCTAAAACAATTTAAACTCAAAATTCATAGAGAACATAATACAGAGAGAGAGACACGCAGAGATCTAGAGAGAGAAAGTGATGAACGAACCGATATTGGAAGAAGCTTATCATGTAAGTTCATTGTTCTCTGTGTCAGTGTTTTCCAGAACCGTCTAAAGTGCACGCCATGTCTTTGCAGAATTCTGGTAAGGTGATATTAATATTTAGTGTCAATATGAGTGGCTACTTCCAAGGGTATGCCCAAATGATGTCCTCGGTTGGTTGGAGAAGAGACAATGTTTGGAGCAATGGGTATGGTGGAAGCAAACCGTGGGGTCGCACGTCCATGTAATACCGAATTAGGTATTTGTTTTAAAGATTAATTTATAGATTAATCCAAATTATTTGTCTACACTATAACACGTTATAGCCTCATCTCAGTGTCCATTAATTTTTAATGGAAAACATCTGACTTGCCTTTTCAGAAAACTTTTCACTTGAAAAACCCATTGAATGACTACAAATCGGTTAAAATCAGCAGAGATTGCCAGGTATGTTTAATGTCGCACGTACATAATTACATACATAATTCATGCATATATGATATACACGCACTAACACATATATTATTTGTTCGAATGCGTATGTTTCAGGAGTTGCCTCAAGATATTGGAGAAGCTCTATGTGAATTGGAGAAGCTCGAATGTGTATGTATAATTTACAGTATGCTCATTGAGTTCGAGTGTGTATCATTTCGTAATTTAATTTGATTTTCAGGTTAATGTTCTATGGCATGGATAGGTGGCTCGATATTGATAACATATCATACGAGGTAACAATACAAAAATTATCTCATTTTAATCAAAATTATTTTTATATCACATTAATAACTTTCTTCTTTCGTAATATTAGTCAATCTTCGACGAGTATTTAGGCATCCCCTTTCATTCGCAAACTTTAGTTGATAATTTTAAATTTTTTTTTCTGATTTGTTTTTGTTTTTTTATCAACAAATTTGTTTTTTTATCAACATATTTTTTGGTTGTTTAGACTGCTCGGGTTTTGATTAAAGATCATTCGGTGTTTGATTAGGCGGCTTTTAATACACGAGATTTTTCATCTCGATATACAGGACGGGCAATTATTAGCTTCAATCCCAGAGACGGTTCACCTCACGGTAAGAGTTTCTAATCTTCTTTATTTAGTTGTTCATCAATATTTCCCATGCTCATGTTATGAATTACATTCAATTTACCTCTAAAACGATTATTAGGTTCAGTTATAGATAATAATAATGCATTGTTTTTGGATTTATGCGTAAATTTATAAAGAAAAAAATGGTTTGGAAAACAAAGTCTTCAATTTGGGTCGTTTTTAAAAGGTGTTGTTAAAACGGCGTTAGTGGCAATTTGTTAAATGTGTCATATTCCAAGGCTGTTTTTTATGTTCATGCTTTGTATGATAGAGATATTGATAAATTGAAGATATGTCACGTTTTCACGTTTTAGTCTTTTTACTTCTTTTTTTTTAAAAAAAAAGCAAAAAAATGAGAATGAGAAAGGAAACTGACGTAAATTAGGAACTCATTAAATTTCCTTATTACATTCAAATTACTCACTTCCTAAATTTAGTGTAATCTATATTGGTAATAAATTACATTTTGAATTTTGAATTTCAAAATTCAAATTAAAATTAAAAATATTTAAATTCGAATTATACAAAATTTCAAATTTTGAGTTTTGGTTAATAATGGTAAAAATTACACATACTAATTATCCTTTTAATTACACATTTAATAAGATTCAAAGTTTCTACATAAGTAGTGTCAACTCTCCAATTAATACATTAATTGATCCTATTAATTGTGTTATATTATTCTAATATTAGTTTAGCTTATATTGGTAATTAGTTAAATATCGAATTTTGAATTTCAAATTTCAATTTTCAAATTCCAAATTAAAGTTCGTTATAGGTGAATTGGGGTCAACGCCATAGGTGAATTGGGGCAAGTTATTAAACACTTTGACCGAAACATTAATGAATGATTTTCGATTTTTAAAAAATTATTTTTTTTTATAAAAACATTAATGACTATTTTTTGAATTTTAAAAATAGAATAGTCATTAAATGTTTTTTTATTTTAAAAAAATTAAAAATCTGGATTATAGTGTTTAGGAAAGTTATTAAACACTTTGACCGAAACATTAATGAATGATTTTCGATTTTAAAAAATATTTATTTTTATAAAAACATTAATGACTCTTTTTTGACTTTTAAAAATAGAATAGTCATTAAATGTTTTTTATTTTAAAAAAAGTAAAAATTTGGATTATAGTGTTTAGGAAAGTTATTAAACACGTTGACCGAAACATTAATGAATGATTTTCGATTTTTAAAAAATAAATTCTTTTATAAAAACATGACTCTTTTTTGAATTTTAAAAATAGAATAGTCATTAAATGTTTTTTATTTTAAAAAAAATTAAAAATCTGGATTATAGTGTTTAGGAAAGTTATTAAACACTTTGACCGAAACATTAATGAATAATTTTCGATTATTAAAAAATAAAAAATTTTATAAAAACATTAATGACTCTTTTTTGAATTTTAAAAATAGAATAGTCATTAAATGTTTTTTATTTTAAGAAAATTAAAAATATGGATTACAGTGTTTAGGAAAGTTATTAAACACGTTGACCCAAACATTAATGAATGATTTCGATTTTTAAAAAATAAATTTTTTTATAAAAACATTAATAACTCTTTTTTGAATTTTAAAAATAGAATAGTTATTAAATGTTTTTTATTTTAAAAAAACAAAAAAATGTGGATTATATTGTTTAGGAAAGTTATTAAACACGTTGACCTTAACATTAATGAATGATTTTCGATTTTTAAAAAATAAATTCTTTTATAAAAACATGACTCTTTTTTGAATTTTAAAAATAGAATAGTAATTAAATGTTTTTTATTTAAAAAAAAAAAATCTGAATTATAGTGTTTAGGAAAGTTATTAAACACTTTGACCGAAACATTAATGAATAATTTTCGTTGATGTAAAATAAAAAATTTTATAAAAACATTAATGACTCTTTTTTGAATTTTAAAAATAGAATAGTCATTAAATTTTTTTTATTTTAAGAAAATTAAAAATCTAGATTACAGTGTTTAGGAAAGTTATTAAACACGTTGACCCAAACATTAATGAATGATTTCGATTTTTAAAAAATAAAAAACATTTATAAAAACATTAATGACTTTTTTTTGAATTTTAAAAATTGAATAGTTATTAAATGTTTTTATTTTAAAAAAATTAAAAATTATGGATTATAGTGTTTAGGAAAGTTATTAAACACCCGGCTGTGGAGTAGTCCGGGAAGCAAAAGGTGGAAGAAGATTTACACAATGTGGGGTTAGCAACGATTTCGCAAATATGGAGCGCGAGAAATTTAAAGACTTTTGAGGACAGGTTTGTCTCTGATAATACTATTTGCGGGCGTCATCCTATCGGTGTTTTTCTACATGTAAGTAATGTTATATACGTAATTACCTCTCGCTGAAGTTCATTGATTATTTATTTGAAAACTGAATGTCCATTTGGTATTTGACTTTTGACTTATATGTGGATTTTTGAGGTATCACAGCTAATTCTATGATTTTGATCGCTTAAAGCTCATATAATCGCTTTTAAAACGCACATCCAAACACACTGTTTTTTATATTGTTAGTTTACTTGATCTTAGTACTTAAATATTTGTAGGCAACACTCTGAAATGAGTAAGCATATCGATGTTGATGCAAAGTTAAGGAAGTTCTAAGTTGCTTACTCAGAGACCTTGAACGGTAGCTTTTTTATCAAATGCAAGCATATGGGTTATGTGAATTAGTTGATTAGTTAAAAGAGGGTTATAAAATGTTGTTTTAGTGGTGTAGGTTCATGTTTGTTTACTTATAAATCGGTCGATTTGGGTAATGTTCAACTTTTCCAATGGGTCAAATAGGGTAAAAGTCGCCAACAGTGTGTTTATGGTGTTTTGATTAGATTGATGTTCCTTTATCTAATACATAGGCCATAGGTGAATTGGGGCAATCTTCCCTTTTCTTAACGGGTCGATTTGGGAAATGTTTGCCTTTTCAAAGGTGTCAAATAGAATAAAATATGCTCGAAGCTTTTTTAGCGGGTCGATATGGGTAATGCTCATCTTCTCAGACGTGTCAAATTAAATTGTGAAATTTAGGTGGTAGTTAGTTTCTTATTTTCATTTTTATTACTTTCTTATTGTTGAATATGCCATAAGTCTATTTTTAACACATACCATTTAAGTCGTCTTATTCAGGTTGGATTGTATTTAAGAAACCCTGTATTCTCACATGGCCAGCTTTATGTCGCATTGTCAAGAGTTAAAAGCAGGGCAGGCGTGAAGTTACTTATACTTGATGCTGGTGGGAAACTGATGACTAAAACAAAAAATGTGGTTTATAAGGAAATTTTCAGCGATATTTGAATAAATGTGTATTCGTTGCTTTTAAATTTTAATAAAATGTTTCTACTTTATTTTTCTTATACGTTATACTACTCCAAATAATCGTACGTTGTTGAACTGCGTGTCAACGCGGGCAAATATCTAGTATATTAATAATGTCTTTACGTTGAATTGTACGTTACTTTTGTTGCAGAAGACGAAAATTCTCCACAACAAAGTGATAGCTTGATACTTAAAATAGTTGAAACTTGAAAGGTAGCTAACATACTAACATATACTAGTGGGTAGCCCGCGCGATGCAGCGGGTTTGATAATTTACGAGTATGATTTCGTAGTTGATAATTCGACGGGATGTTACAGGTGACGGTGGCGGTGTTTGAAAGGTAGCTAACATACTAACATACATAGCATAATTCATATGTGCATCCTAGTAACTTGTATCTAACTTGCATTCACCTATCAAAATTTTATGCCGTGATCCACTTTATCAAATTAAATAGGTTTTATTTTTTTAGTGTTTATTTTATTTATTTGTTTTTTTTAGTGGCAAATGTTTCTCCTAAATTATTTTACACGATTTTTTTTTTTTCCAAATCACGTCATTTGTCACACCCTCAAAATCCACTTGCGGAGTTTTACCGCGAGGCGCATGACAAACCAGGATCCAAACCAACGATCACAATAAACAAGTCTAAAATGAACATAATGCAATTTCAAAACAATATTTAAAATTCCCGTTTACAGCGGAAGCTAATTCAAAACGATATTCAATAGTAAACCAATGTTCAACGTTTGTAAAACCATGCAACCCTAACTAGACGCCGTGCAGACGCGTGCGCCCTAGTCCCATTGTGCTACCTTAGCGACCTGAGAAAACATGTAAAAGTTTACGTCAGCACAAAAATGCTGGTGAGTTTACAGGTTTTGTAATCCAAGTACCAAGTCAACCTGTCCATACTATAACAAATCGAAAACCAGTGTACGCTAGCTAGGCGTATGTTTTGTTACTACCACGATTGGAAAACCATTACTAACTCGAATACCAGATGTTGTGCCCGAAAAGTAAACCAGTTGTTCCTGTTGTTCCTGTTTGAGACAATATGCACTCGCCCGGCCCTCCAAGCCGACGAGCGGGGTTGGTCACTCCCAATAGCGCTATTCACATTTCCCCGTTGTGCAAACCCGCACATTCATGGTTCCCCCCGGGACTTCCAAAGATCGTGTAGTACACAATAGAAACCCATAGTATGACAGTAGTTACCACATAATCGTTTTAACACATGTTTTCTCCCCCGAAAATATGAAACCAGTTTAAAAGAGGGGCCGTAAACTCACCTTAACGTGCAAGCAAAGAATCCGAACAGCAAGCAATATATGCTACCGACACCCTAATAACAGTGTCGCTCAGTGAGTATAGGCGTAATATCATTACCCGTATAACTCGTTTGTCCAAGGCGTTTTAAATGTTCAAAAGTGTGTATGCGACGCCTAGTGATTCTACATGCAATAGTAAACCCTACGGACCCGTTGGTGAATATGTTGGTTACAATTAGTTTTACACCCCATATGCATCTCATACAAGTGCCCATTCAAGTACATATCAAATACATACCACCTAGGACTTCAATTAGTCACGTAAACACATAATACACAATCTGCGTTTTTAGGACAGATTGTGCGTCACCAAAACTAATTTATTTAAAATATTTAATCAGTGAGTTAAACTCCCAAATTTTTACTGAATATTCTTTGGGATTCATTTAACAACCCATATTTTTGTTTTGTCTCAAAACCAAACACAAAAATTATTAAAATTCGTTCAACACAACTATGTTCAGCAAACCTCTACAACAGGTCAGTTTAGTAGAAAAATTCCCAAAAATTGTGTATTCATCCAAATGGGATGAATCCACTTGGAAAAGCCAAGTTTTTACAATGTTGACCTACTGTCCAAATTTCATAATCTAAATCTTTGTAAAACTCAAGTTATGGTCGTTTAAAGTTGACCTAAATTACTAATCCGAAAATCTGATATGACCTTTAATCATAGAAAATTCCAAAAACCTATCAAACGACGTCCAAATCAGATGATTTTGGCCATTATAAAAATATAAGACCATGTACAATGTTTTCATAAAAAGAAATTATCAAAACAAACATTTTAACCTCACGTTACAAGCCCTACAAGTCTGCCTAAACAATCTGTCCAGATTTTAATCATGCATAAACCCTAGTTTTAATCAACTATCTTCGCATGTTAACGATCAACAATACCCAACAAACATCATACCACACCAATAACACATAACCTGATCAAAACCTTGCAAGATACATGTTAAACATCATCAATCATAAACCCTAGAAGTCTAAAACATCAAGAACATGCAAACTCATGCAATACTTACAATAATCATTCAAGACTCATCATAATAACACATAATCAATGTTATTTAGCTTGTTAATCTTTATTAAAACTCATGTTTAGATTATTTAAGTTTCACATCAGGTCTGGACAAACAAGTTTTGATGCTTTAAAAACATAATTAAAAAGATTAAAAACATAAGAGATTGTTGTTATACCTTAAGCCCTTCAATCTTCTTGATCCTAAACCTTTTCAAGCTCCTAGGATTTTTAGATTATGTTAATGGCAGAGGGTAGGAGTTAATATTTTATAATTAGTGGCTGCAGAGTTGATTAGGGTTGTGTAATTATGAGAACTTTATAAAAAAAAACGTTTTTAATCTTTGTTGCAGCGAGTTGGGCCCTTAAACACGCTTGGGCCGAGACTGCCCAACAAATAACCACGCAGCCCAGCTGCACCATCCAATTCCTTGCGTCCATTTCCCTTATCTACTATGTTATTATATTTATTTATTTTTTTTTGTCGTTTAGTTGATAGAAATTGTCACTGCAAACATTTTATTTAACCTTTGACCACCCTCCACCCTTTTGTGTTGACTTGGTTTTCACGCCAAGTCCAATGTTAACAATTTGTTTTTTTTTTTTTTTTTTTTTTTATTAATATATAATAATAACCTATAAATATTTGGCCCAAATATTTTATAACTAGCTTACAATACCCGGTCTGACTAGAGTCGGTTACGGAGCTAACCGCTTATACTCACGTATAAAATATAGTATCGTTTAATTCTAAATGATTTGTGGAATAGTTTATATATAAAATATAATAAATATTTAAAATATTTAATCCAATATTTTATAACTTATGATCCTCAGTTTGTCAAGTGTCGGTTACGAGCTCGGTACCGTGTTTTCGCATAATAACACGTAACGTCACATAAGTTCACAAATAAATTCACATAAGCACATAATTGCAAACAAACACATTCACACTCGTTCACCAATTCCCGGGACTCGAGACTTGTATGTTCCCTATGCTCTGACGATTCTACGAATCGTCACCACTTGTACACTTGGTTAAGGACCGACATCTAATGAACCTCTAGACTAACATCTAATGATTCTCTATACCAAACTAACAGTTCCCGAACTGTAACACGACTCAACTATCCCAGTTAAGTATAATATACGCGTGACTCGCTAAGGTAGACTTTCATCTAGACAACGTTGTTAACCAGAATTTGCCGGGTGTCACATCATTGCCTTGGTTTTTGAGGTCCATTTGATCTATGAAATAAAATATACAAATTAAACAAAGACAAACCAGAAATAGCAAAACAACACAAGTAAAATAAAAAAGAACTAAGGTTTGGGTGGGTTAGGATCAAGTACTTGTGTTCGAGGTCCATTTGATCTGTAAAATAAAATATACAAATTAAACAAAGGCAAGCCAAAAAATAGCAAAACAACACAAGTAAAATAAAAAAGAATCAAGATATGGATGGATTAGCATCAATTAATACACAATGAAAAAAATAGGTAATTAAAGGAAGGGGATAAAATGGATTCTGATTGAACTCATTCAAACGGTATTGAAACCGTCTTATCGAACTCTATGATCTTAATTTTTAGGTTTTTTATTTTTATTTTTAGCTTTTGTTTTTAGAATTTACATTATATCATTATGTTTTTTTATGTTACGATTCATTTTGTCTTTTTTCTTCTTGTTATATTTTGTGGCTCATTCTATCATGTTTCGTGATATATTGTGTTTTTTATATCTTTCTCACCCTTCTCATTTTTGTTACAGTATATAAGATAATTAACTTGACCCAGGTTCAGGTATAGGTAAAAAAATATAATGTTGATAGAAAAATTGGTTATAGTTTTCAACAACATGCTGACTGTTCTGTTCGTAGGATTTCATCAATTTAAACAATAACATGTGAAATATTTGACGAAATTCTATGAACAACATCGTGTTGTAGCAACTAGTCTCGATGGGAAATCTGTACCATTTATGAATGAACTTACAAGAAATGTAGATGAAGATGAGCAATGTAACACCCCAACCGATGGCGGAAACATCGGGGTGCCACGTATTGATGATTGTTTTCAGTAGCACATGGTATAATATAAATTTTAAATAATTTATTCAAACATAATATCCAAAATGTGAAATAATGTCTAAGAATTCAAATACATAACATCCAAATAATAACTTCAAAAACTTCAAATAACTTCAAGATAAATCCTCATGCTAACTCAAGCCTCAGCTTCATTGTTACCTGAAACATGTTAATTTTGAAAGTATTTTGGGTCAACATAAGTTGGTGAGAATTACATAGGTTTTTGATGATAAATGAATAAAATGTTAAGCAATTCATGTGTCATGTTAATCTAGTCCATATGTGAGAAACATATTAGAAATAAATCGAGCGCATAATCAACCCTGTTGACTGTTATAAATAATACATACCATACACTTATGGTCCCAATGAATAATGTTATGCGATAACAAACACCCACGTAACCTTTGTAGGAGGCACGTATCCGGGTGGGATTGTCAGTCCAATAGATCTATCAATGTATACCGTCGGCTGATCAATGTTAATGATTATGCTAGAATGTGCTTACTCTAATCATGTTCAAGACAATATGCAACATAGAAAACACACAAACACATTGATGATTGAATTGCAATAAAAAAAGTGTTATAACATGTTTCACCCCAAAAGTGGTGATAAAAGGGGCTATGTAAACTCACCTTAGCAAATGTTAACTTGTTTGAAAGATATGATAATTGTGTTGCCCAAAGTGATGCCAAATATTACCCTATAATGAGGTAATATATAATAAGTCTAAGTCTATGTAACTAGTATGTGTATCCTAGGGTTTCGATTTGGGGATAATCAATTTGTTAAATTTAATTTAAAAATGTTAATTAAATAAAGAAAATTGGATAATTAATGATAAATAGTCTTTTTATAAAGTTTGAATTTTGAATGAGTACAATAAAGTGTTTGAAGCAATAAAATAATTTTTATAAAATTATTTCATTTTAAATAGATTTTTAAATCTATTTATTTATAAATAGCCAATTATTAACTTTAATATTCAAAAATACTAAAATTAAAGAAATCTTATTTTAAAAATCATAATTCTGATCTAAATGATTAAAAATAATTTGTGTAAAATTTTGGTGTAAAAATGATGAAAATTGGATTTATTATGAATTAAATATGATTAAATCTTACAAAAATTGATTAAAAATACTAAATAAATGATTTTACTGAATTAAAAATTATTTCAGTAAAGGTTGACTTTATAAAAAGTTAGGATAATTTTTGTGGAATTTAATAAAACTGTTTTGATATAATAATGGATTTTTATAATTATAATAGTAATAAAATGATTTAATTATTATAATTATTAAATAAAAGAATTTCTGAAAAATAAAAGTTGTAATTAAATCTTTTATATCAGATTAACAAATAATAATTTTTTAGAATTTATAAAAGAGTTTAGGTATTTAAAAAGAATTTTAAAAGATTTAAAGGATTAATATATATATACTTAATTAATGTTTGTTTAAAAAAAAGAAAGAAAAGGAAAGAAGGCACAAAACCGGTCACAGCCGGACTCGAACCCGGGTGACCACGCTACAAGACCAGAGTCACAACCACCTGGCCTAGGCCGGTGGTTGTGTTATCTGCTGAATTAAATTAAATAAATACCATGTACAAAATCAGTATTATCCCCAATTTAAGAACGCGATGAACCCTAGTTATGCAATCAGACGATTCAGGCAACAATAGCCCGATTAATGCTGGGGCTATTGTTGCTTGGATGCCGATGAACTAAACCAAACAACAAAATCGAACTCACAGTGTTGTAAGGATGATTATGATCGGGTCAATGAGAAAAGTCAACCACGAACAATAATCAACGATTAAGGCAGTAATAGAGAGTAATAGAGATTGAGGGAGAGGTATGAGCGATTGTACAAGGTCCAGAAGGCCTCTATTTATACTAATTGGTTAGGGTTAGGGTTAATTGGTTCGTTGACTTTCCATAAGATAAAACGCGGCCAATAAGATTATTAGGGCACAATGCCGTGAAATTGTTTGTTCAATCATGTTATAATGGGCCGGATATTGCACGATCTTACCAATCATAAAATAATTACGCGTTAATTGATGGATTGGGCAACAAGGTAATCCCACAGTTGACTTTTATTGTCAACTGTGAGGATTTTAAATTGTATATAAATTTAAAGCGAGTCCGGGTTAAACACAAGAAGATGGCCAGCCCAGCTGGTTTGTGCACAAGTGTGTTAGTTTGAACCGGCCTTTGGCGCGGGTTCGAGTCCCGGCCAAGGCAGTTTATTTTTTTTTGATTATTTATACACTCACACATATATATATAATAATATATATATCATTAGGGTTCCAAAATAACGACAAAAATAATAAATGCGACGATAATAATAATTGCGAGGGTAAATATGAAACTTGACGTTTTTATTAATTGTCATGCGTAACGTACAAGTATTAAATGCGTGATGTTACAGTCTCCCCTACTTTTAGGAACTTCGTCCCGAAGTTGGAGTTGGAGAGTCTGGTGGGAAAAGATGCGGATACTTCGACTTCATCTGGTCTTTACGCTCCCAAGTGAACTCTGGGCCTCGTTTAGATTCCCAACGAACCTTAACGATCGGGATACGACTGCGCTTGAGTTTCTTGACTCCAGTGTCAACAATCTCGACGGGTTTCTCGATAATGTGCATGCTTTCATCGATTTGCACATCCTCAAGAGGAACATGAAGGTTCTCATCTGCTAAGCATTTCTTGAGATTCGAAACATGGAAGGTCGGATGAACATTGCTTAGCTCGGGTGGAAGCTCAAGTCTGTAAGCCACTTTCCCAACTCTGTCAAGAATCTTGAAGGGGCCTACGTATCGAGGAGCTAGTTTTCCCTTTCTACCGAAACGAATAACTCCTTTCCAAGGGGATACCTTAAGTAGCACAAGGTCCCCAACTTGAAATTCCAAGGGTTTACGACGTTTATCAGCATAACTCTTTTGGCGACTACGAGCCTTGAGAAGATTATCCTGAATAAGCTGGATTTTGTCTGTGGTTTCCTGGATTAGTTCGGGTCCAGTAATACGAGCTTCACCAACCTCGGTCCAACAAACAGGAGAACGACATTTCCGACCATAGAGTGCCTCAAAAGGAGCCATGTTAATGCTGGCGTGATAACTGTTGTTGTACGAAAACTCAACCAAAGGAAGATGAGAATCCCATGCGCCACCAAAATCGATGACACACGCCCTGAGCATGTCCTCAAGTGTCTGGATGGTTCGTTCAGTCTGACCATCCGTTTGAGGGTGATAAGCAGTGCTCAGGTTCAACTTAGTACCCAAAGCTTTTTGTAGAGATTCCCAAAAGTGAGAGGTGAAACGACCATCGCGATCAGAAATAATGTCCAAAGGTATACCGTGACGACATACGATTTCACTTACGTACATCCTCGCCAACCTTTCCACAGAATACTTCTCACGAATAGGTAGAAAGTGAGCTGACTTGGTCAAACGATCGACGATTACCCAAATACTGTCAAAACCTTTGGGTGTGCGAGGGAGTTTGGTGATGAAATCCATAGCTATGCTCTCCCATTTCCAGACAGGGATCTCTGGTTGTTCAAGCATACCAGATGGTCGTTGATGTTCAGCCTTAACCTTGGAACAAGTGAGGCATTTTGCGACGAATAGAGCAATGTCTTTCTTCATACCAGGCCACCAATAAGAATAACGAAGATCTTGGTACATCTTGTCAGCTCCAGGATGAATAGAATAACGAGACTTATGAGCCTCGTTCATGAGAAAAGTACGAAGATCATCACGGTCGGGAATCCACAGTCGATTAAGAAAATAAAGGAGACCATCGGGTTTGGTTTCAAGTTGAGTCTCAGCACCACAAGACATTTCATCGTACATGTTACCTTGGGTGACTGAGGTGTGTTGAGCCTGGAGAATGCGATCTTGAAGATCAGTACGAACTCTAGCACATTGGAGTTTGATACGCTCTTTACGACTAAGTGCGTCAGCCACAACATTCGCTTTGCCAGGATGGTAGCGAATTTCGCAATCATAGTCGTTAAGTAATTCAACCCAACGTCGTTGCCTCATGTTAAGATTCTTTTGGTCGAAGACATGTTGGAGACTTTTGTGGTCCGTGAACACCACACATTTGGTCCCATAGAGATAATGTCTCCAAATCTTGAGTGCAAAGACAACAGCGCCCAATTCCAGATCATGGGTGGTATAATTTTTCTCGTGAATCTTGAGTTGTCGAGACGCATAAGCAATAACCTTTCCTCGTTGCATGAGAACACAACCGAGACCTTGGTTTGATGCATCACAGTAGACCACGAAATCATCATTACCATCAGGTAGAGACAAGACAGGAGCTTCACAGAGCTTCAGCTTAAGAGTTTCAAATGCTTCCTCTTGTTTAGGTCCCCACTCATAGGGTTTACCCTTGTGAGTTAAGGTAGTGAGAGGAACAGCGATCTTGGAGAAATTGGCGATGAATCGACGATAATAACCAGCCAACCCAAGAAAAGAACGGACTTCCGTTGGAGTGGTAGGAACACTCCAATTTTTCACAGCTTCGATCTTTGCAGGATCAACATGAATTCCGTTCATATCAATGACATGTCCCAAAAATTGAACTTCCTTAAGCCAAAATTCACATTTGGAGAACTTGGCGTACAGTTGTTCTTTCTTTAGGAGACTCAAGATAGAGTGAAGATGTTGCTCGTGATCGGATTTTGACTTAGAGTAAATCAAAATATCATCGATGAAAACGATCACGAATTTGTCGAGATAGGGTCTACAAACCCGATTCATCAGATCCATAAATACCGCGGGAGCATTGGTCAAACCGAAAGGCATAACCATGAATTCATAGTGACCGTAGCGAGTGCGAAAAGCCGTCTTGGGAATATCTTCATCATGGACTCTAAGCTGATGATAGCCAGAACGGAGATCAATCTTCGAAAAGTGTGTTGCTCCTTGGAGTTGATCGAAGAGATCGTCAATTCTAGGAAGTGGATAACGATTCTTGATGGTGAGTTTGTTGAGTTCACGGTAGTCAATACACATCCGAAGAGAACCATCCTTCTTTTTAACGAATAAGACAGGGGCTCCCCATGGAGAAGAACTAGGGCGAATGAACCCTTTATCAGAAAGTTCCTGTAATTGACTAGCAAGTTCTTGCATCTCAGAGGGTGCAAGACGATAAGGAGCTTTAGCAATAGGATTAGCACCAGGAACAAGATCAATACGAAACTCCACTTGTCGAGCAGGAGGCAAACCAGGTAAATCCTCTGGAAAAACTTCAGGATAGTCACGAATAATAGGAATGTCTTGGATACTTTTGCCTTTGTCCTTCTTCTCTATCACGTTAGCTAAGAAGGCTGTATACCCCTTTCGTAAGTACTTTTGGGCAGTAGTACAAGACATAAGCTTAAGCTCACCACAGGGTTTCTCGCCATAGATCTTCAAAATCTCACCAGATTCGAGAGGAATGCGTATGACTTTCTCGAAGCACAGAATTTCGGCACGATGAGTTGACAACCAGTCCATGCCTACTATAATATCAAAACTACCAAGATGCATGGGAATAAGATCGATAGGGAAGGTATGATCATTGAGATTCAACAAGCAGTTACGAATAATAGAACCGATCGAAATAGACTTCCCGTTAGCTACCTCAACCACAAAAGGGTCTTCTAGATTAGTGTGGGGTAAGTTAAGTAAAGGTTCAAACTTCAGTGACACGAATGACTTATCAGCTCCTGAATCAAATAATATGGATGCATAGTGATTATTAATGAGAAACGTACCATTCACCACTTCATTGTTGTCACGGGCCTGATTAGCGTTGAGATTGTAGGCGCGACCTCGAGCACCCTGGTTCTGGTTGCGGTTCTGGTTTTGGTTTTGGTTCTGATTTTGGTTTTGGTTACGGTTACGGTTAGGGCAGTTGTTGATGTAGTGATTAGGGTTACCACACTCGTAGCATTGACCACGAGTAGGCCTGTTGTTTTGTTGGTTTTGGTTGGGAGCTGGGTTGTTGTTGTCTTGGGCAGCAGGAGATCGACAGACGTTCACCAGGTGACCATACCTTTGACACTTAGTACAGAATCGACATGGCACCTGTGTGGGATGGTGATACTTGCAGGTGTTGCACAGAGGGTGAGGTCCGGTGTATGGTTTCTTGGCTGGGTTTTGGGCAGCAGGTGGAGTAGCAGCAACCATATAGTTTCTAGCCTTGCGCTTCTTGTTGTTTGAGGTCTCAGGCTTGACTTCAATTGCAGGCTGTGGAGTATCTTTGGCAACAGTCTTTTTAGAGCCCTTGCGAACCAGAGTACCATTCTTCACATGATTATCAGTAAGAGTGGCCGCTAGACGTTTGGCCTCTTCCAGAGTTGCAGGATTTCTACCCCAAACAGTGTCCTGGATTTGCATGGGCAGACCACCGATGTACTTCTCGATGGCTACCGGCAGAGGAGTAACCTTGTGTGGCAACAATAAGCTAAGCTCATGAAAGCGGGTGTTGTAGGCAAGATTTTCCCCACTATCTTGAGCCAAGGTGTGAAACTCATCCTCAAGCTTTTTGACTTCATTGCGAGGACAGAACTCCTCCTTCATGATCTCTTTGACCTGGTCCCAAGTCATAGCAAGAGCAACTTCGGCCCCACGAGTACGCTTTTCTTCATTCCACCATGTGAGTGCTCGTTTATGGAGAACACTCATGGCGTAACGAACCTTGAAATTGTTGGGGCACTCACTGTTGATGAAGGTATTTTCAATACCCTCAAACCATTGGAGAAGTCCAGTAGCTCCTTCTTCACCGCTGAACTTTGGAGGGTTACAGGAGTTGAAGTGCTTGAGGGTGCAAGCTTGGGGTCCATTTCCATTACCATTGCCATTGCCATTCCCGTTCCCGTTGTTGTGACCATTCCCATTCAATTGGATGACCTGGGCAAGTAAATTGGGAACCAGAGTTGCGATTTGCTGCGCCATTTGTTGAGAAATGATCGCAGCCAGTTGAGCATCGACCCCATTGTTGTTGTGGTTAGGAACCTGGTCATGGTTGTGGTTATGGTTATCACTACCTTCTGCGGGGTTCTCACCGTTGCTGTTGCGAGTGCTGCGACGAGGAGGCATGATCTGTAATAGACACAATGAAATGAATGAGAGTTCATATAAGGAATGTAATCATTTATTCATTAATTAAAACGAATAAACGAAAACGTTGACTTATCAAAGATTCTAAATTCTAATAACATATGAAGACATGCTTTAGCCTATAAGTGAACACTCATCCCGAGAATTCCCAGGTAGGCATCCGGGTCCCTCGTCTGATTGGGATATATGCGCAATACCAGCCTAGACAGAAGACTCAGAATACAGGCGTTCACCCTTCCAGATTGCACGTGTTCGTTATTAAAATCTAGGACTTCGACGAGATCTCAAGGGGGTTCAGGTTAAACCTGAGGATTTTGTCCTATAAATCTAATGGTGGATCAGGATTGCAGCAGACAATTAAGAGTAGTCACATGTAGGTTTAGGGTTGTAGGGCCTAGGATAAGGATAGGATTAGGGAAGCAATTAGGGTTACAAGTAGGAGAAGCAAGTACTGTTTTAGTCCCTAAGGTTATAGTCTAGATTATTTCTAATAACCTAATTCCCTATAACCAAGGCTCTGATACCAATCTGTAACACCCCAACCGATGGCGGAAACATCGGGGTGCCACGTATTGATGATTGTTTTCAGTAGCACATGGTATAATATAAATTTTAAATAATTTATTCAAACATAATATCCAAAATGTGAAATAATGTCTAAGAATTCAAATACATAACATCCAAATAATAACTTCAAAAACTTCAAATAACTTCAAGATAAATCCTCATGCTAACTCAAGCCTCAGCTTCATTGTTACCTGAAACATGTTAATTTTGAAAGTATTTTGGGTCAACATAAGTTGGTGAGAATTACATAGGTTTTTGATGATAAATGAATAAAATGTTAAGCAATTCATGTGTCATGTTAATCTAGTCCATATGTGAGAAACATATTAGAAATAAATCGAGCGCATAATCAACCCTGTTGACTGTTATAAATAATACATACCATACACTTATGGTCCCAATGAATAATGTTATGCGATAACAAACACCCACGTAACCTTTGTAGGAGGCACGTATCCGGGTGGGATTGTCAGTCCAATAGATCTATCAATGTATACCGTCGGCTGATCAATGTTAATGATTATGCTAGAATGTGCTTACTCTAATCATGTTCAAGACAATATGCAACATAGAAAACACACAAACACATTGATGATTGAATTGCAATAAAAAAAGTGTTATAACATGTTTCACCCCAAAAGTGGTGATAAAAGGGGCTATGTAAACTCACCTTAGCAAATGTTAACTTGTTTGAAAGATATGATAATTGTGTTGCCCAAAGTGATGCCAAATATTACCCTATAATGAGGTAATATATAATAAGTCTAAGTCTATGTAACTAGTATGTGTATCCTAGGGTTTCGATTTGGGGATAATCAATTTGTTAAATTTAATTTAAAAATGTTAATTAAATAAAGAAAATTGGATAATTAATGATAAATAGTCTTTTTATAAAGTTTGAATTTTGAATGAGTACAATAAAGTGTTTGAAGCAATAAAATAATTTTTATAAAATTATTTCATTTTAAATAGATTTTTAAATCTATTTATTTATAAATAGCCAATTATTAACTTTAATATTCAAAAATACTAAAATTAAAGAAATCTTATTTTAAAAATCATAATTCTGATCTAAATGATTAAAAATAATTTGTGTAAAATTTTGGTGTAAAAATGATGAAAATTGGATTTATTATGAATTAAATATGATTAAATCTTACAAAAATTGATTAAAAATACTAAATAAATGATTTTACTGAATTAAAAATTATTTCAGTAAAGGTTGACTTTATAAAAAGTTAGGATAATTTTTGTGGAATTTAATAAAACTGTTTTGATATAATAATGGATTTTTATAATTATAATAGTAATAAAATGATTTAATTATTATAATTATTAAATAAAAGAATTTCTGAAAAATAAAAGTTGTAATTAAATCTTTTATATCAGATTAACAAATAATAATTTTTTAGAATTTATAAAAGAGTTTAGGTATTTAAAAAGAATTTTAAAAGATTTAAAGGATTAATATATATATACTTAATTAATGTTTGTTTAAAAAAAAGAAAGAAAAGGAAAGAAGGCACAAAACCGGTCACAGCCGGACTCGAACCCGGGTGACCACGCTACAAGACCAGAGTCACAACCACCTGGCCTAGGCCGGTGGTTGTGTTATCTGCTGAATTAAATTAAATAAATACCATGTACAAAATCAGTATTATCCCCAATTTAAGAACGCGATGAACCCTAGTTATGCAATCAGACGATTCAGGCAACAATAGCCCGATTAATGCTGGGGCTATTGTTGCTTGGATGCCGATGAACTAAACCAAACAACAAAATCGAACTCACAGTGTTGTAAGGATGATTATGATCGGGTCAATGAGAAAAGTCAACCACGAACAATAATCAACGATTAAGGCAGTAATAGAGAGTAATAGAGATTGAGGGAGAGGTATGAGCGATTGTACAAGGTCCAGAAGGCCTCTATTTATACTAATTGGTTAGGGTTAGGGTTAATTGGTTCGTTGACTTTCCATAAGATAAAACGCGGCCAATAAGATTATTAGGGCACAATGCCGTGAAATTGTTTGTTCAATCATGTTATAATGGGCCGGATATTGCACGATCTTACCAATCATAAAATAATTACGCGTTAATTGATGGATTGGGCAACAAGGTAATCCCACAGTTGACTTTTATTGTCAACTGTGAGGATTTTAAATTGTATATAAATTTAAAGCGAGTCCGGGTTAAACACAAGAAGATGGCCAGCCCAGCTGGTTTGTGCACAAGTGTGTTAGTTTGAACCGGCCTTTGGCGCGGGTTCGAGTCCCGGCCAAGGCAGTTTATTTTTTTTTGATTATTTATACACTCACACATATATATATAATAATATATATATCATTAGGGTTCCAAAATAACGACAAAAATAATAAATGCGACGATAATAATAATTGCGAGGGTAAATATGAAACTTGACGTTTTTATTAATTGTCATGCGTAACGTACAAGTATTAAATGCGTGATGTTACAAGCAAGGGGTTATGTGGTAAAGAAAAGTGATGATGTACACAAGTCTCTATAAGGATTATATACAAGTGATATATGTAATTGATATCTCTTGAATTTAATATTTTAATGCTTGATATGTTAAGTTATTGAATTTTAAATATTAACCATAGAGAGGATAGAGGCGATTATGAGGCGCTTTCTTTGGGCGGGTTGTAGTACGGATAAAAAGATCAATTGGGTTGCTTGGGACTTCATTACGACTCCAAAGAAAATGGTAGGTCTAGGTCTTTCCAAATTTGAAGAAGTTAATGATGCGCTTCTTCTAAAATGAGCGTGGCGGTTTAAATCGGGGGGGGGGGGGGGGGGATTATTTATGGAAGAAAGTGGTTATTGGATGTCATGGTCTTGGTAGATCTTGGTTTTCTCTCCCATGTACTACTTCCGCAAGTGGCTGCTGGAAACAAATAACTAAAGTTTGTGGTAAAAGGATTTGGACAGGTAATACTTTAGAGAGCTATTTCGAAGGTATTGTGGGAGACGGATCTTCGATCAGGTTCTGGGTGGATTCGTGGCTCCACGAAGGCCCTCTTCGGTTATTTTATCCACACTTATATAGGCTTGAGAAGCAGAAATGGGTCTTCATATCGGATAGACTGACGGTTGTGAATGGCACCAAAAACCTGCATTGGCAGTGGCGCTCGAACCCTGCTACAACTGCAGAAGTTACGGAACTTTTCAGCTTGATGGAGGCTATATACGATTTTGTTTGGAAAGGGGGCATAGATAAATGGAGATGGAAAGCTAGTCCCTCAGGTGACTTTTCTGTTTCCAGCGCTAGGAGTCTGTTAGCTGCTGTCCCGAGCCCAACATACCAGATTAAGATGCATTGGAAGGGTTGGGTTCCCTTGAAATGTAAAACTTTGGTGTGGAGATCTCTGATTAATCGTTTACCGACTAAGTCCGAATTGAATAAACGTGGGGTTACCTTGCAAAACCATCTGTGCGACCTGTGTGATATGGATGTTGAAACAACCACGCATCTCTTCACGGGGTGCTTCTTTACCGCTGAAGTTTGGAACCGTTTGGAGGCTTGGTGTTGTTTGAATCCAATGCTTATCTTTGATGTTTCCGACCTGATGAAGATTACGAGCTCACAGCCTTTCTCAAAGCAAGCTAAATACATCATTCGTGGCATTTTCTTTACTACTATGTGGACCATTTGGATTGAACGCAACAATCGTATTTTCCAAGGCAAACGGCGTCGTGCGACTGAAGTGATTGAAAGTATTGAGATGACCTCGTATTTTTGGTTTAAATATAGATCTAATGTGAAAAATCTAGATTGGAATGGTTGGTGTAAATATCCATCAGACATGATGTAAGTTCGGTTGTGGCCCGGGGGCCTTACTTTGAGGACCGCTCGTGGTTGTTTTATGAAATTTACCTTCCAAAAAAAAACCAAGATATGTGTAAATTTGATTTATTTTTTTAAGTAGCGTGTTGTAATTAATGCAATTGATATGCTTTTTTCGTAACCACCCACCTTATGGTGGAATGGTATGGTGGTCTAATGATAGGTGACGTGTTGTAATGATATCAGGAAGGGTATTAAACGAACTCCGATTGAACTCATTCAACCGGCATTGGAATCGTCTTATCGAACCCTACGACATTAGTTTTTAGGTCTTCGTTTTTTGGGGTTTTAGTTTGTAGATTTTAGAATATGCGTTATATCATTGTGTCTTTTATGTACCATTGTGTCTTTTTCTTATTTTCATCATTGTGTCATTTTTTTAATTCAATTGTGTCTTTTTTCTTCAGCATTGTGTTATATTTTTTTTGGCATTGTGTTATATTTTGTGACTCATTGCGTCCACCGCCCAAATGAATTCCTTTGTTGAAGACGTGTGTACACGGCACACGGACACGGGTTTTTCGAGGTGCATTCGTGTCCGCAGATGCGGGCGTCGCGTTGGTTGAAGAATTTTTCCCGAACCAGAACCCATTTTTTGCACCCCCCTGCGCGCGCAGATAGGTGCCAGAGTATAATGTAACACAAAGAATTTAATCTCTTTCATTTGGTTTCACCTTATAAACTCATTCATTTTCCGTCTCTCCACCAATGTGGAACAGACCAAACTCACATTCACTTGTTGTAACAACCCGTTCTCATCAATTAAAAATAGATAGTCTGAAAGTTTTAGAAACACATATTAAAAGCCCAAAAACAATTTGAACCACCCCCTCGTTCCTTTTAGTTTACTGTTTTGTATAATTTTGCACATATTGATCGATAGTTTCTGTTTTTGCTAATGATCATGAAAAAAAATATTTCATTCATTCTCGTAATCATTCTAAAACCCAAACATACAACGTAGTTGCCAACAACACAACAATATTATTATTATTATTATTATTATTATTATTATTGTTATTATTATTATTATTATTATGTGTGAAATAATAGATAGTTGGGTAAGGAATCAGTGGAGTGTTGTCTACAAAAAAGTGTTTTAGTGAAGGAAATCAGTAAAATGATGTGACAGTGCAGGATTGGTAGAAATCAGTGAAGTAAAAACAGTTTCAGTGGAGCGCCCCTTGTGCCCTTATGTTGAAGAAAAGGTGCGTAAATTTTTAATTTATTGATATTAAAACACCACGGCAAAGAAAATGTGAACAAATAACTTAGAAAGACCAAATATTAATGCCGAATAAATACATATGTCTTTATGTTGAATTGTACGTTACTTTTGTTGCAGAAGACGAAAATTCTCCACAACAAAGTGATAGATTGATACTTAAAATAGTTGAAACTTGAAAGGTAGCTAACATACTAACATACACTAGTAGGAATGCCCGCACGTTACCGCGGGTGTCTATATTTTTTGCTAAGCAACCCGTTTTGACCGTCAAAGCAATTGCTTACAAACTTTTTTCAATGCGATTAGTTAAAATCCATGTTTAAAGTCTAGTAAAAAGGGTTCAAGCAAAGTCAAAAGAACGGAATTGAGCCTCGAAACGTTTTCCCTTCGCCTTACAAGACATAAGCCTGAAAGGATAATGGTAACCCCACCATTAACTACTTAATTTATAAAATTCATAGTACGCAAATCAAGGCGTAAGTCTGAGGTGGATTTTGAAAATAATTACAAAAATTATATATCTTATAAAAAATTAATTGGCAATGAAAGCCTAAAACATAAAAAAAAACACAAAATCCCATGAGGCGCAAGTTTGCTTAGCACCTCGGCCCTTGAGGGGCCCACACCTCGTCTCAGACACATTTTCTTGGCGCCTCGCTAAGATATTCGCCAAGAGGTGCACACCTCACCCATTTTTTTTAAACTATGGGTTAAAGCAGTTACATTTACTTCGTTTTATACAAACAACACTTTTAGTGATGCACTTTCTGCCTTTCTGGGCATCAGCTGTAATTGGCCTATCAGATTCCCGTACAGTTTAAATCAGTTAGACATGCTCAAAGATGGATTGTAAAACAAAACAGAAACAAAATAATCTCAATCAGCTTGCCACATAATCCGAATAACCTTTTTAACCTACTATTTTAACCCACGTCCATATGAGTCCATTTAAATTTAGGTAGAAACTTTATACTCAATCCTAATTTTTTTTCATGTACTTTATGTATATATAGTTAAAACCTAAGACAAACTCAAGATAAATAGCAAATACCATAGCATAAAACCTATTGGGACATATTTGCTTTAAGTGTGAATTTGATTAAAAAAACAAATTCTTGCGGATGTATATAACTAATGCATCAATAATAATAAAATAGTTTAAAACCATGTATTAGCGACATTTTTGACCCGTTTTAGCTGGGTTTTTATGATCTCAAACGTTATCGATCAAAGTAGGAAATTTAGCTAAAGGGGGATCCGTCAAATGGGTGAATGGCATTGCCTTTCAAGCATATTCAGTTGAAATGACATGTACAGGTAGTAATTCCATGGAACATGCCTTTGTATTAGAAGTCCATCATCTTTCATACGAGGAGACTCTACCTTAGGCATCGAAAATAGTTGTGAATCACCAGTTTTATCCCATGATGTATGGACCCCACATAAGTTTTTTCAAGTATCAATGAAGACCATACAATAATTCCACTTCGGTGACGCACTGACGCCACTTATTTTCTTTAGCATTGCACATGAAAGAGTTAATATAAATAGAAAGAAACTTTTGAAAGTAAAGATATAGCAACCATAATAATGAACATGGTACCTAAAATGACATTATTCGTCTCTATTGAATTTTGTGTTGGTGGGCACATTAACTAAATCATGCTCTTTTCACAGAAAAATGAACACAAATGTTTGATTAATAATACTGACAAACCCTTGAAGTTTATAATCAGATTTTCTAACAGTGAAACGGAAAAATAAACAAGTGATGAAAGAAGAATCATACATAATTTCAGGTGCATCTAGAAAGTATGAAGAATGATCGTTACTTATAATAAAGCTTGTCAGCAGGATACTCCACCACATTGCTCCTATAAACAAGAATGCAACAGTGTCTAAGTTTGAATATAAGGATATTTATAAAGACTTTCACTTTGGATGAATATGCCAAGTGCTAGTTTGTGTATAATGTATATGATAACATGACAATTCCAAAAAGCACTAAAGCAATCAATTTAGCCAAAATCAATTGGTATATTAAAGTAATAATAGTACCTAAACGCTTTGTTAAACGATTCATTTGCCTTTGAGCATTCAATTGTTGAGGGTTGAGGCCTGAACAGAGCATTCGATTTAATAAGTAAGAATGAATGCTTTATTATTAATGTTGAAACAGTTTCAAAAACAATGATTTGGAATGGGTTGCATTAGTCATTTGTAAAATTGTCTTAAGTAAGTAAGAATGAATGCTTTATTATTAATGTTGAAACAGTTTCAAAAACAATGATTTGGAATGGGTTGCATTAGTCATTTGTAAAATTGTCATCAAAGATTGTACATTAGGGGCATAAAGGGAAGAAATGATGTAAAAATTAGGAATTACACTTGTGGCTTTTGAGATGCCATCTTAAAATGGTTGTGAAATTACTTTCATGGACAACAGTGTCTAAGTTTGAATATAAGGATATTTATAAGGACTTTCACTTTGGATGAATATGCCAAGTGCTAGTTTGTGTATAATGTATATGATAACATGACAATTCCAAAAAGCACTAAAGCAATAAATTTAGCCAAAATCAATTGGTATATTAAAGTAATAATAGTACCTAAACGCTTTGTTAAACGATTCATTTGCCTTTGAGCATTCAATTGTTGAGGGTTGAGGCCTGAACAGAGTATTCGATTAAATAAGTAAGAATGAATGCTTTATTATTAATGTTGAAACAGTTTCAAAAACAATGATTTGGAATGGGTTGCATTAGTCATTTGTAAAATTGTCTTAAGTAAGTATAAGTAAGAATGAATGCTTTATTATTAATGTTGAAACAGTTTCAAAAACAATGATTTGGAATGGGTTGCATTAGTCATTTGTAAAATTGTCATCAAAGATTGTACATTAGGGGCATAAAGGGAAGAAATGATGTAAAAATTAGGAATTACACTTGTGGCTTTTGAGATGCCATCTTAAAATGGTTGTGAAATTACTTTCATGGACATGCTTCCTCCTTAATAAGGTAGTATAGATATAGATATAGATATAGATAGCATAATTCATATGTTGCATCCTAGTAACTTGTATCTAACTTGCATTCACCTATCAAAATTTTATGCCGTGAACCACTTTATCAAATTAAATAGGTTTTAATTTTTTTAGAGTTTATTTTATTTATTTGTTTTTTTAGTGGCAAATGTTTCTCCTAAATTATTTTACACGATTTTTTTTTCCAAATCACGTCATTGCCTTGGTTTTTGAGGTCCATTTGATCTATGAAATAAAATATACAAATTAAACAAAGACAAACCAGAAATAGCAAAACAACACAAGTAAAATAAAAAAGAACTAAGGTTTGTGTGGGTTAGGATCAAGTACTTGTGTTCGAGGTCCATTTGATCTGTAAAATAAAATATACAAATTAAACAAAGGCAAGCCAAAAAATAGCAAAACAACACAAGTAAAATAAAAAAGAATCAAGGTATGGATGGATTAGCATCAATTAATACACAGGGAAAAAAATAGGTAAGTGAAGGAAGGGTATAAAATGGATTCTGATTGAACTCATTCAAACGGCATTGAAACCGTCTTATCGAACTCTATGATCTTAATTTTTAGGTTTTTTATTTTTATTTTTAGCTTGTAGTTTTTAGAATTTACATTATATCATTGTGTTTTTTTTATGTTACGATTCATTGTGTCTTTTTTCTTCTTGTGTTATATTTTGTGGCTCATTGTATCATGTTTCGTGATATATTGTGTTTTTTATATCTTTCTCACCCTTCTCATTTTTGTTACAGTATATAAGATAATTAACTTGACCCAGGTTCAGGTATAAGTAAAAAAAATATAATGTTGATAGAAAAATTGGTTATAGTTTTCAACAACATGCTGACTGTTCATAGGATTTCATCAATTTAAACAATAACATGTGAAATATTTGACGAAATTCTACGAACAACATCGTGTTGTAGCAACTAGTCTCGATGGGAAATCTGTACCATTTATGAATGAACTTACAAGAAATGTAGATGAAGATGAGCAAGGTGTTATGTGGTAAAGAAAAGTGATGATGTACACAAGTCTTTATAAGGATTATATACAAGTGATATATGTAATTGATATCTCTTGAATTTAATATTTTAATGCTTGATATGTTAAGTTATTGAATTTTAAATATTAATTTATTTGACCAGATCGATGTGTGTAAATTTGATTTATTTTTTTAGGTAGCGTGTTGTAATTAATGCAATTGATATGCTTTTTTCGTAACTACCCACTTTATAATGGAATGGTATGGTGGTCTAATGATAGGTGACTTGTGGTCTAATGATCATAAGTTCGAGCCTTGAATGGTACCAGGTTTTACCGATTATTCACTGTCGTGCTTTCGGGTGGGTGAGTGGTCTGGTTTTCCTTGGATTGGTGAACCTGGAGGACCGGGTGCCCCGTGGGTATCCTGAATTCGTCATAAAGGGATTCTCACGGAAGCCCGTGACGACTTTGTTGGCCTTAAAAAAAAAGATATGTTTTTTTCATATTAAATGATTACAATGTCGTTCCAAAATCTTAAATCTTATCAAGTATTTTCATTTTTATTATTTTGTATAAAGTAAGTTCTACTATAGGATCCAAAAATCAAATTAATCAAAATTTACTGCAGTGGTCATTTTCTAACACTAACAAACTATTAGGCTCCCACTATTTGCACAAGGTTAAATTTTATTCACACAACCCTCTACGGCCCGTAGAGCCCTCTACGGGTCGTAGAGCCCATTTTTTCAGACTTCTACGAGCCGTAGAGGCCTCTACGGCTCGTAGAAGTAGTCTTATTAATTTTGAGAATGAAGAAGGACGAGATGGATGTTTTATGATGCCTACGGCCCGTAGAGGCCTCTACGGGTCGTAGACAAAAAAAAAAAAACCAAAAACGTTTGGGACGAGGTTCGATCTTAGGCACATTATCACACAAACACACACACAAAGTCTTATTTCGTATATGGGGACCATCTGGGCTACCAGTTCGCTGGTTTCTTAGTTGGAAAGTTTTAATATAACATAAACCAGTCTTAGGCAGCCTCTACGGCCCGTAGAGGCCTATACGACCCGTAGAGAGGGTTTTTTTTTAAATCATTATAATTATGTAATAATTAATCCCGAGCGTGTAATACATTAACACAAGCATGTAAAACATTAATACAAATTTATAAAATAAATTTTATTTGTTTAATTTTTTTAGTTTTTTAATGTCGTCTCGATAAGCGTGTAAAACATAAACACAAACGTTTATATAACCAAACGATAAAACTAAACGTTAAAACATTTACACAAGCGTTCAAAATAAAAATTGTTTAAAACATTTACAAATCAGAAAATCATAAGTCAAAAGGCATCATGATCAGGCGTCGGCGTCGGCTGCGGCTGCGAGGTCCCGGGCTGCTGCGAGGAGGTACTGGACTCATGCTGGGTCTGCTGCGTGATGGGCCCTAAAGTCGGTGGGAGACGAGTCTGCATGCCCAGCTGGCGATACATATCCTGCTGGCCAGCAATCAGCCAGCGCATCGCCTCATCCTGCCGATCACGCCACTGACGCATCTCTACCTCCTGCTGCTGACGCCACGCACGCATCTCGACAGCCTCCTCGGCAGCCGCACATACGTGCGCCCTAACATCAGCAGGCAACCTGAGAGAGTGATAAACGCGCGCCGGTATCTGCACGTCCTCAGGCTGCTGCTGAGGCATCTCGACGTCCCTAAGACCGCCCCCTCCTGCTCATGCACAAACTGCAACCCGACCTCCACAGCATCACCTGCAATGGATAACAATAAATAATTAATAAATAATAATAATATTCCAGGATTTTATAAAAAAATTGGGCAGAGTTTCCCCTGTTTTTAGGCAAACCAGACAACACAAGTTGTCTACAAGTTTCCCAAATAATAATAATAATAATAATAATAATAATAATAATAATAAGTATAATAATAATAATAATAATAATAATAATAATAATAATAATAATAATAATAATAATAATAATAATACCTCTAAGGCCCTGATGTACTAACGGCTCATGCACAAACTCCACGCCACCGGGACCAATCAGATAGTGGAAGGCATCATGATCCGGCGTCTTCGCCTTCTTCGCCGCACAAAGCATAGCCTTCATCGTGGGTTGAAACAAACTCATAAACATTAACATTAATAATAATAATAATAATAATAATAATAATAATAATAATAATAATAATAATAACATTAATAACCGAAATACCTGGGCGGTAGTGACGGAAACCGATTACGGTTAACATAACCGTAATACTTCACGGCATCGCAGCGCTCGGCAATCTTGCTGATGATCCCCCCGCATGGGATGCCTCCCTTCAACGGCTTATGGGGGAAGGAGGCAAAGTACTCGGCCATGACCCGATGCAAGGCAATCGGCGTGCCGGTGAGTATGCAATACAGGTACATCAGGTCCGTCTTCGTCACCCGCTCGTTACTATTCCCCCGTGCCGTTAGAGAATAAGTAATGCAACAGTGAATGTAACGAACTACGGGGTGACGAATGTTAGATGCCCTGTCACACCTCTCCCTACACAGCATAATAATAGTAATAATAATTAGAACAAAGATATTGAAAAATAATAATAATGATGATGATAATAATAATAATAATAATACTTCTCTGTCGGGTTGCCGAACTCGGGACCGCCAATGGTGGGCCACCACGCATAGAGGACGTCATCAGCGACAGTAGTCACCCCCCTAGTGTAGACATCCTGAACATTATCATTAACATTAACATTAACATTTCGAATATGAACAAAAACAAAAATAATAAGAATAAAAATAAAAATAATATTAATACCTCTACAAGGTCGTCGCGAGTGTACCACTGGGTGTGCGTAGCCCACTCATCTAGAGAATAACCATACTCAACGCCGAGTATGGAAAACTCAATATCCTTCGGTGGGCGGCCCGACGATCCGGCGGTGGGCGGCTGAAACCGAAAGGTGGATAGAAACTCTATCACCAACGGCCGATGGGACGGCGCGCAAAAGTCGTCGAAAAACCTGTCCAGTGGGCTCCCTTCCGGGATCCACTCTCGGGCAATCGCCTCAGCACCCCCCCTAATGTCCCGAAGCGCGTCCCAAGAAATCCCACGCGCCTTTTCAATCTTCTTCTTCCTCAACCTTTGAAATCTGGGACTCGGGTAATCGAATCGCTGAAAACTGCAAGGCTCATAGCCTGACAAGTCACCCCCTGCCATGGCAGCCCCCACCTGCACCACGGGCTCATCCTCCTGCTGCTGCTCCTCCTCCTCCTCGTTCATGTACTGCTCGTCTAGAAAATCTGCCATAACTGCAAAATCAAAGAATATATAGTTAGTTAGGGCGTTTCTATAATTAAGGCGTTTCAAAAGAATCGCCAAAACTATATTAGTTTTGGCGTTTCAAAAGAATCGCCAAAACTATATTAGTTTTGGCGATTCAAAAGAAACGCCAAAACTAATATAGTTTTGGCGTTTCAAAAGAATCGCCAAAACTATATAGTTTTTGGCGATTCAAAAGAATCGCCAAAACTATATTAGTTTTGACGTTTCAAAAGAATCGCCAAAACTAATATAGTTTTGGCGATTCAAAAGAAACGCAAAAACTATATTAGTTTTGGCGATTCAAAAGAATCGCCAAAACTATATAGTTTTTGGCGTTTCAAAAGAATCGCCAAAACTATATAGTTTTTGGCGATTCAAAAGAATCGCCAAAACTATATAGTTTTTGGCGATTCAAAAACATCGCCAAAACTATATCCACCACCACAGCCCCACCACCACCACAGCCCCACCACCACCACAGCCCCACCACCACCACAGCCCCACCACCACCACTGCCCCACCACCACTCACCCTACCCAACCACCACCCAACCACCACCACAGACCCACAACAACCCCACCCCAATCACCACCACAGCCCACCCCACCACCCACCCCACCACAACAGCCCACCACCACCACCACACACCCACCCCACCCCACATATCGTTTAAAGAAAAAAAAAAGAAAAAAAACAAAAAGAAAAAAAAAATACCTGTTTCCTTCGATCTTCGGTGGAGAAGAGAATGGTGGTGGTGGATTAGCAACTCGTGGTGGTTGCAGTGGTGGAGAAGGAAGTGGTGGTGGTGGATTAGGGTGGTGATGGTGGTTTTGGTCGAAGGGGGCGGTGGGGGGTTAGGGTTGGGTAAAAGAATTTGATTTGGGGGAAAATGGTTCGACTGAACTGTCTTATTTCAATTTTAACTGTTTACCTACGGCCCGTAGAGGTCTCTACGGCCCGTAGGTAAACAAAATTAAAAAAAAAAACGTTTGGGACGTGGATCGATCTCATGGCTGTCAATTATCACACACACACATACACATACACACTTATACACACACACAATGGGGACCATCTGGGCTACCAGTTCGCTGGAATATTATCCAGAAAAATTAAATATAACATATAACTGAAAACCCAAATTTTTTTAAAAAAAATCCTCGTCTACGGCCCGTAGGGACCTATACGGGTCGTAGACTCATATTTTTTTTAAAAAACTATTGATTATATTTATAAACTTTACAAAGTTTTTAGAAATCAAATTTTTTTTGCCTACGGGTCGTAGAGGCCTCTATGGCCTGTAGGCTCAATGGCCTCTACGAGCCATAGATGGTGTCTACGAGCTTGTCCCAGAAGCCTACGGGTCGTAGAGGGCTCTACGACCCGTAGATAAATCTCTTCTACGGCCCATAGAGCCCTCTACGGCCCAGTAGAAGTTTTGTTTTTTTTTTAAATTTTGTTAGTTTTAATTAGGTGGTATAGGTTTTTTTTATAAAAGAACGTTTTCATTTCATATTGTATATGTAAAATAATAATAAAAAATAAAAAAATGTATTTAATAAATCATTATACATTATAAAAACAAATTTACACCGAACTATCAGAAGAATCAGGACAGCCTGTTAGGTCAAACCACTCTGGATCTGTTTGAGATAGCCTACGCCCCTCATCAAGACGATCCCTGTATAGTGCTAACCATGAGTTGTGATTTACATCTACCCAACGCCTCCATGCTCCACTCGGATAAGGCATCGGAGCGTAGTCTGTTAGCTTTAGCATGATGAAGTGGTTGCCGTTCACGAAGGCCATCGAAATGACCCGATGTTCTGGCATGCTTTGAGGATGCTTGTGAATAGGGAAGAATGTGCTCGTTCCAAGAGGACTGAAGAATTGAAGGACCACACCAAATGCCTGAGCAATCACTAATCCAGTCAAAGGCATCTCCATCCACTTTGAATTGGGTGTGTTCCCGACTCCCGTCCAATCTAAGGACGAGTATATGCGGGCGAAACCGTTATCGTCGAATCGGTTCAAAATCTCGTACCAATCCTCATGGTATTGACCCATCATCTCTTCTTTAAGAACGTGGCGGATCAAATCCCAGTCTTCCTCCTCCATATCCAAAGCCAAAGCTACAGATCGGAACCCACAGTTACCGTCTGGCTGAACATTTTGAATATGCGTGACAAACCGTCGATAAAGGGGATCAATCTGATGCTTAAATTGTCTAAGCACAAATTTATACCTGTCACCGCCAAACATTGGGAAATCATGATTAGGGGATGTGTACATATGTATGTATGTATAAATAGTTATTTATGTACCTGTCCCCTACTAAGAGTGGATACTTTTTGCTACACACTCTCATTTTATCTTTACCCGGGTCTGATGGCCTACGTCTTCTAACAGGCTCGTCTTCCTACAATGGATAATAATAATAATAATAATAATAATAATAATAATAATAATAATAATAATAATAATAATAATAATAATAATACTAACATCTTCTTGCACATCCTCCTGCTATTTTTTTTCTTTAATTTTGTAGTTGGGCGCCCGCGAGTATTCTTTTGTACCTCAGGAGGTTGAGTGTCAGTCATACTTGGATTTACCACCGACTTTATTTTTGACAACATATTTCTTTGAACGCGTGGTGATTGAGACATCAGTGTCTCTTTGACTATCTCCCACTCACTCGCAAGGTCACGTTCCCCCCATACTACTTCCGGTTCGTAATTCAGTCGTGTTCAGAAGACGTCTATTTCGGACAGCTGTATTTTTATTCCTGTATTCAATAAACATAAACATAAACATAAACATAAACATAAACATAAACATAAACATAATAGTAGTAGTAGTAATAATAATAATAATAATAATAATAATAATAATAATAAAGTAATGGTATTACCTTTATTTATATACGAATCTAATTGACATGCACACGGCAACCCAGAACTCGTGAAAAGCTGGTGACCACAACTCATTTTTCGTTCCTTCAACCTCTCTATATTTTTTATCTCAGTTATCAACTTCTCGATCGCTGCATGGGAAACTTTACCGAGTAGGTCCTCAAAAAGAGGTATGTCATGGTGCACCCTTTTCACAGATAAACTCTCTTCAAACGAGTGGTTTATTGCCCTCTCTTGTGACGTTACAACATCGTCTGCAATCATCACAAGTTTGTGGAGTGAGTTGTTAGCCCCCTTAATGTGCATCTTAAACCTTGAATGCTGGCTCTCAACTCTGTTGGTCGTATACTGACCAAAGTTGTAGTTTGTGTCTGTCCATGCAGAAACAAACCTTTCTTTGTAGTCACGGAGCCAGACCCGGTCTATATATTCAAAAACACCTGTAAAAGATAGAACAAAGATATTTGTTAATGTGTGTATGTATGCGTTTTAAACTAAATTAATAAAATATGTACCAGCTCGTTCGTCCTGTCATAGTCGTTTGTAGAATCGGTCTAACCAGAGACTATAAAATTCCGGAGATGAAGATCTACATAATCGCTTAAAAGATTTCACGAATATTTGCCAATCTGCATTTCCAAAGGCTTGTCTGCAGTGCTTCAATATATTTCGTTGAATGTGATACCTGAATGTATAATAATAATAATAAAAAAAATAATAATAAAAATAATTAATAATAATAATAATAATAATAATAATAATAATAATAATAATAATAATAATAATAATAATATGTATACCTGCATAACAACTTCGAAGCTGCTGGAAATACAATGTCGCATGCATTCATCAAGGCTTTCTCACAATCAATTATTATAGCACGGGGCTCCGTACTATCTTCTAGCAACTCTTTAAGCCTTTGTAGCACCCATAGGTAGTTATCCTTTTTTTTCACGGGAGATGAATGCATGGGCGACACAAAACGACTTGGATGTTGATGTCATACCCACAACTTGAACAAACGGAAGTTTATACTCGTTCGTTTTGTAGGTCGCATCAATCATCAGCACATGCGGGAACGCACGCCATAACCTGTGCGAGGTGGGATGGACAAACAAAATATCTTTGATCGCATTTGTCGAGTCATTCCTCCGGGTGAAGTAAACAAATTTTTTTTCCACCAATGTGGCTTCGAGTACCTGCATAGCAATAATAATAATTAAAAAATAATAATAAAGAAGTAATAATAATAATAATAATAATAATAATAATAAAGAAGTAGTAATAATAATAATAATAATAATAATAATAATAATAATAATAATAATAATAATAATAATAATACCTGCATTTGAGTCCTGCCGCCGTATAACAAATGCTTAACCTTGGTTATTGTGTTATGTATGTCTCTTAAGATGCAGGGACTATCCGGGTTTTGTTTTCTAACGGCCGAATGTATGTCTACTGGCGTAACATTTTGAAAATAAAGTGTATCCACCAATTTTAACTCGGCCGGACCCAGTCTCCTAGCATACGCGTGACCCTCGATGTGTTGGAAAGGTTTGTGATTATGTGTTTGGTTCTGGACCTCCAAAATATAACCATCGTGGCCGGAGTGGTATCTCCCTATTAGTTGAAACGGGCAATTACATTTTTTACTGCCCGTCTTTCGAACCGTGGCTACACTATGATGTACGCCACTACGGTCACATCGTATCCATGCCGTTGTTACCCTCCTATTCGGCCCCCTGCCTTCAGAAACAGTACGTCCGAATACGGTAATGTAACCATTTTTTTTTGCTCATTGATAAACCCACTCTGTGAGGTCTTTAAGAGACCTGAATACCTGCAAAATTTATATACGACTTCAAATAGCAACTAATATATACGAGTTCAAATCTCACAAACCCTACGAGTTCAAATCTCACAAACCTTACAAGTTCAAATAACAACTAATATATACGAGTTCAAATCTCACAAACCCTACGAGTTCAAATAACAACTAATATAAAATAACAACTAATATATACGAGTTCAAATCTCACAAACCCTACGAGTTCAAATAACAACTAATATATACGAGTTTAAATCTCACAAACCCTACGAGTTCAAATAACAACTAATATATACGAGTTCAAATCTCACAAACCCTACGAGTTCAAATAACAACTAATATATACGAGTTCAAATCTCACAAACCCTACGAGTTCAAATAACAACTAATATATACGAGTTCAAATCTCACAAACCCTAAAACAAATTTAGGTACGGGACTAAATATACGAGTCTAAATATGTACACGGGTCTAAATATCTCACAAACCCTAAATATACGAGTCTAAATATACACGGGTCTAAATTATAAACAAGTGCAAATTCATAAACACACCTGATTCGTTTCGTACGAAACATCCGGGACAGGTTCCTCGCCACCGTTATCACCTCCCTCGTACTGTGGATGACTTGGCGGAGGCAAGTAAAATGACCCCGGTTCTTCTACGTACTCCTGGTTCAAATCGGGCAGCAGGTTCAAATCGGGTAGTGCATTCTCGTCACCATAGCGAACAACGGAGCTAACCTCCTCCTCACCACGTTCCACCACGGCTCCGAAAAGGCTTTCCGAGACGTGAGATAGGCTAAACGAATGCTCCCATTCATCCGAAACATTACCGTAGTGACCCGAAGACATCGTGGTAGCTTGGAATCGATCGGATTTTTGTGCACCGCGTTTTTAAATTTTCTTTCGTTAACTGAAGAAAGAAGACAAGGAAGAAGAATATATCTGGACCCTCTACGGCCCGTAGAGGCCTATACGGGCCGTATAGGGTTTAATGCTCCCAACAACCAGGTTTTCTACGGGCCGTATAGCCCTCTACGGCCCGTAGAGGGTTAGCTTTTTCAGACTGACACACTGAATGTCAGACACTTCATTCAATGACCTCGTACCTCGTACTGCATACGGGCCGTAGAGACCTCTACGGCTCGTGTAGGGTTTAAATGCACTCCACCAAACCACCTCTACGGGCCGTAGAGGGCTTTACGGGCCGTAGAGGGTTGAGCATTTATTACACTGACCCCCTAAACGGCCCGTAGAGCCCTCTACGGGCCGTTGAGGGCTGTGCAAACTTACTTTTTCTTATTGTGTAAATAACATGCCTCAACTATTAACTCAAGAATAGGTTTTTCTTTTTCTTTTGTTTTTTTAAACAATAGTTTCTAGATTTTCAAGAATAAATATATCAAAACTTACACTATGTAGGATTTAAATTCCCAACCTTTTGATTATGGAACACACCATTTAACTAACATGATGTCTACTTAAAAATGCGAAAATTTATTCAGAATAGGTTTTTATCAATACATATTTGATCTTCTTAATAAAAGATACATAAGCAATATTCAAATGTTACATACTCCATGGATGGAAGGAATTAAGAAGACCTATTACATAAAAGTATAGGTTTTCTAAGGACAAGTGAGTTTTAATGGGTGAGGATTCAGGTGAATTCTTAGTCCAATTGCCCAGGTACGATGATTGATTCCAAAGCTGGACCGCAAGATAGTGCACCTTACGGGTGGAGTAAATGGGCACTACTAAATATAAACTTGTTTGTGGGGAGAGTTCTGCAGTTGAATATATTCTTGGAATTGCCCTTTACAAAGAAATATAGTTATCCCTTAATTATGTGTCCACTACATGGTTTAGGGCAGGAGACTACTAATCATATCCTAGTCAATTACGACTTTGCAAGTATGATATGGGCTTAGATACGCACATGGTGCAAGATACGACCATGAATTGTCATTCGATAGTGATCATAAAAGGACTCCCCAAATGGCTAGTGGTTCCATATTTACACATGAAAGCATTGCAAGCAATTATTATGACCACATGCATGTTGGCATTAATGTAGAGCACAAAACGACAATTACTTCAACAACAGAGACATTTCTATTGAAAGAACATGCTAAGAGATCAAGGTAACGATTTTCATGAGGTTGAAAAATGGCTAGTGGTTCCATATTTACACATGAAAGCATTGCAAGCAATTATTATGACCATATGTTGGCATTAATGTAGAGCACAAAACGACAATTACTTCAACAACAGAGACATTTCTATTGAAAGAACATGCTAAGAGATCAAGGTAACGAGTTTCATGAGGTTGAAAAATGGCTAGTGGTTCCATCTTTACACATGAAAGCATTGCAAGCAATTATTATGACCACATGTTGGCATTAATGTAGAGCACAAAGCGACAATCACTTCAACAATAGAGAGATTTCTATGGAAAGAACATGTTAGGAGATCGAGGCAATGAGTTTCATGAGGTTGAAAAATAGGCATTTCCTTTTGAGTTTAGGTTTTTTTTAGTTTAGATTTCGCTACGATTTGGCTCATTGGTGTAATTTAAATATGTTTCTATATCTTCCAAATCATGAGGTATATGTACTTTCTCCGTTTCTCTCTTCTTGATGGTATTTTAATAAAAATTATTTCGTCACAGTTTATAAGAAAACATAAAGTTGTTGATTGGAGAAGTGAACATAGATAGACCTATATGTAAAACAATGCTTATGCTCAAATGCTATACAAATGCTCAAGCAAACCAAACCATGTTTTCGGCAAAATGAGGTTTTATTCAAAGCTTTAAATGATCATTATATTTTCAAAGAACCTCAAGCTTCATGGTCTTTTTTCAAGATTAAAAAAAAAATATATTAGATCTTTTAGACGATTTAAGGGTGAAAATAGTGGTTGTCAAAACCACCCTAAGTTCAAACTACCTCAAAACACCTTAGGGAGAGGTGAGTGCAAGCATAACACTACCCTAAACCATGGGTCACAATATTTTACCCACACTACCACTACTTCTCTCTATCTCTCACTTATACACACACAAACACCAAGATATTTGCCTTAGTTTCTATCACCCTAGACAACTACCCACAATCCACTATCCACTATCCGGGGCACTGTGTAGCCGAGTAGGTATAGGGTACCCGAGAACCATAACTCCCATCCTAAGTTTTCTAGAATCTCCCATATGGGTGAATGAAGTTAGTTCCATTATGATCCAGAAGTAGCTCAATAAGTCAAAATCACTGTCTCAGTTTCAACACATGAAAATCAATTTAGCTTGGTGAAAGTTTATACTTATAATTATCTCATACCAATCTGGTATACTTCTCTAGTTGATGTCTCATACCCATTGAAATACTATTCTAGTACGTACGTCAACATAATTATTCCTTTATTGAAAAAAACAACATACTCGATGAAGAGATATGTACCCGCGCAAGCGCAGGAAAGAAAGCCACACACACGATAGCGCAGGAGCGTGACGTGGCATTCTAGAAGACGGCGCACGCAGTCACCAAAAAGGACAGGTGTCACCCGACAGGAGCAGAATCCATAGCCAATCAGAGGCGTCTATTCCCTGCTCCATGATCACCTGCCAGTACGAGGTACGAGAAAGGACAGAAAGGACAATTACAAGACACGTGGACCAATCACAGAAGGACAGCGCAATAATTGACAACGTCCACAATAGTACGGGACAGCTGTCATTCTTCTCACAGCCAATCATAGGCCACCTGATGAGCCTATAAATACCCACCTTCGTCATCAAAGGAGGGGATCGATCATCAGAGAAAGAATTCATATCACAAGCTGTGAGAAATAGATTATAGTCGAAACTCTTGTAATAATCCGATAAACGGTGTCTTGTATCAGTCTTACGAATTAATGAGAATTACGTCCTTTCTTATCTCTTTATATTAGCACTGTTATATTGGATTGTTAGTTTGGTGTTTCTTCATTGGCGCCATCCGTGGGATTGAGTTAACAAGAACAACAACTAAAAAACTTCTATTTCTCAGAAACTCAGCCATGAGTTCTTTACCAATAACAACAAACTCCCCAACAGGCACGTCTGGCACTAGTGCTGCTCCGGCAACCACCAGCCAGCCCGACAGCCATGTGGAGGAGCAGTTTCATGGCACAGACGTGGGCCGCACCCCGTCCTCCGGGACGAGGCAGACCCCGTCGTTTCATTTTGCCACTGATAATCTTCAAGCTTCACCTGCTGGTCACACCGCGCCGATGGTTAGTCCGGAGGTGTGGTATGCGCAGCAGAAAGAAGCTCTGAAGCAAGCATTTATGAACAAACTTAAAGAACAACACCTGAGAGAAGCATCTCGCGCCCTGTCTTTCAGCGAAGGAAGGCCTGTCACTATATCAGAAGGGCCATCCAGAGCTGCGGGGCACGTGGGCGGAAGCAATCATATCACTGACCCAACTTGGAGGGAAGACTCCGATGAGTCACAGAGTCGTTTTCAACGTGACGCAAGCCAGTACTTGACCAACACTGTTGATCGAGCACACTTGTTGTCCGGCGAAGACGACCTCACACAGCCCTACTATCCCCCATCATTCAGTGAGAAATCAAAGTTCACACCGCGCATCGCACTTGCCACGCTGCCCGCACGAACAAAAATCCCAAGTACTCTGGGAAAGTTCGACGGCACCGGCGATCCTGACGATCACCTGAGAAGCTTCGAGATCGCAGGAAAATGCGCGCGGTGGAGCCTACCAGCATGGTGTCACATGTTCGCGCAGACGCTTACGGGCGCAGCGCGAGTGTGGTTCGACAGCCTACCAAATGGCAAGATTGACAACCTGAAAGAGTTGACTGACAAATTCTCAGATCACTTCAGCCAAAACAAAAGAATCGAGCGCGATTCCACAGATATCCTGCAAGTCAAGAGACGCGAGAATGAATCCATCGAAGATTACATCCCCAGGTTTAATCGAGAGGCTTTACAGATCGGACCCATTGGGTTCGAACTCATGAAAGCAGCATTCACTCAAGGGGTGAGGTGTGACTCACTGATCCGCACTTTAGCCAGATGTACAGGCATGCCCAACACTTGGGAAGAAATCATGCGTGGCGCAAAGAACTACGCTAAAACTGAGAGGGAACTCTCTGTTTGGAGCAGAATTCAAGCGCCACAATACACAGATACTCAAGCACAAGCAGTGCGCAGCAGAAACAACAGAAATGAAAGAAGGGGAAAAGGGAATGTCTGGACGAGGCTCCAAGGAACCAACCAGACTGTGACAAAACCCGCCGCACCCCAAGAGTATCCGCACAACATGTCACTTGTGCATAAATCCGGTAGGCGGAGTCACAACAACTGGACTCCTTTAACAAAAACGCCAGCGCAAGTCCTAGCAACAGAAAATGTTGACTTCCCGGAACCAAAAGTCATCAAGCGCAGGGAAGGGCTCGATCATAACAAGTTCTGCGCCTATCATCAAGACATCGGCCATGACACCGACAAATGCTATCAGCTGAGGCAAGCAATTGAGGATGCGCTAAAGACCGGTAAGCTGGGACATTTACTGCAAAATGTGGAGCGTAAACAAACAGCGGGCCCACCGCCCAAAAAGATAAAAAAATGTGAGTATGATGATACACAGCAGTGGGCACCGACTCCAAAAGCGAAAGCCAGATACCACAGCAGACTGGAAAGAGCGACAAGTGTGCTTCCCGGTGGTCAAAGGCGGCCCGTCCGCTACACGGGCAATCATCGTCACGACCATCTTCGACCACTACAGAACCACGAGAGCATTCATGGATACCGGCCGCAACTCAGACATCATGTATGGGCAATGTTTCGACTTATTGGACGACGAAGACAAGCAAAGACTGCGCCCCATCAACTCCCCAATCATGGGATTTTCAAACGAGGTCGTGACCCCTCTCGGGGAGATCTCTTTCCCCCTCACTTTGGGAGCACATGGGCGATCGCGAACTGAAGAAGTCACCTTCCTTGTCATCCCGACGAAGTCCAAGTATGATATCATCCTAGGACGAGACTCTATGGCTTCATACAACATGGTCACCTCTACGGTCCACGGCGCAATCGGTTTTCCCACCCCAAGTGGTGTGGCAATCGTATAGGCTAACAGAGAATGCGCCATGACAACAGAGTCTCACCCGGCCAAGATGCTAAAAACATGCCCGTGCACGGAACCAGAAAAGTGGATTCTGAATACCAAATTCCCTGACCAAACCATCACATTGGGACCAGCAATCTCAGAGGGCATCAGGGACAAACTGAAACAGCTTCTCCGAAAGAACATGGACGTGTTCGCGTGGCAGCCATCAGATATGACCGGTGTCCCGCGCGAACTCGCCCAGCACAAACTCAACACATATCGCTCTGTCGAACCCATCGCGCAAAAGCGCCGAAGCATGGGTGCTGAGAAAACACAGGCGATGAATGAACAAGTGGGAGAGCTGTTGAAAGCAGGAATTCTGAGAGAAACACGATACCAGACCTGGGTTGCTAACCCAGTGATGGTAAAGAAAAGCAATGGCAGATGGAGGATGTGCGTGGACTACACAGACCTCAACAAGGCATGCCCAAAGGACTGCTACCCTTTGCCGGAGATTGATCTGAAAATAGACTCCCTAGCGCCTTTCCGTTTCAAATGCTTTTTAGATGCATACAAAGGATATCATCAGATCCAAATGGCGCTAGAGGATGAAGACAAAACAGCCTTCCGCACTGATAAGGGGGTTTTCTGTTACACAAAGATGCCATTCGGCCTAAAAAATGCGGGGGCCACATACCAACGATTGATGGAACGCGCATTCGCCAAGCAGATTGGAAGAAACCTAGAAGTCTATGTGGATGATCTAGTCATCAAGAGCAAAGAAGAGGATCAAATGCTAACAGACATCGAAGAAACCTTCAAGCATTTGAAAGAAATCCAGATGAAGCTGAATCTAAGCAAGTGCGCCTTTGGAATGGAAGAGGGTAAGTTCCTGGGCGTGGTGGTCACTAAAGATGGTTTCAGGCCAAACCCTAAAAAAATACAGGCCATCGCGCAAATGCCCTCCCCATCCACCCTGAAAGAAGTGCAAACATTGAACGGGCGCCTGGTAGCAATCAACCGATTTCTATCGCACCACGCAAGAAAATCCATCCCATTCATCGAAACGCTAAAAAACTGCCTAAAAAAGAACCATTTTAAATGGACTGCAGAGGCAGAGAAAGCCTTTCAAGAGATGAAGGAATGTTTGATGGACTTACCGACACTCACCGCTCCACTCCCTAGGGAGCCGTTAACGATGTATCTATGCGCCACAGAGCAGGCGGTGAGCGCGGTACTGATGGTCGACAGGAAGTTGGTCCAGACACCTATCTACTACGTCAGTCGAGTATTGACAGACGCAGAGTCAAGGTACACCACCATGGAGAAGCTAGTTTTAGTCCTCGTTCACGCATCACGAAGGTTGCGCCGCTATTTCCAAGGCCATCCCATCAACGTGCTGAGCGACTATAAGCTAAACAACGTCCTATCAAAACCGGAAGTCTCCGGCAGATTGGCAAAATGGGCTATCGAGCTGGGCGAACACACCATTCACTACAAAACGCGCCCAGCAATCAAAGGACAAATACTAGCTGACTTCATAGCGGAGGTGCCACAAGAAAAGGTTGAAGAGTGCAAAGCAGAACAAGACCCGCAGCCAACATGTGATGAAAAAGCCATTTGGAACCTCTATACAGATGGGGCCTCAAACGAAGACGGCGTAGGTGCGGGGATATGCCTAGTTAGTCCGGAAGGCGCAGAGTTCACCTATGCGATCAGACTCGAGTTCAAAGCTACCAACAACGAGGCTGAGTATGAGGCATTCCTAGCCGGACTACGTATCGCGCAGAAACTAGGCGCAAAGCACATCTTCGCACACGTCGATTCAATGTTGGTCGCAGGTCACATCACCGGAAAATATGAAGCAAAAGAACCTTCCATGATCATGTATCTCTAGCGAGCTAAAGAGCTTATGGCCGCTTTCCCCAGCTGCACCATCGACCACATTAAACGCAGCCAAAACAAGCCGGCGGACGCTCTAAGCAAAATGGCATCTACAAGTTTCAGCCATTTAGCAAAAGAGGTCTGAATTGAAACCTTAAGCGAACCGTCTGTTCCACCCAAGGAAGTCAATGTCATCCAAACGGGTGTTGACAGCTGGATGACTCCGATAGTCTCTTACCTGACCACCGGCGCGCTGCCGGAACAATACGCCGAGGCCAGGAAGATACGCCAAAAAGCTCTACAATACCAAATGCAAGATGGCATACTCTATCGGAAGTCATACTTGGGACCATTACTGCGGTGCGTGGATGCGGTTGACGCGGACTATCTGGTGCGGGAGATACATGAGGGGATATGTGGGATACATGCTGGGCCGCGCATGGTGGTTGCAAAAATTATGAATGCGGGGTATTACTAGCCAGGCATGCACCTGGACGCCTTGAAAATAATCTGCAAATGCGACTCTTGCCAGCGCCATGCTCCCAACACCCTGCGCCCTAAAAATGATCTTATCCCTGTAACCTCAGCTTGGCCATTCCAAAAGTGGGCCATTGACCTGGTGGGACCATTTCCAATGACGACAGGCAAAAGAAAATTCCTGATAGTCGCCATTGACTACTTTACCAAATGGGTGGAAGCCAAGCCACTTGCTGAGATTACCGCCAATCATGTGAAGAAGTTCATCTGGGAATTCATCATCTGCCGTTTCGGGTTACCTATGTCAATCGTCACGGACAACGGCACACAATTCGCGGACAAGGGGTTGCTAAAATGGTACGCGGGCTTGCACATTCAACCCACGTTCACTTCGGTCGCACATCCTCAAGGAAACGGCCAGGTTGAGCGTGCAAACCGAAGTATTGTCGAGGGCATCAAGTTAAGACTAGGGACCAAAGGAAAGGCTTGGGCAGAGGAATTACCGAGCGTGCTATGGGCAAACCGCACTTTAACAAAAACGAGCACTGGTGAAACCCCGTTCAGCCTCACATACGGCTCTGAGGCCATGATCCCAGCGGAGATTGGATGCCCATCCGCAAGAGTCCTTTCAGCAACCATCACAGATAACGACCGGGAGCTGCGCACAAACTTAAACCTAGCAGAAATACGCCGAGAAAACGCAGCAATACGTGAGGCGAACTACAAGCAAAAGCTGGAAAAGTATTACAACGAGAAGGTCAAGCCTTGCGCGTTCCATGAAGGGGATTTTGTTCTACGCAACAATGAAGCCAGCGGCGCCTTCCCTAAAGGGAAACTAGCCCCAACTTGGGAAGGGCCATATCGCATACAAGAGGTCCTTGGCAAAGGAGCCTACAAGCTCTCAACCTTGGAAGATAAACCAGTTCCCCGTACATGGAACGCAGCCCAACTAAGAAAGTGCTATATGTAATACTATCCTATGATGTAACAAAGGCCGACGCGCCAAAATTATGAAATGAAATACAGCAGTTCCTTTACTTTACATGCACTTACTCTCATAAACTTAGAAATTGCATCGAGAAATCTGCAATTTCCCTAAAAACTGCGCGTTGCATGGTTAAGATGCAACGTGCAACCTAAACATTGTATGGTTAAGATACAATGTCATAAACTCAGAAATTGCATCGAGAAATCTGCAATTTCCCTAAAACTGCGCGTTGCATGGTTAAGATGCAACGCGCACCCTAAACATTGTATGGTTAAGATACAATGTCATAAACTTAGAAATTGCATCGAGAAATCTGCAATTTCCCTAAACCGCGCGTTGCATGGTTAAGATGCAACGCGCACCCTAAACCACGCGTTGCATGGTTAAAATGCAACGCGCACCCTAAACATTGTATGGTTAAGATACAATGTCATAAACTTAGAAATTGCATCAGAGAAATCTGCAATTTCCCTAAAACTGCGCGTTGCATGGTTAAGATGCAACGCGCAACCTAAACATTGTATGGTTAAGATACAATGTCATAAACTTAGAAATTGCATCGAGAAATCTGCAATTTCCCTAAAAACTGCGCGTTGCATGGTTAAGATGCAACGCGCAACCTAAACATTGTATGGTTAAGATACAATGTCATAAACTTAGAAATTGCATCGAGAAATCTGCACTTTCCCTAAAACTGCGCGTTGCATGGTAAAGATGCAACGCGCACCCTAAACATTGTATGGTTAAGATACAATGTCATAAACTTAGAAATTGCATCGAGAAATCTGCAATTTCCCTAAACCGCGCGTTGCATGGTTAAGATGCAACGCGCACCCTAAACCGCGCGTTGCATGGTTAAAATGCAACGCGCACCCTGAACATTGTTTGGTTATAATACAATGACTTAAAGTCAGAAGTTGCATCGAGAATTCTGCAACCTCCCAAAAGTGCGCGCTGCATAGGTAAGATGCAACGCGCACCCTAAGCATTGTATGCTTTAAACACAATGTCCTAAATACAAGAGTACGACTCAAATTTACACTTGAACTTACGATATTTGCTAACACAAAACATATTACCTGCGCAACCAAATTTCAAAAACAAAAGATATATACATATCTACAAACAGGTCAATATTACAAAGTTCGACAAATGTTAAAGAACAAGCATGGAGAGGTAAAATAGACAAGCAACATCCAACTTCATTTCTTGAGCTCTGAAGACGAATCGCTGAAATCATTGTCTTCATCCGACCCTGACAGCTCCAGCCTTTCACTGCCTCCGGGTTGCTCGCCGAGCCCCAGGTCAGCCGCAGTCATTTTCTTCATGGCGTACTCGCACCGCGTGTGCGTCAAGCCTTGTTTATCAAACGACTCCTTGAGCTCGAAACAGCTTGGCCGATCGCGATGGCTAACAACGAAGTCAACCAATTCATACTTCAGCTCATCAAACTCGGCGGCTTTCTTGGCAAGCACATCATCTAAATCCTGCTTATATAGCGCAAACTGCTCCAGCGGCTTGCCAGCCTGCGCATGCTCATAGCCTTCAATGAATCCAGCTTTGCGCCCAACCAACTTCGCGGCAGCGTTCACCGCTGCCACGGCTTGGCGCGTCTGGGCACAATTCTTCACATGATAAGCAACCTGCGCAAACATTCAAAAGGCATGTTTCGTAAACGCATACGCATAAAACAATAAAAAGACAAGTGCAAAGACAAACCTCAGGGACGCAGCGGCTAAGCACCCATGCACGATCCTCTTCAGCACACTCTTTCTCATTCTGAGCATCCAGCAACTGAGTTTCCAAAGCAAGGATTTTTTGCTGCAAGGATAGATTCTACTTATCCAACGCTTCATGCGACTCCTGCCACTGTTTAATATCCTTATCCTTCTCTCGCAGCAAGTCACGGGCTTCAAGCAGCTTGTCATAACGCTGCTTCACAAGTCTATCCTTCACATCTAACTCCTTGCGGAGCTCTTCCTTCTCTACTTCGACCTCCGCAACGCGCTTCTTGGACGCCTCCATCTTTGCGTTGGTCTTGTCACAAGCAATCTTCCATTGCTCCTCCCGCTCAGAAATGTGCGCCTGCAGCTTGTCGCGCTCCTCGCGGAATGTGGCAGCATCCCATTTAGCGCGTTTCAACTCAGAGTGCATGCGGTCGCGCTCCTCAGTGACTTGCTGCAAATTTTGATGGGCTTGCTGCAAATCTTGATGAAACCTATGGCGGTCGTGCGCCATCAGCCCCCATTCACGCACAATCTCCGCTGAGGTAGACAACATGTTAGCCACACTAAGGATGTGGTCATCCATGAGCTCACCGCGCGGACGCGTGGCTTGAAAGTCACGCTCAGCAGGAGGAACAACGTTCGCCAGAAATTGGCGACACTCTTCTACGTTCAGAAACCGGGTGGCCGGTGTCAAGGTCCAGCTAGGCACAAAAATGCCAGCAGCCGACTCACCACCCCCAGCAGGAAGGGCGCTAGAAAAGCTAGGCTCAGGCTCTGTCACCACCCGCCTCTCATTCTCCTCATCATCATCCACAGTCATGTCCACACCATGACCATACCCCTCGCTGATATCCGGCGGCGACACCAGACCTTCACCACCCTCTGGAACATCCTGGGCAGGGGTGGGGAGTCGCACAGGTGTCGGCGACCGCGGAGGGGTAGGCAAAGGTGCGGGCGTGGATACCCGCACAGGCGTGGGTTGATGCACGGGCGGTGACTGACGCGCCGGAGAAGAAATCGCCAACACCTCACTCTGCAACTCCACATGCTGTGGTTCTTCGGTCTGCACAGCGGGAGACGCTGGCCTTGCAGGTTCAATGTTAAAACCCTCAGCTATGGGGGCAACTGATACATCTTCCGCCGCGCTTGTACCCAACAAAGCCGCTGCGAAAACAAGACACCAAGGGTCAGTAACAAGGCAAAGCGTTAAAATGCATAAACAAGGGAAGACGGAACACTTACCCAGTAAACTCTCCTCTGCGGAATGGACAAGGTCGCCCAACTTAACTCTTTTCTCAGCAGGAGATGCCGGCTCCTCGGCAACCTTCTTCCTTTCTCACCCGAACGCTTGGACCGTTTCTTAGGGCGAGGCGCATCAACAGCAACCAGCCCAAACTCAGACACCCCTGTGTAATAACTCATATTAGGTTCTTTCTGATAGTAACAGTTAAAACCTCACAAAAAAATCTGGTTTCCGATCAGAAATTACTCGTATCTAAATGGCATTTACATTTGCAAGTTCAAAATATTTGCACATGAAAATTTGAGTTTGATAAAAGTAGTGGTTCGTCTACTATTGAAGGTTTATTTTGAACGAACTTTAATAGCGTCACGTTTGAAAATTTTAAAAAATACTATGATTCGTGAATGTGTACTAGGCGGTATTGTGATGAGATTTTATCGGTATTACCAAATTTGTGAATACAGTTCATTACCGAAGTAATACCGAATATACTCTTGATCATATTATACCAAATAATAGGCTATAATACCGAAATTTATAAGAGAAAAATCAAAATTTACTTTCCCACTGAAGAAACACGAATACTGGATTGCCGAATAGGCGCTAACCCAGTAGGTTATTCTACTGTATTTTTATAAAGAGAGTGTGATTACAAAATACGTGAGGGTCTAAGAATAAGACCAAGGAATTAGGAGACTACCAATTAGAAGAGCCGAGCCTCTAAAGGTTAGTAAAATAAACAGAGGGTTGAAGAAGATACGAAAGAGTTCGTTTTCTTCTTGAGTGAAAGTGTATGTGATATTCGATCCAATAAAAGTAGAAGGGAGTCCTCCTTTTATAGTACCAAGATATCCTACTTTCTCAGCCTATCCTCTACCCTTAATGGGGCCCGGCCCAGGTAGAGGTGTCTCCATAATCCGGCCCAAGCCCTTAAGCCCATTTGGTGCAAGTGGGTTTTAGTAAAGTAGGAAAAAGTAGAATGCTAGGGGGGATGTTACCGTCCTGACGCGTATACACGTGGCGCCCAGTAAGTGGACGCTGATGGGCGGTGTACACGTGGTGCTCGCCTATTGGTAGATCAAAGGCGGTGGACAGTTTATGCTTTCCAGGACTTCGAGGTGGGTAAAGAAAGTCTGTTTTGTTTAGAAAGATATCTTGGCTGGGAGGCTGCCACGTCGTCGTCCTTTCTGCTCGTCAGACTGAGAACAGTCTTTGATTGGAGGGGAACTCTGATGGGCCGCTTGTCATGTCAGAGATATTTTGTTTGGGGCAAGGGTGGGTTCCAAAGCTGCCCCAAAAGGTATCTTCCACTTGTGGTGGGGCTTGCCAAGGAAGCTTTGATGTACATTTGGCCCGCCGACGTAAAAAGGGGCGGGCGTTCTTGCGCCTGGCGTCGGACGTACCGCTGACGTAAAACGGGCGGGTGGACGCCAGGTGTTCCGTCGACGTAGAACGATATTATTGCTTGCGTTGGACGGCAGATGCATCGCTGACGTAGAACGGGTTTGTGGACGCCAGACGTTCCGCTGACGTAGAACGGGCGGATAAGCGTCTGGCGGGGCCTGTTCTAAGTGTGCGATGGTATGGTATTTGTAATGCCTTAATACCATATCCCTTCAAGTCCCCCCAGTCCAGTGCTGGCCTGTGTCTTTGGGGAGTGCTGGACTTGATTTCACAAGTGTACTTTAAGTAACATCCAGTCGTCACTGGGTTTTCATGTACCAAAGTGGACGTGTGTTTATTCTTCGTCAACTGGTGCGTGCACAGAGATCAAGCTGTGGGCGTATGACGGGATGCTCCTTAGTTGCGTTCTGGCGCAAAGGAGATGAGCCAGGATGGGTGTTTGGCCTGATTGCGCGGCCAGAAGCTGTGGAAATAAAGATTTTGAAATTTTCAGTCTGGCGCGCAGGTGTTGAGCCAAGGTAGGCGTTGTGCCTTTTTTGCGCGGTCCTAAGTTGTGAAAATTAATTTTTTCAAAATTTTCAATCTGGTGCGCAGGCGTTGAGCCAAGATAGGCGTTGGGCCTGTTTGCGCGGCCAGAAGTTGTGAAAAGTTGTTTTTTGTCGCTGTCTGCGCCTTCATTTACTCCGCATTGATTTTGTGTCTTTGGAATTTGTGTGAATTAAAGGCGGGAATGTTTTGAATTCGAAAAGACGTGTCTGACGGTTGGTACACCTGCCTTGGAGATCGTGTCTGACAGTTAGTACGACTGTTGAGTTGCTAGACCTCCACGTGTCATGTATCTGGTGAATGAAGATAGCTGTTCGTAGTGGGTCTGAACGTGGGCGTACACGTGTCGATCATCGGCATCGATTGCCAGCTGGGGTAGAACAACCGTCTCGCGAGTGAGACATGCGCGGCGCGTGGGCCGTTTTGGCACGTGGGCTGTGCGACGTGTCTCTCTGTGGTTGGACCTTTGCGCAAAAAGCCTGCCTATCATGATTACCTTCATTAAATGCGATGTGTATAAATACTCGTCTCCACCCTTTGATTCCTTTCATTCTCTCCTTTCTTCGAAATTTCTTCAAGCTAACACCGGTGGTTTTTCTTTATTCCGATCAAGAAATTTTCTCCGTTTTAAAAAAAAATGTCGTCCGAAGATAAAAAGGCTGAACTGGCCATGAAGGATGCCCAGATCTCTTGGTCCAAAGACAAATTTAGGTCTTTGGTCCAGAAGTTCAATATCTCTAGGGATTGGGATCCGGAGCTGCCGGCGAAGGGGCAGACTCCGATCGACTGCCCGGAGGGGAAAATAAGCCTTTATGAGGCATATATTTAGAAGGGGTTGTTCCGACTGCCGGTGTCTCGGTTCTTTATCTCGGTTCTTCAGAGATATGGGGTGCATGTCTCTCAGATGAGCCCTTTTGGGGTGATGAGGGTGATGCACTTCGAGGCCACTTGCCGGTCTTTGAGGAGGCAACCGGTGTTTGAACACTTCAATGTGTTCTACAAGTTGGAGGTGAAGGAGACGGGTTAGGTCTCCTTTGTAGAAAGGTCCAAGGGTGTGAGCCTGATCGTGCCGAAGAGTTCTCCCAAAACTCTTCGGGAGTGGAAGAGGTGCTTCTTCTTCGTGAAGAAGGAGGTGATTCCAGTGGAGATGGCGAAGCTGGAGCTTCGTGCTGGGCAGAAGGTGCCTTCGTTTGAGGTGATGAAGGACTATGAAGAGGAGGAGTGGTTCAAGGATTTGTGCGCGCATCCCAGTCGTTTAGACGACTTGGATAAGTTGGATGAAGGGATCCTTCGGCTGCTGAGTTTGAGCCGATTGGGCGTAAGGGAAGGATACAACGTGGCACCTGCTGGTGATGGTGTGCAGCTTTCTGTTGAAGGTAAGTCTTACTGTTGCTTCCATTCTGTTTACATTTCTTGTGTTTTGACGCTTTTGTGGTTTGATCGCAGGTGAGCTTCTTTTTGAGGTTTTTTCCGCCCGGTCTGTGAAGACCATGTATGTGGCGGTGCCTGAGGGGGGCGCTTTTCCTCATTCCATCAAGTGAGTGCTCGTTTGTGAAGAACACTCATAGCATAACGGACCTTTAAGTTATCGGGACACTCACTATTAATGAAGGTATTCTCAATACCCTCAAACCATTGTAGGAGTCCTGTAGCTCCTTCTTCTCCACTGAACTTAGGGGGATTACAGGAATTAAAATGCTTAAGAGTACAAGCTGGGAGACCATTCCCGTTCCTGTTATGGTTTCCATTTCCGTTCCGTTTCCATTACCGTTCCCGTTACCGTTCCTGTTGCCGTTCATCTGGATGACTTGAGCTAGTAAGTTAGGGACCAGAGTCGCAATTTGCTGCGCCATTTGTTGAGAAATGATCGCAGCCAGTTGGACATCAACACCATTGTTGTTGTTGTTATTGTTGTTGTTGTGGTTAGCGTTGTGGTTGTTGCTATTCACTTCATCTTGATTGTTACCACTGTTAATGCGAGTGTTGCGACGTGGAGGCATGCTCTGTAAGAGACACAATGAAATGAATGAGGTTATATAAGGAATGTAATCATTTATTCATTAATTAAAACGAATAAACGAAAACGTTGACTTATCAAAGATTCTAGATTCTAATAACATATGAAGACATGCTTTAGCCTATAAGTGAACACTCATCCCGAGAATTCCCAGGTAGGCATCCGGGTCCCTCGTCTGATTGGGATATATGCGCAATGCCAGCCTAGACAGAAGACTCAGAATACAGGCGTTCACCCTTCCAGATTGCACGTGTTTGTTATTAAAATCTAGAACTTCGACGAGATCTCAAGATGGTTCAGGCTAAGCCTGTGGATTTTGTCTTATCAGTCTATGAGTAAATCCAGTGATGGAGAGCGATCTTCTTGTAAGGATGAAAGTAGGGATAAGAAGTAGGAGGGAGATAGAGAATAACAAGTAAAAGAAGCAAATACTGGTTATAATCCTATGGTTATAGACTAGATTATTTTTCTAATAACCTAATTCCCTATAACCTGGCTCTGATACCAATCTGTAACACCCCAACCGATGGCGGAAACATCGAGATGTCACGTATTGATGATTGTTTCAGTAGCACATGGTATAAATTGAATTTTAAATAATTTATTCAAAACATAATATCCAATATAAAATGATGTCTAGGAATTCAATACATAATATCAAATAACAAAACTTCAAATAGCTCCAAATAATAACTTCATGTATAATCCTTATGCAAACTCAAGCCTCAGCTTCATTGTTACCTGAAACATGTTAATTTTGAAAATATTTTTGGGTCAACAAAAGTTGGTGAGAATTACATAGGTTTTGATAATCGAATAAAAATGTTGTGCAATTCATGTGTCATGGCAAGTCTAGTCCATATGTGAAAACATACTAGAAGTAAATCGAGTGCATAATCAACCTTTGTGACTGTTATAATGTGGTACATCCCATAAGCTCATGGTTCACTCGAATATGTTATGCGATAACAAACACATACGCTACCTTTGTAGGAGGCACGTATCCGGGTGGGATTGTCAGTCCAATAGATCTATCAATGTATACTGTCGGCTGATCAATGTTAATGATTATGCTAGAATTGTGCTTACCCTAGTCATGTTCAAGACATAATGCAACATAGAAAAACACATAGACACATTGATGATTGAATTGCATATATGATGTTGTAACATGTTTCACCCCAAAACGGTGATAAATAGAAAAAGGGGCTATGTAAAACTCACCTTAGTAAATGTTATACTTCTTGAAAAATTGAATAGTGTGTTGCTCAAACAATGCCAAATATCACCCTATAATAAGGTAATAAATATGTCTAAGTCTATCTAGTCTACAAATGTATATGTTCTAGGGCTTCGAATTGGGGATAAATGCTCGTTTGATTAATAATAAAAATGTTTGATAATTGAGAGAAATTTAGTAAATAAATAGAGAAAAAATCTTTTTATAAAATTTGAATTTAAGATGGTCACAATAATGAGTTCAAAGTATAAAAATAATTTTTATAAAATTATTTTCTTTAAAATAGAATATTAAATCTATTTATTACAAATTGTCAAAATTTAACTTTAATATTTAAAAATACTAAAATTAAAGAATTATTAGTTTAAAAATTATATTTCTGTTCCAAATAATCAGAAATAATTTATATAAAATTTTGGTGCAAAAATATTAAAAATTAGATTTATTATGATTTAATTATGATTAAAACTAACAAAAATTGATTAAAAATATTAAATAAATGATTTTTCAGAAATAAAAATCATTTCAGAAAATTTTATTGTTATAAAAACTCAGAATAATTTTAGTGGAAATTTATAAAATTGTTTTGATATTTTTATAGAATTTTATATATAAAATAGGATAAACTTGATTTATTTATTATATATATTAAATAAATAAATTTTTTAAAACTAAAAATTGTAAGTTAAACTTTTTCATTAGATTAACTTAAAATAATTTTTGTAGAATTATTAAAAGAGTTTTAATATTTAAAAATGAATTTATAAAATATATAAGTAATATATATAATTAAATTTGATTGTTTTGATTAAAAACAAAACAAATGAAAAAGGTTGCCACAGCTGAGTATCGATCCCACGTGGCGTGGTCAGAAGGCACCAGACACAACCACTTGGTCCAGACCAGTGGTTGTGTTTGGTTTCTGTTTATATAAAATAAATAACGTAATCGAAATCGTGTTTATCCCCAAAATAAGCATACGAGCCCTAGATTTGCAATTGATCAAATCACACAACATTAACCCAATTAATCATAGGGTTAATGTTGTGTATATGCCGATTAATGAAACCCACAACAAAAATCAAACTTACAATTACGTTTCGATACTGGATTGATCGGTCAAGGGCCGAAGTCAAAAACACGATCAAATCAAGAACAAAGGATTTGTTAAGAGAAATTGGGGATTGAGAAAGAGTGAGTGGCGAGTTGTGAAGGTCCAGAGGGGTTCAATTTATAGGGTAGTGGCTTGGATGCTCGAATTGGCATGGTTGACTTTGAATTGAATTTTGGACGCGTCAATGATCAAGAATGGTAAGAATTGATTGATAATTGGCGTGTGTATGACTCAATATAGGCCGGTAATCACGTTGCCATGCCAATCCATGATCAAATACGAGTCAATTGTTTGATTTTGGTAAGTTATTGATCTCAGTTGACTTTCCAAGTCAACTGAGATGATTTTGAAATCATGTTATAATAATAAAGTGCCGGGTTTAAAACAGGAATCATGGGTAGAGCAGCTGGTTTGTATGTGTGTGTATATGAGACGGCTTGGGGCGCGGGTTCGAGTCCCGGCCCAAGCTTTTATTTTTTTAACATATTTACAATATATATATATATATTATGTATTATTTATAGTATAAGGGTTCCAATAATACCACACAATAATTAAAAATAATAATAACAATGAAACTTGATGTTTTATTTAAATTATTCGTAACGTATAGATTTTAAATGCGAAATTTTACACAATGCAAGGTGCGCCTTCTAACCTTGCCGTTGGTTTTCTAATCAATCCTGAGCCGGTGTCCGTGAAAACGGCGGCTGGGGTTGATTATGTATTTTTGTCGGATGATGAGTCAAGTGATTCGTCGTCTGGTCTAATACATCGTACGCGTCGATCTGAAGGTGGCGCTGGAGGGGGATCGTCTTCGGGCGGGGCACAAGGTGGAGAGGCGACGGGTGAAGGTCGCGTGCCGGAGGATGTGGCTACTGGCAGTAAGTCTCTTCTATTTTCTTTGTCTTTTTCTTCTTTGTTTCATTGGCTAAAGGTTTTTTACCTTGTTTGTAGGTCACAAGCGCAAACAGCCGGAAACGGTTGAAGAAAACGTACCCGGTGGTTCGTCTCCCAAGCGGGCGGCGCATGGTGGTGATAGGCCGCATGAGTTGGAGCTTGAGCCGTCGCCGGTTCGTGAGCCCTTTTATAAGAAGGCTCTAAAGAAGCTGAGCAGTAAGTAGCTTTTGACTCTTGTTTTTCTTTCTTGGATTTTTTATCAAGTTATTTATCCGCTTTAGTTTCTTTTGTAGGCTCTATTCCTCCTTCTGTGAAGCAATATCAGGAGGAACGGAAGAAGAAGCTGGAAGAAGAGTGTGCCCAGGCTGAATCCGCGCGCCAGGCAGAGGTTGCTCGTAAGGAGGAGGAGGATAGGCGCGCCGCTGAGGCCGCATTGAAGAAGAAAGAGAAAGAGGAGGTGGCCGCTCGTCAAGCTGAGCTGGAGCGCAAGCGAGCTGAGGATGCTCGTTTGGCTGAGCTGAAGACGCTCGTTTGGCTGAGCTGGCCGCCAAGGAGGAGGAGGAGCGCCGCCTGGCGCTGTTGAAACAGCACGAGGACCTGGTGCATATTAAGAAGGATCAGGCCCAAGGGATGGGTGCTCAGGGTGGTGAGGGTTCACGGGGCGGGCCCTCTTTTATAGATTTAAGTGGGAAGGGCGTCCTGGAGGCGTCTTCTCCGGGTGGTGGGGTTGAAGACCCTAAATTGAAGAAGGTTGAAGGCACTTTGGCTTCTTCGAGCGGTCCGGCCTTCCGGCTGGACGCTCCGGTCTATACGCCTGGGTGGCGTATAACTGAAAGCTGCCGATTCCTCAACCCCTTTGTGGCTGAGGAATTTGTTAGCTATGCGTTGCCGCCTGCCGAGCGCGTGCATCATCGGGCCCAAGATCGCAGTACCTCTTCTCAGAGATGTGCATGAATTTGACGCAGACTCTGGGCAATCTTTATGCTCTGCACAGAGGAGAGGGTGACTTTCAGGATGAGCGGGCGTCGGTTTCGGGTGAAGCCGAGCGTCTGGCTAGGGAGAAGGAGGTATACGAATCCGCTCATATACGCCTTTTGGAGCAGGTTCGGAAGCTGGAGTCCGACCTGCGTCAGAAGGATGCTGACGCCGCCGAGAAGCAGAAAGCTTGGGCAAAGTCGACGGCGGTGGTGAATACCGAGTTGGAGCGTCGCCGTCAGCTCGTTCAGAAGGCTGAACTTGCTCTTGCTGAGGAGAAGAAGGTGGCGGCGGCGAAGACGAAGGAGTTAGAGGAGATTTCCTCTAAGTATGCCACTGCGATTGGCGACCTGAAGGCGAAGGACGCCGACGTGATTAAGATGACCAGTCGGGTGTCCGAGCTGGAGGGTCAGATTGATGTCCTCGTGAAGGAGCGGGAGGCCTGGGAGTTGGAGAGGACGCTCCTGTTGGATGCTCAGAGGGCCTACTGCGAGAAATCGCTCTGGATTATGTCCGATGGGATCTCTGAGGTAAGTTTTCCCGTTTGTTTTTCTAACTCTTTGTTTCGTCCTTTGTTTTTGACTTGGTGTAATTTTGGGCTGTAGTGCAGGTGTTCGATCGCTGTTGGAATGAGCCCAAGATGGGCGAGCAGGTTGCTGAGGTTGTGGATGTTGCGCGCACGACGGGGGTTCACAGCGGGTGGCTAAAGGGTTATCTGGCGGCTAAGGATGGGGCGCCTGCCGAAGAGCAGCCTTTTCAGGATGTGAATACCGATGAAGCGTTGATGGATCAGCTTCGGAAGCTTGAGAAGATGGAGTTTCCAGTGCTGCAGGTTGTGCGGCAGTGTTTGGCCGATCCTGACCCTATCGCTAAGTTTAAGCGTTGGGTGGAGGAGTCTGACCGCGTTGGACGGGAGCGGGCAGAGAAGGAGAGGTCGGGGGCGGGTAGTTTGGGGACGGCCCATGAACCTCCCCAGTAGCTTGTATTTTTCCTTCTTTAGTGTTTTGTAAATATTTTGATGATATGAAATGAAAACTTTCTTCTTCTATCTGTTGATCCGTCTGATGTGTCTGTGCGTTGTCTTTTATGAAGAGTAGATTAACTTCATAAGTAATTTTAGCGTCTGTTGAGTAGAGTAAGTTGACTACTTTAATCTTTTCTAAGTTTATGAAGGGTGAATTAACTTCATAAATTAGGAGTGCGTAGAATCATTTATGAAGAGTGAATTAACTTCATAAGTGAGGGGTGCGTCGAATAGTTTATGAAGAGTGAATTAGCTTCATAAGTTAGAAGGAAAGTGTAAAACTGAGATGTTTTTATAAGTAGCATGGGCGCAACTGCGTTACATTCCATGATCTGGGTATGGGTGTTCCATCAAGTTTTTCTAGCGCGTATGCCCCTTTCCCTAGTACTTGTTGAACTTTGTAAGGCCCTTCCCAATTTGGTGCGACCTTTCCAGGCCGCTCTGCATGAGAGGCATAGTTATCTCTTAGGACGTAGTCGCCGATGTCGAATGCGCAAGTTTTGACTTTGGAGTTATAGTAGCGCTCCAATTGTTTTTTGTAGTTTGCTTCGCGTATGGCGACGATGTCACGTCATTCATCTAAGAGATCCAGGTTAAGGCGCAGTTCTTTGTCGTTGTCAGTGTGGCCGGTGTTTAGGACCGTTGGTGATGGGAATGTTATTTCCGCGGGTATTACGGCCTCGGAACCGTAGGTTAGGCTGAAAGGGGTTTCGCCGGTGCTGGTCTTGGTGAGGGTGCGGTGTGCCCATAGCACGTGTGGGAGCTCGTGTACCTAGCCCGTGCGCTTTGACCCTAGGCGGGTCTTGATGCCTTCGACTAAGGATCTAGTGATGCGTTCTACTTGGCCATTTCCTTGTGGGTGGGCAACGGATGTGAGGATCTGGCTGACGCCAAGTTGTGTTAGCCAGATTTGGAGCTTTTTGTCTGTGAACTGTGTTCCGTTGTCCGTAACGATTTCCATGGGTAAGCCGAAGCGGCAGATGATAAATTCCCAGATGAATTTTTTTTGTTTGTTCGGTGCTGATTGAAGCAAGTGGCTTGGCTTCTACCCATTTTGTGAAGTAGTCGACGGCGACAATGAGGTATTGTATCTTTCCAGGGGCCATTGGGAATGGGCCGACCAGATCGATAGCCCATTTCTGGAATGGCCAGGCGGCCGTGACTGGGACCAAATCGTTTTTGGGCCGCAGGGTATTTGGCGCATGTTGCTGACAGTTGAAACAGGTGCGTAGAATTTTGACGACGTCTTGATGCATGCCTGGCCAGTAGTATCTTGCGTTCATGATTTTGGCGACGACCATCCTTGGGCCCGCATGGATCCCGCATATGCCTTCATGAATTTCTTTTATGAGCAAGGTGGCTGTTGCGGTATCTACGCATTTTAGCAGTGGGCCCAGGTAGGAGCGTCGGTACAGGATCCCATTCATGAGTTGATAATGTTGGGATTTATATTGGATTTTTTGGGCTTCCGCTTTTTGAGGCGGCAGGGTGCCTGTTGCTAGATATGCTTGAATAGGGGTCATCCATGACCCAGCGCCTGTTTGTGTTATATTAACCTGTCTAAGCGGTACCGATGGTTGGGGCAAGGTTTCGATGCGTACCTCTTTGGCCATGTGCGGCCAAGCTGTGGAGGCCATTTTGCTGAGTGCGTCGGCTTCTTTGTTGCCGCTACGATTTATGTGGACAATTGTGCAGGTAGTGAATTTCTTGGTGAGGAGCTTGGCCTGGTCGACATATTGGGCCATGACTGGATCTTTGGCGTCGTAGACGCCGTTCATGTGACCCGCTATTAGCATAGAGTCCACGTGGGCGTTGAGGTGTCTTGCGCCCATTTTGTCTGCCAGACGCAGTCCTGCCAAGAATGCTTCGTATTCTGCTTCGTTGTTTGTGCTTGAGAACTCGAGGCGCACGGCGTATGTGAATTCCGTTTTGTCGGGGCTAACGAGGCGAAGGCCTGCGCCTGAGCCCTGGTCGTTGGAGGCTCCGTCCGTGTATAATGACCAGGTTGCTCGATCGTCGGGGATGGGCTTGGGGTCTTGTTCGTCTTTGCAGTCTTGGATTTTGTCTATCGGGATTTCTGCAATGAAGTCTGCCAGGACCTGCTTTTTTATTGCGGGTCTTGGTTTGTAAACAATGGTGTGTGCCCCTAGCTCGATCGCCCATTTAGCCAGGCGGCTAGAGAGTTCGGGTTTGGAGAGTACGGTGTTGATTCTATAATCTGTGAGGACGTTGATTGGGTGTCCTTGAAAGTACCGTCTCAGCCGTCGTGACGCATGGACTAGCGCTAGAACGAGTTTTTCCATTGTTGAGTATCTGGTTTCTGCGAATGCTAGGGTGCGGCTGATGTAGTAGATTGGTGTTTGTACTTTGTTGCGTTCTACTAATAGCACCGCGCCTATCGCTATTTCTGACGCAGATAGGTATAGTGTAAGTGGTTCCTTTGGAAGGGGTGCTGTTAGAGTTGGCAAGTAAGTTAAACATTGCTTCATTTCACGAAAGGCCACTTCCGCCTCTGGTGTCCAGCGGAACTGTGTTTTCTCCAGTACATTTCGTAGAGTATGGACAAAAGGAAAAGACTTAGAGGCATAGTTTGATAGGAAGCGGTTGAAAGCAACTAGGCGTCCCATCAGTGTCTGTACATCTTTTATCGAGTTTGGTGATGGCATGCGTTGGATTGCTTGGACTTTTTCCGGGTTTGGCTTGAAGCCGCCATTGGTGACAATGACGCCTAGAATTTTCCTTCTTCAGCTCCGAAGGAGCATTTCCCCGGGTTGAGTTTCATTTTAATGTTGCGCAACTGTTTGAAGGTGCGCTGGACGTCTATGAGCATGGTGTCCTCTTGGGTGCTTTTGATGACGAGGTCGTCAACGTAGACTTCGAGGTTGACGCCGATCTGATTGATAAATGCGTGGTCCATGAGGCGTTGGTAAGTTGCGCTGGCGTTTTTGAGTCCGAAGGGCATTTTGGTGTAGCAGTACACCCCTCGGTCAGTTTTGAACGCCGTTCGATCCTCATCTTCGTGAGCCATTTGGATTTGATGATATCCTCGATATGCATCGAGGAAGCATTTGTATTTGAATGGCGCAAGTGAGTCTACCTTTAAGTCGATCTCTGGGAGGGGGTAGTGATCCTTAGGGCATGCTTTGTTTAGGTCTTTGTAGTCGACGCACATGCGCCAGGACCCGTTTTTCTTCAGGACCATGACTGGGTTGGCTACCCAGGTTTGGTGGTTGCATTTTCTGATGATGCCCGCGTCGAGCAGGTCGTCGACTTGTTCATTCATGGCTTTGACTCTGTCGGGGCCAAGTGGCCGCTTGTTTTGGGCCACCGGGCGTGCGTCTTTGTATGTGTTGAGGCGGTGCTCGGCGATGTATCTTGGGACGCCAATCATGTCTGATGATTGCCATGCGAAGATGTCTTTGTTTGCCACCAACAGCTGCTTTAGATGTACTTTTACTTGGGGGGAAAGGGTCCGACCCAAAGTAATGGTTTGTTCGGGGAAGGCCGGGTTGAGGACCCAGTTTTCATCATTCGGTGATGTTGGTGGCCGCGCCGCTGGGTCGTCTATCGGGTCAGTTGTCATGAGGCACTCCTGGTTACCTCGGATGTATGCGACCCCGGTGGGTGTTGGAAAACCCATGGTTTGGTGCGGGGTTGATGCGGTGGAGTTGAAGTTTGCCAGACCTTGTCTGCCCAGTAGTATGTCATATGAGGAGATGGCTGGGATGACGTGAAAGGTGCAGACTTCTGAGCGGGTGTGAGTGCCGTCATCAAGTGTGACTGTAAAATCAAATTTGCCGATGGGGTGTATTACCTCGTTGAAGAAACCGGCGATGGGTGCATCGGGTTGCAGGCGCGCTTTGTCTTCTTCGTCGAGTTGGTCGAAGCACTGCGAATTCATTCTGGGATTTTCAAAAATCGCTCAACCCCTCACTGCTTTGACACAGAAGGGGATTACCTACAAGTGGGGAGATGCCCAAGAATCTGCTTTTCTGTTACTAAAGACTAAACTTTGCAGTGCTCCAATATTATCACTACCTGAGGGTACGAAGGACTTTGTGGTGTACTGTGATGCATCTATCCAAGGTCTAGGGTGTGTTTTGATGCAACGCGAAAAGGTGATCACATATGCTTCACGACAACTAAAAGTTCATGAGAAAAATTACCCCACTCACGACTTGGAACTGGGAGCGGTGGTCTTCGCTCTCAAAATTTGGAGGCACTACCTCTACGGGACAGAGTGCACGGTTTTCACAGATCATAAAAGTCTCCAGCATATATTCGACCAGAGGGTGCTAAGCATACGACAACACCGATGGGTCGAACTCCTGAATGGTTATGACTGTGCCATCAAGTAACATTCAGGGAAGGCTAATGTAGTAGCAGATGCCCTGAGTCGTAAGGAAACAAAACCCAAACGAGTGCGAGCCTTGCAACTTACCCTACAATCTAATCTTCATGTTAAGATACGTAAAGCCCAGGGCGTGGCTTTGAAAGGGAAAACATCGGGCTTGAAACCTTGCACGGTGCTGATAAGCACCTGGAATGGAGGACATAGGGTCTTCAGCACTTCATGAATCAAGTCTGGATTCCACGTGTTGGAGATCTCAGACAACTAGTGCTCGATGGGGCACAAACCCCTCGTTATTCGGTACATCCTAGTTCGGATAAAATGTGCCGAGATCTCAAACTCTTTACTGGTGACCAAACATGAAAGCTGAGAAAGTCACTTATGTTAGTAAGTGCTTAACGTGTGCCAAGGTTAGGATTGAATATCAGAAACCTTCGGGCCCACTTCAGCAACCGGAAAATACCATGTGGAGATGGGATGGTATTTCCATGGACTTTATCACCAAACTTCCTAAAATGCCCAGCGGGCACGATATGATTTGGGTCACTATTGACCGTTTGACCAAATCAGCGCATTTCATGGCAATTAGAGAGGCGGACATGTTGGAACGTCTAGCCGCTTTTGTATTACGAAAATTGTCTCTAGGCATGGGATGCCTACTTCTATCATATCGGATCACGACGCGCGATCTACTTCCCATTTTTGGGAAACTCTCCAAAATGCTTTCGAACTCATTTGGACATGAGCGCAGCCTATCACTCCCAGACGGATGGATAGAGTGAACGTACCATCCAAACACTAGAAGATCTACTGCGAGCGTGCGTGGTGGACTTTGGAAACAGTTGGGACAAGCACTTGCCTTTGATTGAATTCTCTTATAACAATAGTTATGACACTTCGATTCAGTGTGCACTTTTTGAGGCACTTTATGAACGGGAGTGCAAATCTCCCATATGTTGGACTGAAGTTGGGGATAGCCAACTGACAGGTTCCGAACTTGTGCACCAAACTTCTGAGAAGATAGTGCAATCAGAAAACGGATGGCTGCTACTCTTGATCGACAGAAAAGCTACGCTGATAAGCGTAGGAAACCTTTAGAGCTCCGGAATGGGAACAAGGTACTATTAAAGGTGTCACCTTGAAAGGGTGTGACACGCTTTGGAAAACGGGGGAAGATGAACCCGTGAAACGTTGGACCATTCGAGATGGTTGATGGGATTGGTCTGGTAGCTTACAGGTTAAACCTGCTTAACAAACTTGGTAGGATATACGATGTATCCCACATATCGTACCGAATCTATAGAAATGCCTGTTGGATACAACACTGATGGTGCCACTGGAGGAGATCCAGGTGGACGATCGGCTACGGTTCATGGAAGAACCAGTGGAGATTCTTGAGCGGGGCGTCAAGAAACTCAAACAAAACACTATACCTATTATTAACGTAGAACGGAATTCCCGTCTAGGACCGGAATACACGTGGGAACGCATGGATCAAATACGGCTTAAATACCCACACCTCTTTTCTAAACCTGAACCTGAACATAGATCGAACGCTAAACAAAAAGCAGCTCTTTCAAAGTGAATTTCGGGGCGAAATTCCTTTCAACGTGGGGATGATGTGACGTCCGGGAACCAAGCACACATTTTTATAGTTGGCTTTATTGTTTACTTGCTGAATTTCGGGACGAAATTCTTTTCAACTTGGGGATGATGTGACACCTCGCATTTTCAGGTTAATACTTTTACTGAACTCTAGTTAACTTACATGATATACTTTAGTTAACTTACGTGTTGTTCAGGGTTAGATACTTAACTAGGGTTAGTTAAGTAGGCCTAACACATGTTAGAGGATATTAACATATGTGTTAAATAGGAAAAGCATTGTTTAACACACACACGAGTCCTGTATCCCAAACGTTGGTGAATTATGTGACATGTATAATTATAATATGTACAATTAAATCGTGATGGATGTGAAGTGCCTGCTTATATGAATTATGTGAATTATGTGAATTATCACTTGACTGACGATTAATATGTAAACCATGCAAATTACGTACACTTGATGGTTAATATCTCATGTAATAATAAAAACAATGGTTTTATACAATTTAGAGGGATTAATATCATTGGGTCCGGTATTGGGCTAGTATAGGCTTAACGGGTCAAGATATTGTGCAAGAGGGGCCTAATACCCAACTACTTGGGGAACAAGCAAACTTATCTTATAATTATAGTTTAAAAAAAAAAAAAAACCCTAACCCCATTACCTTCTTTGCGCCGTGAACCCCCATCCCCCATACACTCACAATTTTTCAAACAACCAATCAATCTTTCACTTAATCAAGCTAGTTCGGGTTTAATCTCAAGGCTCTAGGGAGTTTTAGCATTGCAAGGTATGCGTTTATACGTTCTTTGATGAATTATGATAATTGAAAAACTTTAAAAACTCTAAAAACAACATACATATAATCGCATATATATATATATATATATATGAGTTCTTGAATGTTTTGATGATTTAATGATGATGATTGTTGTTAGTTGCCATGATTAGGGTTTTTACATGATAATATATGTGTTTGATCATGAGAGTGTGGATTATGCATGTGTTAGAGATTTTTGAGCATGATTAGGGTTTGTGAATAACTTGGGCTGCAAGTTTTAAATTCTGGCAGATTCGTTTGGACGTTTTATAGAGGCTGTAATAGGTTGGTAAATTGATAGTTTTGATGATTTCTTTGCATGATTTTGATGTACATAGTCTTAGCTTTTCATAATGGGCAAAACCATCAGATTTGGACGTCGGTTGAATTGTTTTTGGAATTTTAATTGATTAGAGGTCATATCAGATTTTCGGAACTGAAAATTGGGTCAACTTTAAATGGTCATAACTGGAGATTTACAAAGAATTAAGTTATGAAATTTTTACAGTATGTCAACACTGGAAAAACTCGGCTTTTCCAAGTGGATTCATCCCGTTTGGATGAATACACAATTTTTGGGAATTTTTCTACTAAACTGACCTGTTGTGGAAATTTTCTGGACACAGCTGTGATGTACGAATTTTCATAATTTTTGTGTTTGGTTTTAGGACACAATAAAAATAGGGGTTTACAAATGAATCCCCATGAACACTCAGTAAAAATTTGGGATTTTAATTCATTCGTTAAGTGGGTTAAATGATACGTTTTTCACAGTGCACAATTTGTCCTAGAAACGCAGATTGTGTACGAAGCCTTTGTGTGACTATTTGAAGTTGTATATGGTATGCAATTGACATGTACTTGTGTGGAAACTTGCATGAGATCTATTTGATGTGTTAAACTCATAATAGTCACCATGATCACCAACGGGATACGTAGGACATACTTGTGCATGTAGAGCCACTAGGTGTCACTACACGGTTTTGAACTTTTGGAAGTTTCGAATAAACGAATTATATGGTGTATTGGTTATGCAAGGTACTCACATAGTGACACATATAATAGGGAGTCGATAGCGAGTCTCTATTACTTTGGAGTTTGGATATTTTTGCTTGCAATCTAAGGTGAGTTTCACTACTCTTTTCTCAAAAGCATGTGTCTCGGGTCGAGACAACTTACGTAACGTTTCTAGTCCGGGTTGGGACTACTTTTACACATCCCGGGTTTTGGGGTGCATGGTTCACGGGGTGAATCTACTTTTACTAATTCATGCTATATGTCCTTGATGAACTAAACCAACCCTATCATTTAAGTCCTTCAAAATACCGAATCAATTGCCGGTTGGGCAAGCGGGTTACTAGTTGATAGCGCTATTAGGTCTAACAAACCTCACATCGTGCTGGGAGCATGGGTGTGAACTAATAACTTAAAACATATGTCATTGTTGATGGGCAATGACGCAAGGCACTTTTCTCCCGGTTATGGGAACTTGTTCATTAGTAGTTCGGTATTCGCCGGTTTTAGTTATCATGAGTGGGCTAGCTACCCCTGGCATATGAATTAGCTATTTACTTGTGGCCAAGGAGGCCGACGTTCTTACGTACTGTTATGTGGTCTGGGAGACCGACGTTTTCATTTGGTTACATGGTTTGGGAAACCTACGCTTTTACTTACTCACCTACTTTACTCAGTGAACTCACCAACATTGTTTGTTGACCCACGATTTACATGCTTTTGCAGGTAGTTAGCTTCCGGTGCCAGGATTAGAAAGCACTGTACACTTCACTGCATTTGGGCTCTCGGGCATACACATAAATTATATATTATGCTTTCGTATGGTTTTAATTTGGGTGCGTTGTTTTGCGCATGGTTTTAAAAGGTTTAAATTTGGTTTACGCTTCCGCAGCTTAACTAAACTTGGTTTTTGAAAACGAACTAAATGGTTTGGGCATTTAGAGTTCGTTCCTGTGACTTATGGCTATGGGATCCTGGTATGTCACGCGCCTCGCGGTATAAACACCGCAGTGGAAATTTGAGGGTGTGACAGATTGGTATCAGAGCCATTGGTTATAGTGAACTAGGACTGCATGTTGAGTCTAGTCTATAATCATCATAGCATAAGTACACTCACAACTTAAGTGCACAACTAGCTATTAGCTACATATATCTACAACATATGATTTCAGGAGATATGTTATCTTCTAGTTCTAGACTTAATTCTTAACACGTCAATGGTGGGAACCTAGGGTTACACCAGGTGGCGCATTACTGGGAGTAATATCCTAACTAACCTCATGGACGAGGAGACAACTATAGTACAAGGGAGGGAGCCCTTGCGAGCGTTGTGGCGCACGTACACAGGAAGCTGCACGATGCGCATGACGTGGTACCATTAAATCAACTATGAAGGAATTCGAATGCTGAGACTTATCTTTTGTCACTTAGCAGGGAGACAATTAGTTTCTGTTCCTTGTTACTTGACCCTTCTTACTTCCATTCGTAACACAAACGGGACTGGAATACACAAGTAGAACTTATTTCTTACCTTAGTACCTTACGCCTAGTATGAGCGGGTGAACGTATGACGGCATATCCTCGTTTTCTCAAAAGTATATGGTAGATTCATGGGAACACATTAGATCGGGACTTGTTACACACACTCTTGGGGAGTTACGTAAAGCCTGCGATGTAATGCAACATCACAAGGGAGGATGAAACCTACTAATGGCTGATAGCCACGATTGGAGGAACGAGTGGTACAGCTTACCACTAAACTGGTTCACATAGGACTAGAGAAGGAGATTGTACGTGATGAGAACCATATAACACTGACATCGCAAAAGAGGAAGGATAAGAGATGGAAGGGGAACCTGAGCAGGACGAGCACATGGAAAGTGAGGATAAAGGCTCTACTATCTAGACAGAGCATGGCGACGATTGGCTCTTACCTTTTCTTACCTATCTTTTCTTTCATTTTCCTTTGCTAACTTAGATAAGACTGAGTTCTTATGATCAACGATAGGGTGGTTGAGGCCCTCGCATCTTTCCAAGCTAGTAAAGATCTATTTTGCTAAATCATTCTTTTCCCCTGACTTCCACATTTGAACTTTCTTATACCTTGAACGCACATCGTATTTTCAAGCCTTTTATTGGTTGTAAACCTCGATAACTCCAACGGAACTGAAGGAGACCGTCTGATTGCTTCGGTAGTATAAGTCTTTGCTCTGTGCATTTGCCCCCAGGCAGGATGAGGTAATGTATGCCACATGCACACTCGATGAGTTACAGATACTTGGGTTGAGAATGTAACCCCCATGACGAAATTTAGAAACTTGTTATCTAAAGACGGATGGGTCTGAAATCGACGCCTACACTACCAAGCTACAGGAGTTAGCTACTACATGCTCACACATATTTAACCTACATTACAAACGGATCGAGCTTCATACCAAAGGGGTTATCCCACAGGTTCGTAGCATGGCTACTACGGCTCACCTACCCAGAATATAACAAACCTTTCACCTGGCTCACAAACTCACCGACGAGGCTGTTGAGCATGGTACTTTTCCGAAGCAGGGTGCTTCATCTTCTACTTTTGGTGATAACAAGAGAACGTGAGATAGTATGCGGTATAAGTCCTTCAACAATAACCACAACAGTAACAACAACAATGGGGCTCGTGGAGGAGCATTTGTGATGGGCTCTAGGGAGGCCAGGACTGATAACAACGGCGTGACGGATACGTGTTCCTTAAACGCCACTCTCGTTTCTGTTTTATATGATGCTGGTGCAGACTATAGTTTTGTGTCATCAAAACTTAGCAAACAACTAGGGATAGTTCCTACACTTCTTGATACCCCGTACTCTATAGAGTTAGCTGATGAGAAGCCTGTTAAGGTAACCCACATCCATCGTGACTGTAAGCTCGAACTAGATGGACAGTTGTTTGCCATCGACCTCTTACCTATCACCCTAGGAAGCTTTGATCTCGTGGTTGGCATGGACTGGTTGTCCAAGCAACACGCTGAAATTCTCTGTCAAGAGAAGATTGTACGTATCCCTCTCCCTAGTGGAGAATTCTTATCTGTCCAGGGTGATCCTGGTGGTGCCATGATGGGCATCATCTCTTTCCTGAAAGCCTAGAAGTGTATTCGGAAGGGCTACCCAGCCATATTGGCTAACATTTCTGATACTCGAGCTGAAGTTGAAACAAAAATTGAGGACATCCCTGTAGTTCAGGATTTTCCAGATGTCTTTCCAGAGGAATTACCCGGACTTCCACCTGTTCGACAAGTGGAATTTCAAATTGACCGTGCACCAGGAGCCGCCCCAGTTGCGCGTGCACCATACCGCCTTGCACCAGGCGAACTTCAAGAACTATCCACCCAACTCCAAGAGCTATTGGACAGGGGTTTCATTAGACCTCGTTCTTCACCTTGGGGAACTCCAGTCTTATTTGTTAAGAAAAAGGATGGGAGTTTCCGTATGTGTATCGATTACCGGGAATTGAACAAGGTGACAATTAAAAACCGCTACCCTTTACCTCGTATTGATGATTTATTCGACCAGCTCCAGGGGTCGAGTTTCTATTCCAAGATTGACTTGAGGTCGGGGTATCACCAACTGAGAGTCCGAGAGGAGGATGTGCCAAAGACAGCCTTTCGAACTCGTTATGGGCACTATGAATTTTTGGTAATGCCTTTCGGGCTGACCAATGCACCAGCTGTGTTCATGGACCTAATGAACCGTGTGTGCAAACCCTATTTGGACAAATTTGTCATAGTGTTCATAGACGACATTTTGATCTATTCCAAGAGTAGGGAAGAGCACGAGCAACACCTGCGACTGATCTTGGAACTTCTGAAAAATGAGCAGTTATACGCAAAGTTCTCTAAGAGCAACTTCTGGACTCGTGAAGTCCAATTTTTGGGTCATGTGGTGAACGAGGCAGGAATACAGGTCGATCCCGCTAAGATTGACGCGATTAAAAGAGTGGGAGGCTCCTAAGGCTCCTACGGAGGTGCGGCAATTCCTTGGCCTTGCAGGTCATTATCGCGAATTCATTCTGGGATTTTCAAAAATCGCTCAACCCCTCACTGCTTTGACACAGAAGGGGATTACCTACAAGTGGGGAGATGCCCAAGAATCTGCTTTTCTGTTACTAAAGACTAAACTTTGCAGTGCTCCAATATTATCACTACCTGAGGGTACGGAGGACTTTGTGGTGTACTGTGATGCGTCTATCCAAGGTCTAGGGTGTGTTTTGATGCAACGCGAAAAGGTGATCACATATGCTTCACGACAACTAAAAGTTCATGAGAAAAATTACCCCACTCACGACTTGGAACTAGGAGCGGTGGTCTTCGCTCTCAAAATTTGGAGGCACTACCTCTACGGGACAGAGTGCACGGTTTTCACAGATCATAAAAGTCTCCAGCATATATTCGACCAGAGGGTGCTAAGCATACGACAACGCCGATGGGTCGAACTCCTGAATGGTTATGACTGTGCCATCAAGTAACATTCAGGGAAGGCTAATGTAGTAGCAGATGCCCTGAGTCGTAAGGAAACAAAACCCAAACGAGTGCGAGCCTTGCAACTTACCCTACAATCTAATCTTCATGTTAAGATACGTAAAGCCCAGGGCGTGGCTTTGAAAGGGAAAACATCGGGCTTGAAACCTTGCACGGTGCTGATAAGCACCTGGAATGGAGGACATAGGGTCTTCAGCACTTCATGAATCAAGTCTGGATTCCACGTGTTGGAGATCTCAGACAACTAGTGCTCGATGGGGCACAAACCCCTCGTTATTCGGTACATCCTAGTTCGGATAAAATGTGCCGAGATCTCAAACTCTTTACTGGTGACCAAACATGAAAGCTGAGAAAGTCACTTATGTTAGTAAGTGCTTAACGTGTGCCAAGGTTAGGATTGAATATCAGAAACCTTCGGGCCCACTTCAGCAACCGGAAAATACCATGTGGAGATGGGATGGTATTTCCATGGACTTTATCACCAAACTTCCTAAAACGCCCAGCGGGCACGATATGATTTGGGTCACTATTGACCGTTTGACCAAATCAGCGCATTTCATGGCAATTAGAGAGGCGGACATGTTGGAACGTCTAGCCGCTTTTGTATTACGAAAATTGTCTCTAGGCATGGGATGCCTACTTCTATCATATCGGATCACGACGCGCGATCTACTTCCCATTTTTGGGAAACTCTCCAAAATGCTTTCGAACTCATTTGGACATGAGCGCAGCCTATCACTCCCAGACGGATGGATAGAGTGAACGTACCATCCAAACACTAGAAGATCTACTGCGAGCGTGCGTGGTGGACTTTGGAAACAGTTGGGACAAGCACTTGCCTTTGATTGAATTCTCTTATAACAATAGTTATGACACTTCGATTCAGTGTGCACTTTTTGAGGCACTTTATGAACGGGAGTGCAAATCTCCCATATGTTGGACTGAAGTTGGGGATAGCCAACTGACAGGTTCCGAACTTGTGCACCAAACTTCTGAGAAGATAGTGCAATCAGAAAACGGATGGCTGCTACTCTTGATCGACAGAAAAGCTACGCTGATAAGCGTAGGAAACCTTTAGAGCTCCGGAATGGGAACAAGGTACTATTAAAGGTGTCACCTTGAAAGGGTGTGACACGCTTTGGAAAACGGGGGAAGATGAACCCGTGAAACGTTGGACCATTCGAGATGGTTGATGGGATTGGTCTGGTAGCTTACAGGTTAAACCTGCTTAACAAACTTGGTAGGATATACGATGTATCCCACATATCGTACCGAATCTATAGAAATGCCTGTTGGATACAACACTGATGGTGCCACTGGAGGAGATCCAGGTGGACGATCGGCTACGGTTCATGGAAGAACCAGTGGAGATTCTTGAGCGGGGCGTCAAGAAACTCAAACAAAACACTATACCTATTATTAACGTACAACGGAATTCCCGTCTAGGACCGGAATACACGTGGGAACGCATGGATCAAATACGGCTTAAATACCCACACCTCTTTTCTAAACCTGAACCTGAACATAGATCGAACGCTAAACAAAAAGCAGCTCTTTCAAAGTGAATTTCGGGGCGAAATTCCTTTCAACGTGGGGATGATGTGACGTCCGGGAACCAAGCACACATTTTTATAGTTGGCTTTATTGTTTACTTGCTGAATTTCGGGACGAAATTCTTTTCAACTTGGGGATGATGTGACACCTCGCATTTTCAGGTTAATACTTTTACTGAACTCTAGTTAACTTACATGATATACTTTAGTTAACTTACGTGTTGTTCAGGGTTAGATACTTAACTAGGGTTAGTTAAGTAGGCCTAACACATGTTAGAGGATATTAACATATGTGTTAAATAGGAAAAGCATTGTTTAACACACACACGAGTCCTGTATCCCAAACGTTGGTGAATTATGTGACATGTATAATTATAATATGTACAATTAAATCGTGATGGATGTGAAGTGCCTGCTTATATGAATTATGTGAATTATGTGAATTATCACTTAACTGACGATTAATATGTAAACCATGCAAATTACGTACACTTGATGCTTAATATCTCATGTAATAATAAAAACAATGGTTTTATACAATTTAGAGGGATTAATATCATTGGGTCCGGTATTGGGCTAGTATAGGCTTAACGGGTCAAGATATTGTGCAAGAGGGGCCTAATACCCAACTACTTGGGGAACAAGCAAACTTATCTTATAATTATAGTTTAAAAAAAAAAAACCCTAACCCCATTACCTTATTTGCGCCGTGAACCCCCATCCCCCATACACTCACAATTTTTCAAACAACCAATCAATCTTTCACTTAATCAAGCTAGTTCGGGTTTAATCTCAAGGCTCTAGGGAGTTTTAGCATTGCAAGGTATGCGTTTATACGTTCTTTGATGAATTATGATAATTGAAAAACTTTAAAAACTCTAAAAACAACATACATATAATCGCATATATATATATATATATGAGTTCTTGAATGTTTTGATGATTTAATGATGATGATTGTTGTTAGTTGCCATGATTAGGGTTTTTACATGATAATATATGTGTTTGATCATGAGAGTGTGGATTATGCATGTGTTAGAGATTTTTGAGCATGATTAGGGTTTGTGAATAACTTGGGCTGCAAGTTTTAAATTCTGGCAGATTCGTTTGGACGTTTTATAGAGGCTGTAATAGGTTGGTAAATTGATAGTTTTGATGATTTCTTTGCATGATTTTGATGTACATAGTCTTAGCTTTTCATAATGGGCAAAACCATCAGATTTGGACGTCGGTTGAATTGTTTTTGGAATTTTAATTGATTAGAGGTCATATCAGATTTTCGGAACTGAAAATTGGGTCAACTTTAAATGGTCATAACTGGAGATTTACAAAGAATTAAGTTATGAAATTTTTACAGTATGTCAACACTGGAAAAACTCGGCTTTTCCAAGTGGATTCATCCCGTTTGGATGAATACACAATTTTTGGGAATTTTTCTACTAAACTGACCTGTTGTGGAAATTTTCTGGACACAGCTGTGATGTACGAATTTTCATAATTTTTGTGTTTGGTTTTAGGACACAATAAAAATAGGGGTTTACAAATGAATCCCCATGAACACTCAGTAAAAATTTGGGATTTTAATTCATTCGTTAAGTGGGTTAAATGATACGTTTTTCACAGTGCACAATTTGTCCTAGAAACGCAGATTGTGTACGAAGCCTTTGTGTGACTATTTGAAGTTGTATATGGTATGCAATTGACATGTACTTGTGTGGAAACTTGCATGAGATCTATTTGATGTGTTAAACTCATAATAGTTACCATGATCACCAACGGGATACGTAGGACATACTTGTGCATGTAGAGCCACTAGGTGTCACTACACGGTTTTGAACTTTTGGAAGTTTCGAATAAACGAATTATATGGTGTATTGGTTATGCAAGGTACTCACATAGTGACACATATAATAGGGAGTCGATAGCGAGTCTCTATTACTTTGGAGTTTGGATATTTTTGCTTGCAATCTAAGGTGAGTTTCACTACTCTTTTCTCAAAAGCATGTGTCTCGGGTCGAGACAACTTACGTAACGTTTCTAGTCCGGGTTGGGACTACTTTTACACATCCCGGGTTTTGGGGTGCATGGTTCACGGGGTGAATCTACTTTTACTAATTCATGTTATATGTCCTTGATGAACTAAACCAACCCTATCATTTAAGTCCTTCAAAATACCGAATCAATTGCCGGTTGGGCAAGCGGGTTACTAGTTGATAGCGCTATTAGGTCTAACAAACCTCACATCGTGCTGGGAGCATGGGTGTGAACTAATAACTTAAAACATATGTCATTGTTGATGGGCAATGACGCAAGGCACTTTTCTCCCGGTTATGGGAACTTGTTCATTAGTAGTTCGGTATTCGCCGGTTTTAGTTATCATGAGTGGGCTAGCTACCCCTGGCATATGAATTAGCTATTTACTTGTGGCCAAGGAGGCCGACGTTCTTACGTACTGTTATGTGGTCTGGGAGACCGACGTTTTCATTTGGTTACATGGTTTGGGAAACCTACGCTTTTACTTACTCACCTACTTTACTCAGTGAACTCACCAACATTGTTTGTTGACCCACGATTTACATGCTTTTGCAGGTAGTTAGCTTCCGGTGCCAGGATTAGAAAGCACTGTACACTTCACTGCATTTGGGCTCTCGGGCATACACATAAATTATATATTATGCTTTCGTATGGTTTTAATTTGGGTGCGTTGTTTTGCGCATGGTTTTAAAAGGTTTAAATTTGGTTTACGCTTCCGCAGCTTAACTAAACTTGGTTTTTGAAAACGAACTAAATGGTTTGGGCATTTAGAGTTCGTTCCTGTGACTTATGGCTATGGGATCCTGGTATGTCACGCGCCTCGCGGTATAAACACCGCAGTGGAAATTTGAGGGTGTGACAGATTGGTATCAGAGCCATTGGTTATAGTGAACTAGGACTGCATGTTGAGTCTAGTCTATAATCATCATAGCATAAGTACACTCACAACTTAAGTGCACAACTAGCTATTAGCTACATATATCTACAACATATGATTTCAGGAGATATGTTATCTTCTAGTTCTAGACTTAATTCTTAACACGTCAATGGTGGGAACCTAGGGTTACACCAGGTGGCGCATTACTGGGAGTAATATCCTAACTAACCTCATGGACGAGGAGACAACTATAGTACAAGGGAGGGAGCCCTTGCGAGCGTTGTGGCGCACGTACACAGGAAGCTGCACGATGCGCATGACGTGGTACCATTAAATCAACTATGAAGGAATTCGAATGCTGAGACTTATCTTTTGTCACTTAGCAGGGAGACAATTAGTTTCTGTTCCTTGTTACTTGACCCTTCTTACTTCCATTCGTAACACAAACGGGACTGGAATACACAAGTAGAACTTATTTCTTACCTTAGTACCTTACGCCTAGTATGAGCGGGTGAACGTATGACGGCATATCCTCGTTTTCTCAAAAGTATATGGTAGATTCATGGGAACACATTAGATCGGGACTTGTTACACACACTCTTGGGGAGTTACGTAAAGCCTGCGATGTAATGCAACATCACAAGGGAGGATGAAACCTACTAATGGCTGATAGCCACGATTGGAGGAACGAGTGGTACAGCTTACCACTAAACTGGTTCACATAGGACTAGAGAAGGAGATTGTACGTGATGAGAACCATATAACACTGACATCGCAAAAGAGGAAGGATAAGAGATGGAAGGGGAACCTGAGCAGGACGAGCACATGGAAAGTGAGGATAAAGGCTCTACTATCTAGACAGAGCATGGCGACGATTGGCTCTTACCTTTTCTTACCTATCTTTTCTTTCATTTTCCTTTGCTAACTTAGATAAGACTGAGTTCTTATGATCAACGATAGGGTGGTTGAGGCCCTCGCATCTTTCCAAGCTAGTAAAGATCTATTTTGCTAAATCATTCTTTTCCCCTGACTTCCACATTTGAACTTTCTTATACCTTGAACGCACATCGTATTTTCAAGCCTTTTATTGGTTGTAAACCTCGATAACTCCAACGGAACTGAAGGAGACCGTCTGATTGCTTCGGTAGTATAAGTCTTTGCTCTGTGCATTTGCCCCCAGGCAGGATGAGGTAATGTATGCCACATGCACACTCGATGAGTTACAGATACTTGGGTTGAGAATGTAACCCCCATGACGAAATTTAGAAACTTGTTATCTAAAGACGGATGGGTCTGAAATCGACGCCTACACTACCAAGCTACAGGAGTTAGCTACTACATGCTCACACATATTTAACCTACATTACAAACGGATCGAGCTTCATACCAAAGGGGTTATCCCACAGGTTCGTAGCATGGCTACTACGGCTCACCTACCCAGAATATAACAAACCTTTCACCTGGCTCACAAACTCACCGACGAGGCTGTTGAGCATGGTACTTTTCCGAAGCAGGGTGCTTCATCTTCTACTTTTGGTGATAACAAGAGAACGTGAGATAGTATGCGGTATAAGTCCTTCAACAATAACCACAACAGTAACAACAACAATGGGGCTCGTGGAGGAGCATTTGTGATGGGCTCTGGGGAGGCCAGGACTGATAACAACGGCGTGACGGATACGTGTTCCTTAAACGCCACTCTCGTTTCTGTTTTATATGATGCTGGTGCAGACTATAGTTTTGTGTCATCAAAACTTAGCAAACAACTAGGGATAGTTCCTACACTTCTTGATACCCCGTACTCTATAGAGTTAGCTGATGGGAAGCCTGTTAAGGTAACCCACATCCATCGTGACTGTAAGCTCGAACTAGATGGACAGTTGTTTGCCATCGACCTCTTACCTATCACCCTAGGAAGCTTTGATCTCGTGGTTGGCATGGACTGGTTGTCCAAGCAACACGCTGAAATTCTCTGTCAAGAGAAGATTGTACGTATCCCTCTCCCTAGTGGAGAATTCTTATCTGTCCAGGGTGATCCTGGTGGTGCCATGATGGGCATCATCTCTTTCCTGAAAGCCTAGAAGTGTATTCGGAAGGGCTACCCAGCCATATTGGCTAACATTTCTGATACTCGAGCTGAAGTTGAAACAAAAATTGAGGACATCCCTGTAGTTCAGGATTTTCCAGATGTCTTTCCAGAGGAATTACCCGGACTTCCACCTGTTCGACAAGTGGAATTTCAAATTGACCGTGCACCAGGAGCCGCCCCAGTTGCGCGTGCACCATACCGCCTTGCACCAGGCGAACTTCAAGAACTATCCACCCAACTCCAAGAGCTATTGGACAGGGGTTTCATTAGACCTCGTTCTTCACCTTGGGGAACTCCAGTCTTATTTGTTAAGAAAAAGGATGGGAGTTTCCGTATGTGTATCGATTACCGGGAATTGAACAAGGTGACAATTAAAAACCGCTACCCTTTACCTCGTATTGATGATTTATTCGACCAGCTCCAGGGGTCGAGTTTCTATTCCAAGATTGACTTGAGGTCGGGGTATCACCAACTGAGAGTCCGAGAGGAGGATGTGCCAAAGACAGCCTTTCGAACTCGTTATGGGCACTATGAATTTTTGGTAATGCCTTTCGGGCTGACCAATGCACCAGCTGTGTTCATGGACCTAATGAACCGTGTGTGCAAACCCTATTTGGACAAATTTGTCATAGTGTTCATAGACGACATTTTGATCTATTCCAAGAGTAGGGAAGAGCACGAGCAACACCTGCGACTGATCTTGGAACTTCTGAAAAATGAGCAGTTATACGCAAAGTTCTCTAAGAGCAACTTCTGGACTCGTGAAGTCCAATTTTTGGGTCATGTGGTGAACGAGGCAGGAATACAGGTCGATCCCGCTAAGATTGACGCGATTAAAAGAGTGGGAGGCTCCTAAGGCTCCTACGGAGGTGCGGCAATTCCTTGGCCTTGCAGGTCATTATCGCGAATTCATTCTGGGATTTTCAAAAATCGCTCAACCCCTCACTGCTTTGACACAGAAGGGGATTACCTACAAGTGGGGAGATGCCCAAGAATCTGCTTTTCTGTTACTAAAGACTAAACTTTGCAGTGCTCCAATATTATCACTACCTGAGGGTACGGAGGACTTTGTGGTGTACTGTGATGCGTCTATCCAAGGTCTAGGGTGTGTTTTGATGCAACGCGAAAAGGTGATCACATATGCTTCACGACAACTAAAAGTTCATGAGAAAAATTACCCCACTCACGACTTGGAACTAGGAGCGGTGGTCTTCGCTCTCAAAATTTGGAGGCACTACCTCTACGGGACAGAGTGCACGGTTTTCACAGATCATAAAAGTCTCCAGCATATATTCGACCAGAGGGTGCTAAGCATACGACAACGCCGATGGGTCGAACTCCTGAATGGTTATGACTGTGCCATCAAGTAACATTCAGGGAAGGCTAATGTAGTAGCAGATGCCCTGAGTCGTAAGGAAACAAAACCCAAACGAGTGCGAGCCTTGCAACTTACCCTACAATCTAATCTTCATGTTAAGATACGTAAAGCCCAGGGCGTGGCTTTGAAAGGGAAAACATCGGGCTTGAAACCTTGCACGGTGCTGATAAGCACCTGGAATGGAGGACATAGGGTCTTCAGCACTTCATGAATCAAGTCTGGATTCCACGTGTTGGAGATCTCAGACAACTAGTGCTCGATGGGGCACAAACCCCTCGTTATTCGGTACATCCTAGTTCGGATAAAATGTGCCGAGATCTCAAACTCTTTACTGGTGACCAAACATGAAAGCTGAGAAAGTCACTTATGTTAGTAAGTGCTTAACGTGTGCCAAGGTTAGGATTGAATATCAGAAACCTTCGGGCCCACTTCAGCAACCGGAAAATACCATGTGGAGATGGGATGGTATTTCCATGGACTTTATCACCAAACTTCCTAAAACGCCCAGCGGGCACGATATGATTTGGGTCACTATTGACCGTTTGACCAAATCAGCGCATTTCATGGCAATTAGAGAGGCGGACATGTTGGAACGTCTAGCCGCTTTTGTATTACGAAAATTGTCTCTAGGCATGGGATGCCTACTTCTATCATATCGGATCACGACGCGCGATCTACTTCCCATTTTTGGGAAACTCTCCAAAATGCTTTCGAACTCATTTGGACATGAGCGCAGCCTATCACTCCCAGACGGATGGATAGAGTGAACGTACCATCCAAACACTAGAAGATCTACTGCGAGCGTGCGTGGTGGACTTTGGAAACAGTTGGGACAAGCACTTGCCTTTGATTGAATTCTCTTATAACAATAGTTATGACACTTCGATTCAGTGTGCACTTTTTGAGGCACTTTATGAACGGGAGTGCAAATCTCCCATATGTTGGACTGAAGTTGGGGATAGCCAACTGACAGGTTCCGAACTTGTGCACCAAACTTCTGAGAAGATAGTGCAATCAGAAAACGGATGGCTGCTACTCTTGATCGACAGAAAAGCTACGCTGATAAGCGTAGGAAACCTTTAGAGCTCCGGAATGGGAACAAGGTACTATTAAAGGTGTCACCTTGAAAGGGTGTGACACGTTTGGAAAACGGGGGAAGATGAACCCGTGAAACGTTGGACCATTCGAGATGGTTGATGGGATTGGTCTGGTAGCTTACAGGTTAAACCTGCTTAACAAACTTGGTAGGATATACGATGTATCCCACATATCGTACCGAATCTATAGAAATGCCTGTTGGATACAACACTGATGGTGCCACTGGAGGAGATCCAGGTGGACGATCGGCTACGGTTCATGGAAGAACCAGTGGAGATTCTTGAGCGGGGCGTCAAGAAACTCAAACAAAACACTATACCTATTATTAACGTACAACGGAATTCCCGTCTAGGACCGGAATACACGTGGGAACGCATGGATCAAATACGGCTTAAATACCCACACCTCTTTTCTAAACCTGAACCTGAACATAGATCGAACGCTAAACAAAAAGCAGCTCTTTCAAAGTGAATTTCGGGGCGAAATTCCTTTCAACTTGGGGATGATGTGACATCCGGGAACCAAGCACACATTTTTATAGCTGGCTTTATTGTTTACTTGCTAAATTTCGGGACGAAATTCTTTTCAACTTGGGGATGATGTGACACCCCGCATTTTCAGGTTAATACTTTTACTGAACTCTAGTTAACTTACATGATATACTTTAGTTAACTTACGTGTTGTTCAGGGTTAGATACTTAACTAGGGTTAGTTAAGTAGGCCTAACACATGTTAGAGGATATTAACATATGTGTTAAATAGGAAAAGCATTGTTTAAAACACACACGAGTCCTGTATCCCAAACGTTGGTGAATTATGTGACATGTATAATTATAATATGTACAATTAAATCGTGATGGATGTGAAGTGCCTGCTTATATGAATTATGTGAATTATGTGAATTATCACTTGACTGACGATTAATATGTAAACCATGCAAATTACGTACACTTGATGGTTAATATCTCATGTAATAATAAAAACAATGGTTTTATACAATTTAGAGGGATTAATATCATTGGGTCCGGTATTGGGCTAGTATAGGCTTAACGGGTCAAGATATTGTGCAAGAGGGGCCTAATACCCAACTACTTGGGGAACAAGCAAACTTATCTTATAATTATAGTTTAAAAAAAAAAATAAAACCCTAACCCCATTACCTTCTTTGCGCCGTGAACCCCCATCCCCCATACACTCACAATTTTTCAAACAACCAATCAATCTTTCACTTAATCAAGCTAGTTCGGGTTTAATCTCAAGGCTCTAGGGAGTTTTAGCATTGCAAGGTATGCGTTTATACGTTCTTTGATGAATTATGATAATTGAAAAACTTTAAAAACTCTAAAAACAACATACATACATATATATATATATATATATATATATATATATATATATATATATGAGTTCTTGAATGTTTTGATGATTTAATGATGATGATTGTTGTTAGTTGCCATGATTAGGGTTTTTACATGATAATATATGTGTTTGATCATGAGAGTGTGGATTATGCATGTGTTAGAGATTTTTGAGCATGATTAGGGTTTGTGAATAACTTGGGCTGCAAGTTTTAAATTCTGGCATATTCGTTTGGACGTTTTGTAGAGGCTGTAATGGGTTGGTAAATTGATAGTTTTGATGATTTCTTTGCATGATTGTGATGTACATAGTCTTAGCTTTTCATAATGGGCAAAACCATCAGATTTGGACGTCGGTTGAATTGTTTTTGGAATTTTAATTGATTAGAGGTCATATCAGATTTTCGGAACTGAAAATTGGGTCAACTTTAAATGGTCATAACTGGAGATTTACAAAGAATTAAGTTATGAAATTTTTACAGTATGTCAACATTGGAAAAACTCGGCTTTTCCAAGTGGATTCATCCCGTTTGGATGAATACACAATTTTTGGGAATTTTTCTACTAAACTGACCTGTTGTGGAAATTTTCTGGACACAGCTGTGATGTACGAATTTTCATAATTTTTGTGTTTGGTTTTAGGACACAATAAAAATAGGGGTTTACAACTGAATCCCCATGAACACTCAGTAAAAATTTGGGATTTTAATTCATTCGTTAAGTGGGTTAAATGATACGTTTTTCACATTGCACAATTTGTCCTAGAAACGCAGATTGTGTACGAAGCCTTTGTGTGACTATTTGAAGTTGTATATGGTATGCAATTGACATGTACTTGTGTGGAAACTTGCATGAGATCTATTTGATGTGTTAAACTCATAATAGTCACCATGATCACCAACGGGATACGTAGGACATACTTGTGCATGTAGAGCCACTAGGTGTCACTACACGGTTTTGAACTTTTGGAAGTTTCGAATAAACTAATTATATGGTGTATTGGTTATGCAAGGTACTCACATAGTGACACATATAATAGGGAGTCGATAGCGAGTCTCTATTACTTTGGAGTTTGGATATTTTTGCTTGCAATCTAAGGTGAGTTTCACTACTCTTTTCTCAAAAGCATGTGTCTCGGGTCGAGACAACTTACGTAACGTTTCTAGTCCGGGTTGGGACTACTTTTACACATCCCGGGTTTTGGGGTGCATGGTTCACGGGGTGAATCTACTTTTACTAATTCATGCTATATGTCCTTGATGAACTAAACCAACCCTATCATTTAAGTCTTTCAAAATACCGAATCAATTGCCGGTTGGGCAAGCGGGTTACTAGTTGATAGCGCTATTAGGTCTAACAAACCTCACATCGTGCTGGGAGCATGGGTGTGAACTAATAACTTAAAACATATGTCATTGTTGATGGGCAATGACGCAAGGCACTTTTCTCCCGGTTATGGGAACTTGTTCATTAGTAGTTCGGTATTCGCCGGTTTTAGTTATCATGAGTGGGCTAGCTACCCCTGGCATATGAATTAGCTATTTACTTGTGGCCAAGGAGGCCGACGTTCTTACGTACTGTTATGTGGTCTGGGAGACCGACGTTTTCATTTGGTTACATGGTTTGGGAAACCTACGCTTTTACTTACTCACCTACTTTACTCAGTGAACTCACCAACATTGTTTGTTGACCCACGATTTACATGCTTTTGCAGGTAGTTAGCTTCCGGTGCCAGGATTAGAAAGCACTGTACACTTCACTGCATTTGGGCTCTCGGGCATACACATAAATTATATATTATGCTTTCGTATGGTTTTAATTTGGGTGCGTTGTTTTGCGCATGGTTTTAAAAGGTTTAAATTTGGTTTACGCTTCCGCAGCTTAACTAAACTTGGTTTTTGAAAACGAACTAAATGGTTTGGGCATTTAGAGTTCGTTCCTGTGACTTATGGCTATGGGATCCTGGTATGTTACGCGCCTCGCGGTATAAACACCGCAGTGGAAATTTGAGGGTGTGACATAATGTTTCTGGCGTTGCCAGAGCTTGAGTATCGGCCTTCATCAGTGGAGCCGGAGATGCGGTTCCAGACAGATGCTCGGTTGTTGCCGCGGTTGCGGCTGTTGCTGGAGCTCCCTGGTCGGTTTTGGCGCATCGTTAATTGGTTGCCCGCATATAGTTTGGAGATGCGGACGACCTCTTCCCAAGAGTCTGGGACGCCGTCTTTCCCCTGGAGGGTGTGTTGGAGGCCGTCGTCGTTGACGTTGGCTAGGAAGGAGGTCCGGGTTGCCTCGTCCCCCGTTCCAAACTGGAGCGCTTCCTTGTTGAACCGTACGATGAAGTCTTCGAGCGGTTTAGTGTCTCTGCGTTTTCACAGAGAAATCCGGCTTTTGTCGCGCTTGTGACGACGTTGTTGGCTAAAGTGGAGTGAAAATTTTTCGATCAGCTGTTCGTAGCTGTCGATGCTTCCGGTGGGGAGGTTATCAAACCAGACCCTGGCGGCCCCGGTAAGCGTCTGGGCGAACATGTGGCACCAGACGGGTAGATCCGATGACGGCCCCGGCTTGGTTGAAGATGCCGAGGTGATCGTCCGGGTCCGTGAGACCGTCGTATATTCTGACGTTTGTTGGCAAACGTTGGCGTGGCGGGATTGGTGCTTGGGATATGTGCCTGGTGAATTTAGACTTGTCTGCGAAGGCCGTGGGCCTGTAGGGGAGTGACAGGTTTGTGGTGGCGTCGTGATTGTATCTGTTTAGCCGTTCCCGCCTGTAGTATGGGCTATGGCGATAGTCCCTGGAGGCATCGTCTTCCCATGAACTCTCGTCATAGTCTTCGTCATCGAACCGGTTGCGCTCTGCACGGGCCTGGTCCTCAGGGGGTTGCCCTGGACCTTCCCCGTGACGGGCGGCAGCCGATGTTCGTGCGGGTGGTTTGGAAGAAGAGCCCGCAATTGCTTTCTCGGTTCGTCGGCGTCGTTCTAGCTGAGCGTCTAGAATGCGCCTCTGGCTTTCGTACCAGTCATTGTTCAGGGCATCGATTTCCTCCTCGGTTGGAGGTACTGGGTCGGTGATCTGGAATTCTAGGTTTCTGGGAATGACGAGGGTTTGTTGGTTATTGTCGTGATCGCCAGATGTTGGGTGGGATTAGGGCTGTAAACGAACTGAACTTTCAGCGAACAGTTCATGAACTGTTTGGCGGGAAGTTCGTTTGTGTTCGTTCGTTTAACAAATGAACAAACACGAACAAGAAATTTCGTTCGTTAAGTTAAACGAACAAACATGAACATAGGCCGTGTTCGTTTGTTTATGTTCGTGAACGTTCGGTAACGCGTTCGTTTGTGTTCGTTTGTGTTCATTTATGTTCGCCTATGTTCGTTCGTTTGAGTTTGTTTGTGTACGTTTGTGTTGGTTTATATTCCTTTGGTTTTTAAATTTTATATTTAGATATAAAAGAAACTTACAATAACCCTAAGTCCTAACCCTAACATAAACAACTTACAAACACAAGCCTCCATCATCTTCTCCTTGCCTACTCCTTCTCCTGCCATCAACACACCACCACCAGTCCACCACATCCCTTCGGAACCACCACGACACACCACCACGACTCTGTTATTCCGGCTACAACTCTCCCCGTCTACTCCGTTTTAAGTACGGTTAGTTTTTTTTCTCTATTAGTTTTGATTTTCAAGTTCAATAATTATTAGCCTTTTTTGTAGTAACAGAGGTCATCACAAACGACTGAGTTTCCGGTAGTTTTGTATTTATATTTGTAAATATTTAATTTCTAGCATTTCTGAAAATATTATTAGCATTCTGAAAGTTTGGTTAGATATATAATATTTGTTTGTGATGATAGATATATAAATACACTACAAATTATATAATATCTTTCTAATGGTATTGCTGTAAAGTGTAATTCGTTTGTTTGTGATGATAATTACTATTAGATGATGTAAATGGAGTATGGTTTTTTCATGTGTGTATATAAAATAATTAAGTTTGGGTTGTGAACTTGTGATGCAGATGTCTCATGTTTCTTGTAATGGACCACTCCCAAATGATCAATCAAGTGCCGACACTTCAGGGATGGAAAGTGATGTGAATGTTGTTGTTATTGACGAAGAAGCCAATGAAGCTATACATGATGCAACTGGTGGTTCAGAACAAGCAACCGCTGCCAATAATGACGCTGAACCATTCACCAAAAAGAAAAGAAAACATACTTCTACTGTTTGGGAACATTTTCGTGAAGTAACATTGAAAGATGGAACTGCAATGCATGAGTGCATCCATTGTGGGGAGAAAGTCAAGAAATATTCAGATGGAACAACTACACCAATGAAGAGGCACATTGATTCATATTGCCCAAAGTTAAAAGCTGTGCATAAAGGTCAGATGAAGTTGAAGGTTCCACTTGGACAATCCGTTTCTTTATCAACACTTAAGAATTGGAAGTTTGATAATGCTAGAATTAGAGAACTTATTGATCATATAATCCTAGTTCATGAGTTGCCATTCAATTTTGTTGAGTACGATCTTTTTAACAAAATGATGAAGGAAGCTAATCCCGCATTTACTAAGATCTCTCGAGCAACAATTCGCCAGGATATCATTTCCAGTTATGACATTGGAAGAAAAAGAATTCAGAAACTATTAAATTTAGCTGGTCGTGTTAGCATTACAACTGATATGTGGACATCAGTTCAGAACATTCATTACATGGTAGTGACATGCCACTTTGTGGACTCGGAGCTAGAGCTGCAGAAATGTATATTGAATTTTATTGATATACCTCCACCATACACTGGTGTTCGAATCTATGATTTCCTTTTTAAGTGTCTAAAAGAGTGGAAAATTGAGACGAAGGTGGCGAGTTTAACGGTTGACAATGCTAAAACTAATGACGTGGTTGCTACAAAATTAATGGAAAACTTGAATCTTCAAAACAAGCTTGCTATTGATGGGAAGTTGTTTCATGTGCGATGTTGTGCACATATTCTTAACTTGTTAGTACAAGACAGTATAGCCGAAATTAAAGGCATAATTCACAATGTTCGTGAGAGTGTGAAACATGTCAGTGCCTCTCCAGGTCGATTGCATCTTTTTGGTGAACTTTCAAAGCAACTATTAATGTCAAAGAAACATCTTATTTTAGAAGTTAGTACTCGTTGGAATGCCACATATGCCATGTTGTCTTCAGCCTTAGAATTTAAAGAGGTTTTTGTGAATTATGCTGATCGAGAAAGTTCATACAACACTTTGCCGAGTGCCGATGACTGGAAAAAAGTTGAAGATGTTTGTTCTTTGTTAGCACTTTTCAATGAGGCAACAAATGTAATCTCAGGTATTTCTAGTCTCTTTTAATGTTGATGTTAAGTAGTTAACCTGTTCTTGGTATATTACTAGTTTCTTTTTTATTCTTGTAGGGTCTGAGTATCCAACCTCAAACTTATTTCTGATTGAATTATATGCAATAAAGGAGGCATTGGATCAGGTAGCTTTGGATGAGAGAAGTTGGATGAAAGGTATGGCTGGTAAGATGAAAGAGAAATTTGATAAGTATTGGGGTTCATGTAATTTGTTGATTTCAATTGGTGCTATTCTAGACCCCAGATACAAAATGCAATTAATTAACCTTGCTTTCAAATCCATTTATTGTGGGGATATGGTTAAAACAAAAATTAAAATTGTTGAAGACACTTTAGAGGAACTGTTTCAAGAGTATGTTGTTGCTTACAAAGCGAAAGAGGCTAATGTTGGTACATCTAGAAGTGAAAATGTTGAGAGTGGTTCTAGTATGAGTAGAAATGGTTCTAGCTTTATCTCTTCTAGATTTGGTAAGGGTATTAAAAGTGGTAGTGCTAAATATAATCAATATATTAGAAGTGTTGATTGTGTTGAAACTGCAAAGTCAGAATTAAAAACTTATTTGGAAGAAGGAGTTTGCATTCCCGAGCCAGGTGAATATTTTGATGCGTTAGGATGGTGGAAGGCTAACAAGCTTAAGTATAGGATTTTGTATAAAATGGCTGTTGATATCTTAGCTATTCCAATCACCACTGTAGCATCTGAATCTGCTTTCAGTGCTGGTGGGAGGGTTATTGAACCGCATCGTTCCGCTTTAGGAACTAAGATGGTCGATACGCTTATTTGTGGGGCTGATTGGTATAGGAATTATTATGGGCTACATAAAAAGACAAAGAAGGTACGTTTCGAACTTTAATATTTGTATTCTTATTATTGATTATCAATTAACTTTTATTTTATTATTGTAGGAAAATGTTGATGTCGTGCATGTTGAGCTTCTGTGAAGAATCTTTGTTCCAACATCTACATGAATCAAATTGGGTCATAAGGTTCATATTTGAGGTGCTTTATATCATTATAGTTTATCAAATCTGAATTTTATTTTAAATAATTGCAGGAAAATTGAAGATCTCAGTTGATGATGTTTATAAGACTAACTTTTTGGGGAACTTTGAATACAAGAATACTTTGGTGATAGAATATTGTTGATGTGTTTGACTTAACATTTTGTTGACTTAACTTTAGTATTTTGGTGATGTAACATTTTGGTGGTATTTTGGTGATGAAATGTTAAGCATTAACAATGTTTAATCTATATTTTCTAGTCAAACGTCCGTTTGTGTCCGTTTATGTCCGTTTATGTCCGTTTGTGTCCGTTTGTGTCCGTTTGTGTCCATTAGTGTTCGTTTGTGTTCGCAGACAATGTTCACGAACAGTTCGTGAACAACTAAATATCTAACGAACATGAACACGAACAAAATTTTATGTTCGAAAATTGTCCAAGAACAGTTCATGAACAGATTTAAAGCTTAACAAACGAACACGGACAAGCTCCGTCCGTGTTCGTCCGGTTCGTTTACAGCCCTAGGTGGGATGCTGGGGTGGCGTCGGTGATGTCTTCGACGGCTCCGGATGGGGTAAATTGTGACATCCGTCTTCTTTCAAAATCTATTGTATGTGACAACCATAATTTTTTTTTTTTTTTTACATTCTGGTTGTTTAAAAAATAAAAAAAAAAACCTCAATTTGATCATTAAAACATTATTTAGATTTTATATATTTCGTTTACCCAATTTCATTTATCCAAATTTCTAGATATACACTAAATCCATTTTCCATCTCATTCACCAAAGTGACAGAAGTTGCAACGCAACAATAAGAGAATGAGTAGAAAAAAAGTTTATTTTAACATTACCAACATTATTATACTCCAAGATAATGCTCCACATATATGCAAGAATGATAGTGTAGAACGTGTTCTAAATATACCCATAAGCACTTCGAAAACAAATATATATTGTTTATATATCTTGATTTTATTTAACATAACTCCCAATAGGATCCCATTCTATATAAATTGCCATTAAATGCTTTGACACTCTTGAGCTTCCGTTATATCAATAAACTCTTTATTCTAATTATATATATTTATTGTGTAACCGACATTTGTAGTTAAGCGTAACTTCATTACCTCAATCAATGTATTGTAGTAACCAATGTCTTTTTCTTATAATATATGAACCCTCGTTTTGAGCTTTTGCTCTTGAGTTTTTAGTACCATACAACACTCATGTGGTTTAATCAATTTATAGACAACTTTGTCACCCCTCACACCATACATATCACTTTACTCTTAAACCAATCACCTCTATGTTCAGATCCATCTTTTGCACTCACCAAACCAACACCACTTCCCCATTTATTTCTCTCACGAAACCACCACTTCTGCTACTCATCTTGTTTCGGCCAACGTCGTCGCTGCAACGCCTTCGGTAGACCTCGCCGGCATCAATCAAACAATGTTTTGAGGTGACGTCATCTCGGTTTCAATTTACATGTTAGATTTGATAGGATCATTTTTTTTTTTTAATTTCAAGACCCATCACATATTTAAATTCATCCCAAATTTGTTATGTGATTTAGATTTACATGGTTAAAGATAATGACATTATAGTTTCATGATTTTCAAGTATATAAGTTTACAAAATTGATTGATAGTGATAGGTTCTATTCGTTTTTTTTTTTAAAAGCATAAAATATAAATTGGATTCATGTAATCGAAATGGGTCTTGAGAACAAAAAATGATCTAGAATTCTAAAAGCTTACAAACCATAACAACTCATGTCAATCATCTTGAACAAATTCGCAATTTAGGTTGTTAAATTTTGAGAGAGATGTTGGAGTATTTATGTCAAGTTGAATCTACGCGATTAAGGTTTAGCCTTTAGGATCATTATCGTTTAACTCTCACTGTTCGGTAGAAGCAAGCCTCAATGCAAACGGTGAGTATATCTTTCCCCTTTTTACTGTCTTACTACTTTGGGGTGACTCATGTACTTACTATCAAGTTTTTTTTATTTCTTATACTTAATGCAATTCTCATGTGTGTTTGCTTTATGTTAATTGGTGTGTCTATGACTTGTCAAAATCATTAACCGCTGGGCGGCCTAGCTTTTCAATGAATAGTACTATGGTATACCCCCTTGAGACTCAGTTGAGAGAATCTTGGTCATTGTCTTGTTAATTCATTATTCAGTTGGTTAGTCATGTGTTAGTCATTATTCTCAGGTTTGGTTTTGAACGGATATTACTTATTACATAATTGCAAATGGTACCGCACATGAATTGCTAAACATTTTTCCTACTATATTTATTCAAACAGGGTATGCTCACTAATACAATTTTTGTATTGACCAAATTATTTTGTATATGTTTCAGGTTGTTTTGAGATGCATTCTTTAAGCTTTCGGATTTATATTTAGATTTTGATTCATTGTATTTAAATTTAGTTGTCAGTTAGAATCGTTGTATTTCATTTCAATGTAATAAATTATTAAATCAATGTATTCAAATTTACACTTTAGTCCATGAGCTATTGAACAATCGTCACTACGTGACACCTCGATGTTTCCGCCATCGGTTGTGGTGTTACATAAATGCTCTTGGGGGTGAAGTCATTTTTTTGATATGGGTTTGATGGAGATAGCTGTTAAAGCTGTGTTGTTGAGAGTATTTGTGGTAATGCCACGGATGGCGCCAATGAAGAAACACGAATACTGGATTGCCGAATAGGCGCTAACCCAGTAGGTGGTTCTACTGTATTTTTATAAAGAGAGTGTGATTACAAAATACGTGAGGGTCTAAGAATAAGACCAAGGAATTAGGAGACTACCAATTAGAAGAGCCGAGCCTCTAAAGGTTAGTAAAATAAACAGAGGGTTGAAGAAGATACGAAAGAGTTCGTTTTCTTCTTGAGTGAAAGTGTATGTGATATTCGATCCAATAAAAGGAGAAGGGAGTCCTCCTTTTATAGTACCAAGATATCCTACTTTCTCAGCCCATCCTCTACCCTTAATGGGGCCCGGCCCAGGTAGAGGTGTCTCCATAATCCGGCCCAAGCCCTTAAGCCCATTTGGTGCAAGTGGGTTTTAGTAAAGTAGGAAAAAGTAGAATGCTAGGGGGGATGTTACCGTCCTGACGCGTATACACGTGGCGCCCAGTAAGTGGACGCTGATGGGCGGTGTACACGTGGTGCTCGCCTATTGGTAGATCAAAGGCGGTGGACAGTTTATGCTTTCCAAGACTTCGAGGTGGGTAGAGAAAGTCTGTTTTGTTTAGAAAGATATCTTGGCTGGGAGGCTGCCACGTCGTCGTCCTTTCTGCTCGTCAGACTAAGAACAGTCTTTGATTGGAGGGGAACTCTGATGGGCCGCCTGTCATGTCAGAGATATTTTGTTTGGGGCAAGGGTGGGTTCCAAAGCTGCCCCAAAATGTATCTTCCACTTGTGGTGGAGCTTGCCAAGGAAGCTTTGATGTACATTTGGCCCGCCGACGTAAAAAGGGGCGGACGTTCTTGCGCCTGGCGTCGGACGTACCGCTGACGTAAAACGGGCGGGTGGACGCCAGGTGTTCCGTCGACGTAGAACGATATTAATGCTTGCGTCGGACGGCAGATGCATCGCTGACGTAGAACGGGTTTGTGGACGCCAGACGTTCCGCTGAAGTAGAACGGGCGGATAAGCGTCTGGGGGGCCTGTTCTAAGTGGGCGATGTTATGGTATTTGTAATGCCTTAATACCATATCCCTTCACCCACCTACTATACTATACTGATAATAGATTTTTTTGCCAAAATGGTGCTATAGTAGGATTTTTTTTGTACATTTGGAGAGTGTCAGCAGTGGACTTGTGCTTTTGGTAAAACCGCAAGACCATCTTGCGGTTTATGCTTTGACTAGGTGGGAGGAACTTGCACTTTTGGTGAGTAGGAGAGAGAAACCGCAAGATGAACTTGCGGTTTCCTTTTTAAATCATGCACTTTTGGTGAGTAGGGGAGAGAAACCGCAAGATGAACTTGCGGTTTCACCAAAAGGAAAAATTCTGATCTGACACCCCCCAAATGCACAAAAATTCCATCCTGTAGCACTATTTTGGTAAAAAAAAAAATCACTGATAATAACCATTCCCATTCCCATTCTTGTTCCGTTCCCATCTCTTCCACCAATCCTTTACCTCTCTAACCCCAAGTCCCATCTCTCCACCATCTCAGCCATCTTCGCAGTCCCCGTCGCACCGTTCCAAAAGTTGTACTGTTGAACGAAAGTTTGGTGGACGTGGTGCTCGTGCTCGGTTCGAGAAGTCGTACCATTAAATGCATCGCAAAGTAATATTGTTATTGTTTTTTTTTTAAACTATGGTTCTGTTGCTTTTTATTTTTGAAGTGTTTTGAGACTTATGTTTTATTTTATTGTTAATTTTTGAAGTGTCGTAATTTTATAAGTCAACATAGGGTTTTATAATTTTAATAATTTTCAGTATTATACCGAGAATACGTACTGGTACCGATACCAACACTGAACCGATGTATTCGGGATCGGGATCGGTATTGGTTTTTGGAGGTTTTCGGTTTCAGTATTATTGGGATCGGTATAGGTATCGGTACGGTATCACTCCCGCCCCGAGCTCATCCTTATCTAGTGGTACCTCGGTGACTATCTTTAGGAAGGTCGCCGGTTAGATTCTCGTTCATAACAAAAGTTACACATTGGGGTGTAAACAAACCGAACATTCAACGAACAGTTCATGAACCTTTCGGCAGGAAGTTGATCTATGTTCGTTCATTTAATACATGGACAAACAAGAATAAGAAATTTTGTTCGACAGGTAAAACAAACGAACATGAACAGAGGTATCATTCGTTCTTTTTTGTTCATGAACGTTCGATAATGTACTCATTTATGTTTATTTGTATTCGTTCATTTAAGGTTTTTCGTATGTTATATATTTATTTTATTGGTTCTAGTTTTTAAAAATTTGAAACACAGATATACCATATGCCTCTGCCAACATCCCTTATTAGACCATTTCAATTTCAGTTTGTATTAAAGCTTGATATGGTTCTTAATTTTTATGTTCTTTATGTTTATGATAGTTATTCTCAACCATGTCCGGATAGTTGTGTTAAGTACTTTTTTGTGGATTCTTCGTAAACTTTCTGATGAAAAATACATATTTTATTTTAAAATGAATACATAACATTCATGTGTGTTCATTTATGTTCATGAACATTTGATTTTGTTTGTCTGCATTCGTTTTGGTAAGTATTCACGAACATGTTTATTTCCTAAATGAATGAACACGAACGACAAATCTCAATCAGTAACCGTTCATGAACATGTTCATTCCTTAATGAACAAGCACGAACAAGGCCGGCCTTGTAGCAATCTCTCTTAATATCTTAAGCTACACCCAAAAATCAAATCCCTTAAAAAATATCCACAACATGCTCATTGTTCATAGAATTTCATCAACCCTTCAAACCACCTTGATGTTGACAATTGACGAAATACTATGAACAAGAGCAAGTTGTAGCAACTTCTCTTAATATCTTGAGCTACACCTAAAAATCATCAACCTTTCAAAAGTTATCCACAACATGCTCATTGTTCATAGAATTTCATCAACCCTTCAAACCACCTTGATGTTGACGATTGACGAAATACTATGTACAATAGCAAGTTGTAGCAACTTCTCTTAATATCTTGAGCTACACCTAAAAATCATCAACCTTTCAAAAGCTATCCACAACATGTTCATTGTTCATAGAATTTCATTAATCCTTCAAAACTAACTTGATAGTGATGATTAACGAAATACCATGAACAAGAGCAAGATGTGGCAACTTCTCTTGGTATGCTGAGCTACACCCAAAAAGCAGTTTCATTAAAAATTTATACATGAAGTCATATATGACATGAAATCGTGCATCTTTTATTTTAATTTCTAAAGCTACAAAGGGTACTCTACATTCTATAATGGGGGCAATTTATATGGTTTTCACATAATGATCACTTAATGTAATATCTTTGACCATTAATGCTTGATATATTCATTAATTAATTTCACATATGTATGTATGTATATCTATATTGTAACAAACTAAGGGGCTGTTTGGTAGCCTCTTAATCAGCCTCTTAACCATTTAGGTCTGAATCATTTAGCATTCAGACTGTTTGTTTCAGCATCTGAATGGAATGATTAAGTGTTGAACCATTAAGCTAATAAGGGATGCTGAATGATTCAGCTCTTAACCATTTAGAGTCTCTTAACCATTCAGACCATATTAGGGGCTGTTTGGTTGATTAAGTGCTGAATCATTAAGAGGTCTAAATGGTTAAGAGATTCTGAATGATTAAGTGCTGAATAATTCAGCTATGCACCAAGTCTGAATGATTCAGCTCTTAATCATTTCATTCAGAGCTTTTTTTAGGTTGAAACAAATAGTCTGAATGCTGAACCATTCAGAGAGCTGAATGGTTCAGAGCCTCATTAAGAGGCTACCAAACAGACCCTTAATAATTCAGCACTTAATCAACCAAAACAGCCCCTAATATGCATTTGGTTGTGAAAGTTACATTTGTCGTTAACATATATCTATGGTTGTTTCATATGTAATCCAAATTAGATTTTTACACCTATGAGTGCGTTGCGACGCGTTAAACCATGATACGGTAACGGGAGTGCGACCAAACCCATCACATATTAAAGACGTGATAAGGTAGGTATCTGGATTAGTTTCACTGCATAGTTATTCGCTTCCATAAATCAAAAATCACTTTCAATATAAACATCATTACCTTGTAATACAAAACAAAATATTAAGAAGGATTGAAAAAGGTCTGCATAATAAATAATTAGACTTGCGGCTCTCAAGGGATTAGCGGAAGTTGAAAGAGCTGCTCGGAAGCTTGCTGAAGAAGCGAAAAATGCCTATATATACATTCTATTATTCCTTCTTATTAATATTATTATTCTACTTTTAGTACAAGGCCTTTATATAAATTCCTCACATTAATTACTCACTATCTAAACTAGAAGTGATCCCGCGCTACGCAGCCGGATAAACCAATTTTAAATGAAAGTTAAATGGAAATGTAGACGAAATAGTAATAATAACACTAATAAAAAAACCTAAACCTAAAATATTGTAAAAACAAAAAAAAAAATCTGTAGTTTTCCCCAACGCCAATCAGTTCTAGGACGTTTGGTTTATTTTTGGCCCATCGTGGTTTCTAGCCCGTGTCAATTTGGCCAAACTTAAAAGAACCCAAACGGATTTTAAACCTAAACTGGTTTGAGAAAAAATAATGGGTTATCTCTAATCTAATTTAATGTAATGGACACTTTTCGAGCCTTTTTTTCTCTATTTTGTGTCAAAGATGTTGAAATATAAGTTTCTTAGAAAAAACACTTCAATATCCATTTAGTCTCAATAATTCATTTATTCGGAAGTACGAATAGAGAACTTGAACCAATATGAATATCCCGTAATAATTGCAATGAACTCATCTCCTCACGTATCTTCAAATTATATTCTGTGCAAGGGTAATTTTTTATATAATGTTCCTAATAAGTAATACAATGCTTTTTAAGGCCGCCCGTAGAAAAGGAAGTGTAATCTATAGTTTGATTTAGTCAACAAATTATAATTTTTAAACATTTGATAAACAGTTAAATAACTTAATATTATTACATATCATATTAAATATTGTTATTTTAATTTAAAGAAATATAATGCATTTGATAAAATGTTAAAAAATTACTCTTATTACATATAATTAATAATATTTTCAATTTTATGTGTCGTGTCAACGGTATGGTATTTAGAAATAGATAACTTTAAGTCTATTTATTTGCTCCTTAGTTATATATAATAACATAATACTATTACTTATTTTGTTTTTATAAATTTCTTTAATTTTGTTTTGTTCTAATTATATATGTATCTCTACCTTATTTTGTTATTTATAAGTAAAAAAATTATTGTTAGAGAAAATGCATTTAGTTGATTTAATTATAATTATCAGTTTATTAAATAAAGGATTAATTAATTAGAAGTTTATATTAAATAATGTATTAATGATTTGATGTAAATTACAATGACACTACTAGAAAAAGTGTGTTTCTTGACACGCGTTTTATGACACGCATTGATTAATGACACGCAAAAACGTGTGTCATAAAAAAAGTGTCATGGTTTAAAAAACCTAGTTAACTAATGACACGCTTTTTAGCATGTCAAGAATTAAAACTCATGACGGAAATAAAAGAGGTGTGTCATCTCTTAGTGTCATTTATTTATATAATACTAATTAGCAATGAGTTTATGCAATAAGGTGTTGTAAGTTGTGCATGAATGGTGTTTTATGCTTTGTCCTATTGTATTTTGTGCAAGATGGGTTGTACAATACATGTCGTCCTCACCTCCTCCTTCATTACCTCACCTTTTGTATACGTGTCTGATTTGTGGCCTTACTTTAAACTTTTACACATATTATTTTTTTGTCTTTTCCTCTCACATCTCTCTCTCTCTCCACAATCCACATTTCAATCCAGATCTAGGTCCAAATTTATGATACCACCACCATTAAACCACTGTAACTTTCATCTCCTCTGGCCATCGCTTCGGTGATGACTTCCGGTGTCCGGCGAAGGTAAGTTTTTCATCTATTACCTTTGTAGTTGCAGCATGTAAGTTCATTATTTCTATAGATGTTTGTTTGATGAAGCATTTTACTAAAGAATTCATATTTTTTTGAATTATTAGAAATCATTTGTTTCGGAGTAGTCATTAATTGTTGATTGGATAGAATTTTGAGTCAAAATTCTTAAACTAATAGGATATATTATATATAACATAAATGCAAGTATCAGTTCAGTATCAGTTAGCTTGATTTGTATAATTATCATTACAAGTGTTAATATAAACAGTAGTACATCAGTAACAGGTATAATTCTATTATTATTACTATCAACTAATATGATTACCATTCCATATTTCTTCTCTCCTAATCCTGGTACGACACATATGTTCTTTAGATGCATCTGTGTTTATCATAATTCTTTAGTTAAATTTTGAATCATAATTGTAGGGAGGTGATGGCCTGATGTTAGAGAAGCAGTTAGCTGGTCATCGCCTTGATGGATTATTATGTGCTTGGTTTTGGGAGCAATCGGACTCCTCTAATTCCTTCAAGGTATTTGATAAATTTCTTTTGGATGGTTGGTGTGGTTTAGGAATTTTACATTTTACGAATATATGCTTTACTTTATTGTGGTCTTGGGTCCCTGGTTTAGAGGGGTTATTTGAATAAATCCATTAAAGGTATTTTCATGTCTTTTGTTAACGAGAAGCAAAACATTTAACGAGTTTGTCTTGGTTTCTTATGTTACTTATTTGTTTTTCTTTTGAATTTTCACATGTATTTGTACATATATTGTTAGCCATGGCAATGGATAGATTAGAGGCAAACGGCTTGATCGCGTAACATGTTAAAAATAAGAAGTTTTTATACAGGTATATATTAACTGTGCCGGAAATGATCCAAAGTTTGAACATGTGATGCGTTTAACACACTCCGCCGCAACGTGCAGGTATCTTGAATAATGAAGTTTATTGTATTTTACACGATTAAGATTCGATTTTTGAGGTGGGGTTGATCTTGATTAATGAAGTTTCTTGAACAACATGACCGTTCAACAACATGACACAATTTTGTCTTTACATCTATAATTTTCCATTTAGAGTTCTGAATCTGAATTATTTGTATAACTGTATATGATCGAAAACTCACATCTCATTGATAGTATATTATAGGTTCAAATATGTATTATTTGTGTAACTGTATATGATTTTAAGCCAACTTTGATTTGATTATAGATACAATAGTTTTCTGAATCTGAATTGCGATTGCATTTGACCATTTCAAGCAGACGAGTATTCTTATGAGTATATATCTACTTACATGTTTGAATGTTTGAGTGGTATCATATCATATTAATTATCTCTGAAATAATAGAATCTCCTTAAGGATTTAGACTTTATGATCATCGCGAACCATAACATTTTCATCTTATTAGTTTAATTGTTGTTTCAGGTTTGGGGAGGAGTAGAAGTTTACACGAATGCGGATACGGATGCCATTCGTGAAGAATGGTCAGGTTATGCAGCAACCTTCATTTTGAAGTGATCCGTATTTTTAAGTCTAGACAACGTAATTTATTGACACAATATTTTTTGTAACCATTTAATACTTGTAGAAATCAACAAATGCTTATATTGTAATGGGTTTTTGGTATCTCTATATCTATATATATATATATATATATATATATATTGCAAAGGGATTAATCCTACATGTCATACTCTTATGCATTCTCTCTTTTGAGAGATGCCACATAGGATGTGATGTGGCAAGTGTAAACCAATTAAAAAAAAGGAATAAATATGATTTAAACCAATCTATTATAATCTTTAACCTAATCTATTAAATACATAATCTACTAAATCTAAATATTAAAACTTTACAATTTTTTCTCCCATGTTTCCCCCATAACTTTTAAACGTTAATATCTTTTATATACGAGATTTTTTAAAGAAAAAATTACACCAAATTAACGAGCGTTTTATTATCTTTCCAACGAGTACCATAGTGCTATATAAAAATCGGAGAAAAAATGATTATTTTTTGTAACCCGACAGGTATTGTGTCAGGTTTGGGATTAGTTTAAAAAAATTGTGGGTTTGGGTCGGGTCTGGGATTAGGTGATACCCGACCCGATTACCTGAAACAACATACCCAAATTCCCGAACTATATACCCGATCATATACCCATGAATTTTTTAACGCATCACATAACCCTTAGACTAATACGTTCGATATTTCAATAATTAACTTTTTTTCTTATTTCATGTTAGTTCTTTTTAGAATGATCGATTACAAACTTCCGAATTCATTTGTAATGACACTAGATTTATACACCGGCGCAGAGATTCATTTTTTTATATTTGAATATGATAACTTATGGCAGAGATTTGTTTAAAATAATAATAATAATAATAATAATAATAATAATAATAATAATAATAATAATAATATATTTTATTATGTCATATTAAATATTTCAACCCGGGACGCTCCCGGGATAAAAACTAGTATATATATATATATATATATATATATATATAATATATGCATATTATTATGGAGAAATTTATTGATTTTGTAGCTTATTAGTGCACTAATCCAGGTTATTATAGGAAAATTAGCAGGTTATTAATAATATACGTAGTAAAAAAAATTAGCAAAAAAAAACATGACACGCAAAATGAATGTCATAAGAGCGTGTCAAAAACGAGTGTCATGAATGCATGTCATGAATGCTTGTCATGAATGTGTGTCATGAAAAGATAACATGCGCCTGCATGTCATATTATTTTTATGACTCTGCCTACAATGACGTTCTTTTGCGTGTCATAAACACCCTTTCATGACGCGCAATGCGCGTCAAGAAAGACCTTTTTTCTAGTAGTGTGATGTCCTTCTATAATGAAGTTAAATTACCTTGTTTTTTTTTAACATTAACTTTCATTAAAACCGGCTAGCCCTCAAAAACGAGAGCCGCCAACCGCTATACACACATATACAAAGGATATAAGGACCAGTCCTTCCATACAATACATTTAAACTTAGATCTATACTTCAACCAAAAAAAGGACATCGACTTCACATCCGCCACCACTTCAACGATCTTCTTGGATGAGTTTTCAAAAACCTTTTTATTCCTTGAATTCCAAATAACCCACATAGTGACCATAAAGCATCAAGAAGTCTTCAAAATCGTAAGCAAAAAACGGAGTTAACTTACACCAATTACAAATGATATTCCACACCCCGAAGGCAAACTTGTAGCCCACTATCAAATGCCGAAGATCTTCGTCCTCAGCGTTGCATAAAGGGTATAAGACATCCGCAGTATTAATCCTCCTACTCGCCAAGGCAAGCCGAGTAATAGTATAGATAATTAATCACAAACACTTTGTCTTACACATAACAAAATTGTCATATACATATTAAAAGTTATCCTACATATATCGAAACTATCAATACATTTATCATACACACATCAAAATTATCATACATGTATTCTACACATATAGAAATTCATCATACATTTATCGTACACATATCGAAATTTATCATTCACCGTTTTTTTTAAGAATATATTTTGGAAATAAATTATGAGATTCCTTTATTTAACTAATTTAATCACTTATTTAAAATTAAATGCAATTATTTACTAGAGCATTCCAGTTTGTTTAAACTTATTTGTTTACCGAGAAAATTTTCTGTAAAAAAGGATTCGTAACATAAAAAGTGTAGGAAAGATTTCGGGCCTTTGGTATAAGGAATCAATGGAGAGATTGAAAGAGAGAAATATACGTTAGAGATTTTGAAAAAAAAAAAAAAAAAAAAAAAGAGGGAGAAAGATAAAATAGGTTTAGCCTACAATTGTTGACTTTTTTTAAGTTCCACCCCATTTTTAAAAGTCCATAACTTTTTCATACTACATTATCTTTTTAAAAAATTACAACATAAAAACATGTTTTTGTCCTCTTCATTTACGTACCTAATTGCTATAGTTATTGCTTGAAATATATTAGTGATTCTTGAATTTAGTGCTTGATATGTTAAGTTATTATATTTTATTTTCTATATTGGTGTATCTATTTGGTTTTTTTCAAAGTAGTATGTAGTAAGGCTATTGGGTATACAGACGAGAAAAAGCTTGTCACGTAGGAAAAAGGTGACTTGGGACGGGGCAGGGGGCGGTGTTGGTGTCCAGAACGGGGGCACGTGATTGGTAGAGGCATTGGTGGGTGATGGTGGTTGGTCCGTCTCCAATGTCTCGGAGAGGACATAAGGGACGGGGGCACATGGGATGGGGGGGGGGGGGGACATGGGAGAGGGGTGGTGTTGATGTCCAGGACATAGCAAAATGTGAAGAACAGGGGTGTGCCCCGTCTGTTTACCTGTTAGCCTAATTAATGCAATTGATAAGCTTTTTCATATTAAATAGTTATATGGTATTCACAAAATCCAAAGTTTACCAAATTTTTATTTTTATACAATGAGTTGTTCTACTATTGCATCCATATACTCAAATTAATTGAAGTGGTCGTATTCTAATATGAACAAACTATCTTAACTATAGATGCAGATGGTAGGTTTGAAGCATGAGTGGTTTCGAGGAAAAGCAAAGATGAAGGCAAAAGAAGACGTGTGTACACCGCCCCAACCAGCAAATCACACAACTTCACCATATCGCTTCAGGGATAAAACCAAAGATGGGCAGATGCTTCCTCTCTCTATCTCCCTCTCTCTCTCTCTCTCTCTCTCTCTCTCTATATATATATATATATATATATATATATATATAGATATATATATATATATAAAGTGTCCTAGACCACGTGTGTGTTGTCAGTCGCGTGAGAGCCATGCGCGATGGAGTGGCTGAGATGGTGAGATATTCCGACACGTGTCGCCCATCCGGTAGCACATTTGGGTAAGTTTCCCCCATAAACTTTCTTGACAGGAGGAGCCTGGACCATTGGAGCCTGGGTTACTGGGGCTACAACGACATAGTTTTTACTTCTGAATTTCCGCTTCCTGGAGTTAGAACCGGTATTGTCTACAGCGACTCTTGATGATTCAGTAGTAGGGGTGGGGGTCTTCTCAGCTGGTTTCTTAGTACCTTTCCTAACCAGATTTCCCTTTTTCACGTGCTTGTCAGTCAAAGAGGCTGCAAGCTGGATGGCTTCTTCCACCGTAGTGGGTTTGCTTCCAGTGACTACGTCTTGAATCAGGTCAGGTAATCCCTCGATATATTTCTCGATTGCTCGAGAGACCGGCGTAACCATGTGTGGAACCAATATGCTGAGTTCATGATATCGAGTATTATACACAAGATTCTCACCACTGTCTTGTTTCAGCCCATGAAACTCATCCTCCAATTTCTTGATTTCGTTCCTAGGGCAGAATTTGGCGATCATGAGTTCCTTAACCTCAGCCCAAGACAAAGATAAAGCAACATCAGCGCCCCGATTGCGCTTTTCGCCGTTTTACCAAGTTAATGCCCCCTTTTGAAGGACACTGGTGGCATAGCGAACGCGGAGTTCATCAGGACACTCGCTGTTCACAAAGGTGCTCTCCATGCTTTCAAACCATTGGAGGAGGCCAGTAGCACCCTCCTCACCAGTGAATTTTGTGGGGTTGCAGGAGTTAAAGTGTTTGAAAGTGCATCGAAATTGAGTCGCACCCTCTGTGTTGGCACTGTTACTATTCTGGGTTAACTCACTGACAAGATTTGGGATCACTGCAGCAATAATTTGCTCAGCGACTAAAGATGCGAGGCGACGATCAGAACGTTGTCCAGAGGCACGAACAGTGCGTTGGCTGGCATCACGGAGCATGCGGCGAGCAGACATCTACAAGGCAGTCAATGAATAATCATGAGATTAGAAAATGTAAGTGTATAACTGTACAGATGATTATGAAAGTATGAACTTGTAAGCAAAATATGAAGATCATGAAATACAAAATATTGTATATGAAACGAGAGTGTATTATTGAAAAACTTGCATAAAATGCTTGGATTGCCCTTGTCTAGCTGTAAAGCCCAACAAGAACGTTGACTTTTCAAAGGAATTGAACCCAATTGTGATCAAAGAAGACATGCTTTAGCCTATAAGTGGACACTCACTCCAGGAATCCCCAGGTAAGCATAACAGGTCCGTTATTGGATTTATGCGCTATGCTTGCCTATGCCAGAAAACCCAGTGTACAGGCATCCACCCTTCCAGATTGCACGTGTTCCATCACACTCATTAAAGCTCAACAACTTTGAAGGAGCAAAATAAGAGTATGCATCATGCCTAAGAGTGTCTTCATGAAAGGTACTGCTCCCGTTCCATGATGATGTAGACTTTCCACTCCTTGTAGGACACCATCTTTGTGCACCATGATGAAAGATGAGAAGAACTAGAGAAGAAGGGAAAGATAGGGAAAGGAAAGTAGAGGGAAATGGAAATTTAGGGAATATTATGCATGAAAGTTGAAGTTCGGTTATAGTCTAGGCCATTTTATCTAATAACCTAGTTCCCTATAACCATGGCTCTGATACCAATCTTTGACACCCCAACCGATGGCGGAATCATCGAGGTGTCACGTAGTGACGATTGTTCAAAAGCACATGGTACTAAAATGTAAATATATTATTGAATAATTTAAATTGTCTTACATAGATGAAATGGGAAAAAAACAAAAGTCTGAACGAAACATGAAATTTGAAATAACTTATTAAAAGCAAGCACTAAAATCCAATGCTATGGAACTAAGATCAAATTGCACCTGAAACATGTACAAAATAGGTTTTGTCAACATAAGAAATGTTGGTGAGCATTCCTAGTTTTAATACATATAGTAAGTTGGAAAAATGGTATACAATTCAAGTACAAAGCTACAGTGCAATTATGTAAACTATGTAACATACAAATGAGCGAAATCAATCCAGTGACTGTATAATGTACTAAATGAACCGTGGTGTACTTATCCAATAAATGGATAATAACTTAACAATGACCACAGATTCTCCGATGAAAAAGGGTGAGAATCAACCTAGGCAGGTTGTCAATCCAATAGCGCTATCCAATGTTAAGGTCGGCTTGTACAATGTTAATGATTTCACTAAGTACAAATATATTTCTACATGTAATGTCTAAGCATAAAGCACGTTTGTAAGCAAATGCACATAGTACTAGAATTGTATTGTAAAAATGTGAACTTGTATTTGTAATTTGTATAAGTGTACATGTAACACCCCAAAAATGAAGAAAAGCAAAAAAGGGATAGGAAATACTCACAGTTCGCGTAATAACTTGAAACTCTACCGAACAACGTGATGTGAATTAGGATTATCCCAAAGGATTAACCTAAAGAAACAGATAACTTGTAAGGGAATGAACTTAGAGTCTAAGCTATCTAGGATACAAGTAGTTCTAGGGTTTCTAATTTGGGGTAAGTAATTGTTTAATTAGGTAAATTGTTAATAAATAAAAGAAACTTGGAAAATAATTAAATAAAAGACTATTGTATTGTTTTGATTAAGGATGATCATGCTATAAGGTTTTAAGTATGAAAAATAATTTTTATAAAATGATTTTCTCAAAAATTGAATATTTAGTATATTTATTTCTATTTGTCAAAGATATAATTTTAATATCTAAAAATATTAAAATTAAAGAAATTTCAAATTAAAATTTTGGGATAAAAATATTGAAAAATGAATTTATTATGATTTATTTATGATTTAAAATAACAAAAATCAATTAAAAATATGAAACAAATGATTTTTCTGAAATAAAATTTATTTCTGAAATGTTTATTGATCTACAAGTTTAAAATAATTTTTGTGAAATTTTATAAAGTCGTTTAGATATTTTTATAGAATTTTAAAATTATAATTGAATAAAATTGTAATATTTATAATATATATAAAATAAATGATTTTTGAAAAACTAAAAATTGTATAATAAAGTTTATCATTTGTAAATCCTAAAATAATTTTTGTAGAATTTATAAGTCATATTAAGTATTTTAAATATATTATAGAGTTTATTAATTTATAAAAGGAAAAAGGAAAAGTTGATAAAAAAAAAAAAAAAAGAATGCTACTGCTGAGAAATTGAACCCGCGTCTGGGCCGGTCCAGATCCTTATCACAAGTGTGGCTCACCACTGAGCCACACCCTGAGAACGATTCTAAACCAGAAAAACAATGTATTTGTATTATGACTGTGATGAGTCATCTTCCCCAACGAACCCTAAAACTATAATCGAACCAGAATGATTTCGATCATCAAATTAATCATAGGGCTTTTATTACCCACCCTGATGTAACACCCCAACCGATGGCGGAAACATCGGGATGTCACGTATTGATGATTGTTCAGTAGCTCATGGTAAATAATAAATTTCATCATATGATTTAAATAAATTACATACAATTGTTCTACAAGATTTCGTACATCAAATTGAATAAAACTATGCACACATCTTCAAGCATTAATTCAAATCTTCAAGCAAGTAGAACCTGAAACATGTTAAGTTGAAAATATTTTGGGTCAACAAAAGTTGGTGAGAATTACATAGGTTTTGATAATCGAATAAAATTGTTGTGCAATTCATGTGTCATGGCAATCTAGTCCATATGTGAAAACATACTAGAAGTAAATCAAGTGCATAATCAACCCTTGTGACTGTTGTATTGTGGTACATCCCATACGCTCATGGTTCACTCGTTTATATTGCAGTAACAAACACCCACGCTACCTTTGTAGGAGGCACGTATCTGGGTGGGATTGTCAGTCCAATAGATCTATCAATGTATACCGTTTGGCTGATGAATGTTTATGCTAGAATTGTGCTTACCCTAGTCATGTTCAAGACATAATGCAACATAGAAATACACATAGACACATTGATGATTGAATTGCATATAGAATGTTGTAACATGTTTCACCCCAAAAATGGTGATAAATAGAAAAGGGGCTATGTAAAACTCACCTTAGCAAAGTATTAAGTCTCGAGAAATAGAATATGTGTAGCCCCAAAGTTGCCAATTACAAGAGCTTATAATCAAAGCTTCAAGTGTAGAAGTAATAGACTATAGAAGAAAGGTATGAGGGAAAGTTTAATCGGATTGAAACAATTAGAGGTGCAAAGTATAATGGGTCATAGGTGGGTTTTTATACTAGTTTTGGATTCAATTAGCCATTAAAATTGGTCAACACCATAAAGTAAGGTTTTATGATGAATTGACTATTTGACTAAGACTTTGACTAGGACTTTGACTATTTGACTCAAGGCTTTATTTAAAAAAAAATCTTGTATGTGAAAAAAAAAAGAATTTAGAATCATATTATTATTATTATTATTTATATACATTTATGTATGTATATAAGTTGTGAGTTAGGATAAATAAAGACTTAGGCACATTTGTATAATATTAATGATAAAGGTGTAATAAAAAATATATATATATAAGGGCTTTTTATGTATTAAAATTTTTGCGAAAATTTTGCGATGTTACACCTGAGCCGAATCCAACCATACATTTAATTGAAACATACTGTGTAAGAATCGATGTATACGCGAACAATTGAAAACGCACACAACTTCCTAAAAAACGATCGATGTGATATATGTGAACGAAATTGATGAGAGGGGTTTGTTAATCGGCGATTTGTGCTTGTAATGGCACAATCAATTTATACTAATCACTCGGTCTCGTAGTTTTGGAAGTTTTGACCCGTATTAATATCTTATATGCGTATTAGGCTTCAATTAGGAAAGTTTTTAAGACGATTGGCGTGGTAATCACGCTGTATAAGTCGGTCCAAGCATTCCATAAACGAATTGTTTTTAAAAAAACACGGATTGTGCTTGATTCTCGCAGTTGACTTTATAAAGTCAACTGTGCAGAAAATAATGAAAGGTTAAGTTATTTAGGTTTGGTTAGGAACACAAGGAGAGTTGTAGCCTAGAGGGTTGGCTGCTGTTTGCTGATTCCCCACCCGGATCAGACTCGGGTTCGAGTCTAGTCACAAACATCTTTTTTTTTTAAACAGATTTGAGGGGAGAGGGATTGTGGGCTAGTCTGCTGGGCTCAACTTTGGTGGCCTGATCTGGGCTCCAAAAATGGTACAAAGGGTATGTGGTTTGAGTTATAACTTTGGGTTTAGTTTTATTAATAAAACAATGTTTATTACTAACATTATTATTATTATTACTATTATTATTATTATTAAAGAATTTCTCAGTTACGATAACGATTCGAGTAAATAGTTAATAATCGCAAGAAACGAGTTCGCAACTTTTATTATTGAATCGAAACTTCGAATTACAAGGATTATAAATATAAATACATGAAATGAGAGGGACTAAAGTCGGACAAAAGATAAAATGAAAGGTGACGGATGTCACACGTTTATCCCGTCTGCACCCATAAAAATTTTCAATCGCCCCATTGGATTTTTGAAACTGTGGAAAAGCAAGGAAATAAGCCTTCCTCTCCCCCTTTATAAGCCTTGAAACTAAATCTGTGATCCATATGCTTGGTAGAAAGGTTGGTGTGTATATATTTCTCCCTGTTTATTTTTCGGCGTGCAAGGACTTGGTGAAAATGTTGCAGGACTCCCTTAAATTGATGCGAAAAAATAAGCTATTTGTTTTTTTAAGTGCAAGAAGCTAAAATATGTAAAAGTATGGTGACAGGCAAAGTCACGTTAACTTTTAATATGCTTTTCTTTTTATTTAATTTCTTTTTACTTTATTTTACTTGTCATTTCATTTACTTTATTGTCTATTATTCTTTATAAGGTTAAATAAGATTCCAGGTAGATAAGATCAAGTACAATGAGTGAGACTATAGTCTAATGTAGATAATTCAAATGAATCTAACTATTAAGTTCGATTCTAGATATGTAAATCTAAGAATTTGAAAACCGTTTTAACCAGGTAATATCTGAGTTACTTGTTTGTATTAATAGCTTGAGTCCTTATGATAATTTTGGTTGATGTTTCAAAACTACTACAATTAGCCGAGATGTATCCACAACTTTAGATTTTAGAATTTAGTTATGCATATGTAACGACATTTAAATTATTTTGGCTTTTGGTTTCCTTTTGTTGATTATATAATTTTAGTATTATTATTTTTGGTATAAGACCTGACCTGACCCGACCCGGGCTACCTGATTGATAAACGACCTAGGGGCTTAGAGATTCCACACCCCATGAAAGAAATTCCTGTGCCGCTGGTAACAACTTGAGTTTAGAATTAGTTTGTATTAATACATATTGCGATCTTCTTAATAAAAGGTAGACGTTGTTGTCAATCAATTTAGTTACTTGTGTTAGTAAGAGTTAATTGCAGTTTTCGTCCCTGTGGTTTACCTAAACTAACAGGTTCAGCCCAGACTTAACACCCTGAGTACCTGTGTTTTCATTTTCTAACAGTTTAGATCCCTGAGACTAACGCCGTTAGTTTTAGGGTAAATTGACTAATATACCCCCATCTTCTCCGACCACCACCTACAACACCACCTGCAACACCAATCATCACCACCACCACCACCTGCAACACCAATCACCACCACGACCACCACCTGCAACCCTAGAAGAAATAATAATAATAATAATAATAATAATAATAATAATAATAATAATAATAATAATAATAATAATAACAATGAAAATCGTAATTAAAAGAGAAAGAGAGAGGTAGTGAGGTGTTGAAGTGTGTTGAAGACTAGTTGTCTGCTTCAGTGGTAACAATGAAATCAACAACAGCAGTGGTCAAGTAAATAATAATATCTTCTCTTTCACACTTTCCTACAAATAAATAATAATAATAATAATAATAATAACAATGAAATCAACAACAGCAGTGGTCAAGTCTCTTCCGGCCAAACTCTTCCTCCGGCGTAATTATAATGATCTGTCACTCACCTCCGGCCAGTCTCTTCTCCGGCCAAACTCCTCCTCCAGCGGCCAGTCTCTTATCGGTTTGGTGGTGGCTCGATGGGACAGAAGGATTACCGGGTTGTCACGAAAAGATGTATGGGTTCGATTGGTTCACAGCAAAGACAGAGGAGGAGAGGGTTGTATCATCGGGTTGAGGAAATAACTCACCGGAGAGGAAAGAAGACGGCGGCGGCCGGCGGCCGGAGATAGTGGTTAGTGGCTGTAACACCCCAACCGATGGCGGAATCATCGAGGTGTCACGTAGTGACGATTGTTCAAAAGCACATGGTACTAAAATGTAAATATATTGTTGAATAATTTAAATTGTCTTACATAGATGAAATGGGAAAAAAATACAAAAGTCTGAACGAAACATGAAATTTGAAATAACTAATTAAAAGCAAGCACTAAAATCCAATGCTATGGAACTAAGATCAAACTGCACCTGAAACATGTACAAAATAGGTTTTGTCAACATAAGAAATGTTGGTGAGCATTCCTAGTTTTAATACATATAATAAGTTGGAAAAATGGTATACAATTCAAGTGCAAAGCTACAGCGCATTTATGTAAACTATGTATCATACAAATGAGCGAAATCAATCCTGTGACTGTATAAATGTACTAAAATGAACGGCGGTGTACTTATCCAATAAATGGATAATAACTTAACAATGACCATGGATTCTCCGATGAAAAAGGGGGAGAATCAACCTAGGCGGGTTGTCAATCCAATAGCGCTATCCAATGTTAAGGTTGGCTTGTACATGGTTAATGATTTCACTAAGTACAAATGTATTCTACATGTAATGTCTAAGCATAAAGCATGTTTGTAAGCAAATGCACATAGTTCTAGAATTGTATTGTAAAAATGTGAACTTGTATGTGAAATTTGTATAAGTGTACATGTAACACCCCAAAAGTTAATAAAAACAAAAAGGGAATAGGAAATACTCACTTTCGCCAAATAACTAGATGACTAAGCGAGCGTGAAAATGCGAGCAATCCAAAGACTCAACAACGAAACTAGTCTAATTTAGAAGAAAATAAACCGAATAGGAAAAAATATCAAGCTTCCAATTCGCCAATTACAAGAGCTTATAATCAAAGCTTCAAATGTAGAAGTAATATACTCTAGAAGAAATGTATGATGGAGAGTTTAATCGAATTGAAACAATTGAATTAGAGGTGCAAAGTGTAATGGGTCATAGGTGGGTTTTTATACTAGTTTTGGATTCAATTAGCCATTAAAATTGGTCAACACCATAAGTAAGGTTTTATGATTAACTGAATATTTGACTAGGACTTTGACTGTTTGACTAAGACTTTGACTAGGACTTTGACTGAGACTTTGACTGAGACTTTGACTGTCTCAGCGGACCGCGAAAGCTAAAAAAATCATTTTTTTTCTAATTTAATCAATTTTAAGTTCTGGACTTGTTTCCTTCGGTTTCTAAGTTGTTTTAGGACCGAAAACATACTTAAGGCTTTGAGTATCAAGGTCTGAAACATACGTGTTCGGGTGTAGTTGTGAGTATAAAACGTGCATACTTTTACTTATAAAAATTATAAGTTTTATTAAATTGTGAATTTTGGTCCTATTAAAATACGAGGGTTAAAAATGAAAATTTTGAAATAATTGAGGAACCAATTATGCACATTTATGAAAAGTGAAGGGTGCAGGTTGTCACAGTGGCTGCTGTTGACAGAAGAGGTGAAGGGTTTCTACTGTTGACAGAAGGTTTCCGATGTGTTGCAGGTGGTGGTGGGTGGGTGGGTGGGTTGGTTGGAGAAGAAGATGGGGGAGGGTGGCGGTGGAGATGGAGATGGTGGTGGTGGTGGTGGTGTTGCAGGTGGTGGTGGGTGGGTTGGTTGGAGAAGATGGGGAGGGTATAAATATTATTTCATCCACAAACTGAAGGGTATAATAGTCATTTCTCTACAAATTAACAGACAAGCCTAACGGCCGTTAGTCTCAGGGATCTAAACTGTTAGAAAATGAAACCACAGGTACTCAGGGTGTTAAGTCTGGGCTGAACCTGTTAGTTTAGGTAAACCACAGGGACGAAAACTGCAATTAACTCTATTAGTAAAAACGAAGACGCAAAACACTATATCCTAAGCTTACATGCTTCATGGATGGAAAGAGTTAATAAGACCTATTATATAAAAGTGGAGGTATACACACGACAAGTGATCGTTGGGTGGAAGATTAAGGTAAATTCACATTCTTTTTTTTTTTTTTTACATAATAATAATACTTTCATTAAAAACCATAACAAATTACAAGACCATAGCAGGTAAACGGGCAACAAGCTACATCGCGACCCCCTTTTGAATTGCAAAACCCATCCTGCTAAAAATAAAGCATTGGTTCTTGGAGGATGAAGAATTGCTATGCACGACCTTTTGCACCCGATTCAGGAATTAGATTGCTTCATGGGCAAGAGATCCAAATGTCTCAAAAACAAAGGGCACAAACACATGTTGGTTCTCTAAACATGTTGTTTCATGTTACACTCCAAGATAGTAAATTATTCCAAAGCTACACTCCAAGATAGTAACCTTTTGGGTGGATTAAATGGGTAATGTTAGAAAAAAAACTTTATGTTGAATGTCTTGTTAATTAAAATACCATCCTTGGAAGCCCTATCAACAACTATTTCCTCAATTTTTGTTGGAAATAATCTTGATCGGGTCAATGTCGAGTCGAATGGGTACGAGTTGAAACCGAGTAGCATTAACGGGTCAGTTAGGTTGTTGCGAAATTAGTGTAGCTTGACCAAGTAAAACAGAAGTGGAAGCATGGAGCAGGCTGACCGTTTGAGTTGTTACCTAGTTTTAAGGAGACGTGGCTTTAGTTGGCATGTGTTTTATTTGTTTGTTTAGTGTATAAATATAGCAGTAGATAGGTTCTATTTTTGTACTCCTTTCAATTTCAATAAAGAAGGTTTAAGCAGTAAACTTGTTCAGTGAGTTGTGTGTTTAATATTAGGGGCCTGAACCAACAATTTTGTGTCTAATATGTGGTTAGGGCCACAAACTAGTGATCACATCTTTATCATTTACGACTTTGCAAATATGGTAAAGGGTTACATTTGGACACTATGCAAGTGACTTGCCATGAATTGTCATTCGGTAGGGAAAACAAAAGGAATCCCAAAATGCCTAGTATTTCCATCTTTACACAAGAATGAGCTACAAGCATTAATTATGACCACATCATGGCATTTATGGAGAGCACGTACGAAACGACCAATGCTTCAACAAATGGGGGATTTCAGTTGATAGAACATGCTAGGAGATCAAGGCAATGAGCTTCCTATCATTTATGAAGAGCACATACGAAACGACAAATACTTCAACAATATGGGGGATTCTAATTAAAATAACATGCTAGGAGGTGGCAAAAAATCTCGTGTAGTGATGCTTTATGAGTTTATGGGTTTCTTTTCTTCGCAACATTTACGACGGGTTTATTAATGTTTCCGGCTTGGTTGAGTACAATTGCTGGTAATGGGGTGTGGGCTAATATAGCTAAGGTTGTTTCCCAACTCTATACGTATGATATTATTCCTCTTTCTTTAGTGAAAGACAGATACGAAATGGGTAGGTGAGAAAACTGGCATCACATCCTGGGAGGGGGGGTGATAACATTGTTTCTGAAACTGTATTTGGTAGAGATAAAAATGATGTTAAGTTTCTAATTGGTTGTCTTTAGGCACCTTTTCTTGAAATTGGTGTCGCATCCTAATGGTGTAGTCGAAGATAGTCAACTTAACGATTTTGTTAATGAGTTATTTTGTGTCCATCTTGTTAAATGTGAGGATACATGGGATTGGGATTTCGATTTACAAAATGAGTTTTCGGTGAAATCTTTCAGATTAGTTGTTGATCGGATTGTGCTGCATGATGGATCTAAACCTACTAGGTGTAACAAGTATGTCCCTAGAAAGGTGAATATTCATGTCTGGAGAGTATTACCAGAAAGGCTTCCTACAAAATGAATCACAATAAAAGGTGGTTTGAAATTCAACACATTAATTGCCCTATGTGTTCTTCTCTTCTGTTGAATCTTCTGAGCATGTATTTGGATCATGCAACATATCTTCTAAGATTTGGGATGCTATCTATAGGTTAATGTTATCTTTCCGAGCGTTAAAAATCCATCTTTGATTTTTGAGTGGTTGGATTCCTTCACATGGTTGAAAGAGAAATGACTAGGTGGTTCATTTGGCGTGTTAGGAATGAAGATGTTTTTGGGACTAAAATCCTTTTTTTTTAAGTTATGTCGTTTTCTTTATGTGGTTTTCTACTCATATGAAAAGTTGTAAGTTGGGTTGGAATGACTGTACTAAAAACCCACTGCTTGTCATGTAATCTCTTCTTTTTTCCCTGATTAGTGATTTTTTAACTAGATAGTCTATATAAAGTTGCCTTTAAAAAATAGAGCGAACCTCTTTAAGCCCCTTCTTCTAGTCTTTATCTTGAATCTTTCTTATTGTCTTTCCCTTTAATCTTGATATCTACTCTAACATTAACAAAGCATTAGGGGGGGGGGGGGGGGGGGAGCTTTCAATATTAAGATGAAAAAGACTATCAAAGAAGGTCCCACCCTGCTTGTGTCCGATAGCTGATGATGTGTGTAACGCATGCTCCTGCTACGTGGTTGGTGTTATATATAGAAGGTCTTGGTTGAGAGTATCGGATCTTCACTTAGGAGTGATCTCCTCAATGCATCCATTGTTCAATCATCTGCTGCTGATGATCTTTTTGTCGTAGACGGTCTTCTGTTGGCAATTGAATCAACTCTTACTGCTCGAGTAGACGATCTTCAGCTTGGTGAGTGAATCATCTTCATCCTATAATAAATAAGGACATTGATACCACCTATTATAGGTCAGGTCCTATAGCTATAGTGTAAATTCCCTACAATTTCAACATGTATCACCACCATCCTAAGGAATATGTACTTCCCTCTATATCTACTTTTCTAGCTTCTTGCCTGCATGCTTTACACAAATTTAAGTTCCTTGGGGAAGGAGACTTCGTTTCTCATTTTTATTTCAAATAATTCTAACTTAAGTAAACATTTAACTACTAATGGGGGTGGGAATGGGTTTGGCTCATTGAAAAAGGCAAAACCTTTTAAAACACTTTAGTTTGAAGGTCTTGGATTCAAATCAGTTTTGACAACAAAGTTGAAGAATTTCGCTTTAAAAAAAGGTAGAAATTTAACTGAAACACATGTTTTCTTTTTTACTAATAGTCGATATAATGATCACATTTTTAACAGAATTTTTCTAGCAATATAATACAAATTAAAGTGCATAGAAATTTAACAAACGTATCTTCAATGCCTTTATATTCTTATACGTTCCAATTGACTTTTTTTGTACAAATGAATAACCTTTTGTTGTAAGTGAACTTTGCTCTTGCACCAAATGGCAAAACAAATACCTATTTGGTGTTAATAAATATAAGGTTTCGAATATATATTATCTCTTCTTGTTTAGGAAGGTTAAAACAATGAAACTCAGGTTTATAGACAAAAGTTAGATGAATAAGACATGTACTACTTTGTCCTTACAGATGAAACATGCCAATCCTTCAAAAATCTTCCGCGCTCATTGTTCATAGAATTTCATCAACCCTCCAGCATACCTTGATGTTGACGATTGACGAAATATCAGACGGTTAGAGCACGAAGAATTTCCTAGTAGATGTATTTACCAAACATGGTAAATGGTGGTGCCTTTGTCCGGTATAGTGCTTCTTTACCAAAGTCTAGTCCCCTTGCCTTTTTAATGAATTTAAAAACTGCATTATATCCATCTTAAATGAGTATGAATGATTGGTTGGGTAAGAGATGGTGGTGATATGTGGCCGAACGGCCGCTTTGTTAAACATACTAAGCCAAACATTGTAGTATAAGATCATGTGTTATGGTTTTATTTTTTTAACCATTATTTCATAAAGTTATTGTCGGCTCACTAATACATCATCACACCACTCTCAATAACTTATTTTTATTTTCATCTTAGAGTGTAATGGTTTCACATGTTTCTTTATCCCCACCCAATAAAATAATATTTAAACTATATAAAAATAAAACTTAAAAAAATAAAGAAAAATAAAAAAATAGAAAAGGGATGATGTGTAATTATTTGATTGGTACTTCCAATTAACTAATGGGGCAACATGGAAAGGCCGCAAGTGGGATGACGTTAGTGCCTTCACGCCTAAAAACTTTAACTCCTTTTGAAGCCTAGGTGTTCTGGCGTATCACCTCTCACGCCCCAAATGTGGTCCACGTAGCTTGGGCGTGAGACCAAAACAATTAGCCTAATTTAACCAAGATTTTAAAAACCGGTTTTTATAGCGTCTTATGTTGGGCTCAGAAACGGTTTAACTAGTCATACTGGACGGTTTAACCGGTTGTACGAAAGGGTTCAACCAGTTTGTTGTACCGACCAGTTTGAAGTGATTTTTAAAACACCGAATTCAACAACTCTGGTTTGAAGACTTTATTCATTGGTATTTAGGAATCATACATCCTGTCCCACATCACACACCAATAGGATACTGTCACATACCCTAGAATGTGATGTCACACCCTTAGAATGTGATGTCACGGGGTGTATGAATCCCATAACCCTATTCATTACACCAGATATTCGAAAATTTGAAGGATGACGTGTCACCACTTACCCAAACCAAAGACATATACACCTCCCCAGTCTAGACTATTTATTCCATTATTATTAAAACAATAAAAAGAACAAGGCTTAGGGCTGTTCTTAACCAAGGAAGGGTTTATGCAAGGGCGAAGGTATATAAGGGCCAGGGGTGGCCCTGGCCCCCCCTGTTTTTTGGGGCAGTATTGGAAATTTAGGATTTTCATAGGTAAATTGAATCTGGGTTGAGTCCGGCCCCCGCCGATTTGCCACTACCGATCAAAAAAAATTGAGTCCGGCCCCCTCCGATTTAAGAACCAAGCTTCGCCACTGGGTTTATGTCATCTGTTTCGTCACATTTTAGGTTATGTCTCTCTTTAATCTTTATTATTGTAACTTAACCACACAATCTTTATTGTAACTCTTCTCTTTTTGTGTTTAATGTTTAGAACCATTTGAATAATTTAGTGTGTTTTTGTTTCTTGAAATGATGGTAGCAGATGCTGTTGTGTATCTATGGAGGAAAATCAAGAAAATGCCTTTGTGGGTATTGTTCCAAAACACTAGGTATTATGTTATTGATCATAAAGTTAGGATTTTTTTCACATGGGTTTATGATTTTTGGTTTAAATTGTCTTCATTTCATGTTTTCATGATCATATGATGTGTTTTAGGAGTGTTTTTAGCAAAGGTGAGTTGAATTTGGAGATCGCGAAGATCGCGATCCCTGCAACTTTGGGTTTGATGGCAGACCCTGTTGCTTCTTTGATTGACACAGCCTTCATTGGCCATTTAGGTTAGCAGTTGTAACTAATTAATATGTTTAACATATGATTTGGCTAATGTAGGAAATTTAAGTTTATGAACTTTTTTGTCGGTTTAAAACGATATAGGACCAGTCGAGCTTGCTGCTGTTGGGGTTGCTATAGCGGTTTTTAATCAAGCATCAAAGATTGCTATATTCCCACTTGTGAGTGTCACAACTTCGTTTGTAGCCGAAGAAGATAGTGCCATAAGTTCATCATCAATTCTTGATGATATTGAGTTCGAACCGAGGTCAACTTCGGATAATGAGAAAAAGTTATTAATACCAAAACATGGTATGATTTGTTTGTGGATTTTGAATTTCTTCATTAAGTTAGTGACTTTTCAAACCGTTGTATTTGGTAACCACTTTCTACTTAAACGTGCGCTTGAATGATGATTTGTATGTAACAAAACGCCAAGTACGACGACTCAGAAGTATGTTTTTTTTAATTTATATGGTTTATTACTTAAAAAACGTTTTTGGGATTTGACCAGAGAATATGAACAAGAGAAGGCATGTCGCATCGGCTTCTGCGGCTTTGTTGATAGGTGCCGTTCTTGGTCTAACCCAAGCTTTTATGCTCATCGTCTCTGCAAAACCATTGTTAAGTTATATGGGTATAAAATCTGTAAGTTTTACAGTTATTCAAAGTAAAAAAATTACCTAATTGCCTCTTTATGATATCATTGATATAGATGGGTTCAGATGTTCCTTTAATGAAACAAATTAGTTATATTCATGCTGCAATTAATCCAAATTATGGTTCAGGATTCTCCAATGCTAAGCCCAGCCTACAAGTATTTGACCCTAAGATCCCTTGGTGCGCCCGCTGTTCTTTTGTCATTGGCTATGCAAGGAATTTTTCGAGGGTTTAAGGATACAAAAACTCCATTATATGCAATCGGTATGTTTTCTTATAAATTCACTATAGGTGGGAAAATGGGCAGGTCAAGTTGGGTAACGGGATAAGAAGGGCAGTATCTGACTTTTTGGTATTGGTCAATAAGTGTTGACCGAAAACACTTTTTATCCAAATTACTGAACTTCATATAACAGATTTTAACAGGTTTTATGCATTAAAATTACGTTTTAGGTCACTTTCGACCCGTTTGGATTGACCTACTTCCTTTTAAGCTTCATTTAATTTTTTTTTTGACCCGTGTTAGACCTATGAGATGTAGGGTTTAGCCCGGATCAAGCATTCATAAGTAAAACTACCAAATTCTAATCATGGGTAACGTTGATAAGAAAACGTTCCAATATTCATGAGCGTTATCATACTTCAAATTTGTATCTTGCATAACAAAGTAACACCATTTTACATTTAGTGATGGGAGACGTGGTGAATATCGTCTTGGACCCAATATTGATATTTGTATTCAAGATGAGGGTTACCGGTGCAGCCATTGCTCATGTTTTCTCTCAGTAAGTTTTATGCTTTAAGTTGAGATATAAATTTGCGTTATTTTTGTTATCTCTTTTGTGTTTCTTACATACCGTGTTTGAAGGTACTTGATCTCATTGATACTCCTATGGAAATTGATAGAACAAGTTGATCTATTGCCACCTAATATCAACGATTTGCAGCTTGGACGGTTTTTGAAAAATGGTAAGCATTTTTAGTTGACTTGATTCCTATATAATAATTCAAGAACTTTTGGTAATCCCATTTGTTCTTTTAGAAATACATACATGTTAACTTTTAAAGTCAACCTTGTTAGATTAATTTTGAAATTTGGGAAGGTAGTTTAGTTGACTACAGAAGTCAACTGTGTGAGGACACCATAGTTTTTTTTTTTTTTTTTTTTTTTTTTTATAAAAGTGACAATATCAACATATAACCTGGTCGTCATTTGGGTTTGATGGATTCAGGATTTCTTTTACTGGTGAGAGTGATTGCCGCCACATTTTGTGTGACTCTGGCAGCATCGTATTCAGCCAGATTAGGATCAACCCAAATGGCCGCCTTCCAAATATGCTTGCAGGTTTGGTTAGCAGCTTCTTTGCTCACTGATGGTTTGGCTGTAGCTGGCCAGGTAATGAAAATCGACTTTTGAAGTCATACTTTGTATGTACGAAATTCTGAACTTTTGATAACTTTAGCACAAATAACGTCTCTATACATAGTATGTTATACAGTTTATCGTATTGGTTATAGACTTATAGTTTTATTTAAGTTTAAATAGAGTCGAGATCAGAATCCGAACTGAAATTCGCTGATTTTAACTCAAAAGTCAAAGAACAATAGAGATAACTATAGTTCATCCAATTTCAAGCTCTACCTTATGATTTTGTGTCATTTATGCAGGCGATTCTTGCAGGGGCATTTGCTAGACAAGATTACGAGAGCGCCAAGGCAACTGCTGGTCGTGTACTTCAAGTGAGTTTGACTTTGACTTTGACCCGACTCACTTTACCTTTGTTCATTCGACACCTTTTGTAGTAAATCTGAACTTATGTCTCATATTAGTGTTCTGTTTTCACTTTCTGCAGTTAGGTTTGGCTTTGGGAGTCGTTCTCTCATTTATCGTTGGTGTCGGACTAACTTTTTCATCAGGACTGTTCACGAAAGACGTTAGTGTTTTGCAGATTTTGAGTTTAGGCATCCCGGTACCTCTATCTCCACCCTTTTCTATTACGTTTCCTGTAAATGGTAATTTTCAAGCTTATATTTAACAAAATTTGGCCCGTTAGTTTGTTGCAGCTACTCAACCGATAAATTCATTGGCATTTGTTTTTGATGGGATTAATTATGGCGCGTCTGATTTTCGTTACTCCGCCTTCTCAATGGCTAGTTCTTTTTTCTTTTCGCGGGTCCATCTAACATCTTGTCACTCATTTACATGCATGTAAATAAAACAAAATATATTTTTTCAGGTTTTGGTAGCTTTAGTGAGTGTTGTGTGCTTGTCGTTACTATCCTCCTCTTACGGGTTTGTGGGCATATGGGTTGCATTATCGCTTTTCATGAGTTTACGGGCCATGGCCGGTCTCTGGAGGTAACTTTTTTTTTTATTGCAAAGTCTTGGTATACATTTTTCATAACTTGAAGCTAAAGACTTGTTTTATGATTTGCAGGATCGGAACCGCAAGTGGACCATGGAGTTTTCTTAACATGTATTAGGTTCTTCACATCATATAGAAGAAATCAATTATGCAAGTTGTGTGTGTGTGTATAAGGTTGATTGATTTATTTTTATTTTCATACGTTGGTGGTTGATTAAACAAAAGTCAAAGCGTATAGGTTTGTAAATGAACCGAAAATTGTTCTATGTTAGTTGTCTATTAAGTGAAAAAATATAGTTATTATCTTCTCAAATTTTCAATTATTCGGTTATTTTGTTATTTGACTGAAAATATATATGGATTCTTATTTATTTATTTATTTATTTATTTATTTATTTAAAATGCTTTCATTAAAACAACGCCAAAACGGCCCTTAAAACGGGGACCGAAGGCTCAAACCACTATAAACATATACAAAGGAAAATGATGCCAATCCTTCCAAACAATCGTATAACATTTATATCTACTTTTAACCCAAAGGTACGTAAGGGACTTAACTCTTGCCATGATCTTCTCCACATTAGGACGCGTGCCATTGAAAACCATGTCGTTTCTAGTGTACCACAACGACCACATAGTAACCACTATAATCCTGTGCACTATGTTCTTCTTTTTCTTGCAGCCCTGCACTGATTTGTAGACTTCCAATAGATCTTTAACCTCAAAAGCATATATCGGATCTAGCCGGCACCATTTACCAATCTAATCCCAAACACTTGAAGCAATAAAACAATCCGAGAGGATGTGCAACACTGTCTCATCATTGTCATTACACCAAGTGCAAATTCCATCTGCAATACTAACGTTCCTACGTAAGAGAGCAATCTTTGTTGGAAGCCTATTCATCTCCGCTCGCCAAGCCATAATGGAACATTTCAAAGGAACCCATGAGACCCATTTGAAGTTAAAGTTATCCCCAAAATCCGATCTTTGCATCAACATTTTAGTCGTTGCATTGGTTGAGAATTCCGCATTTGTTGCAGCAGCCCAAACCCATTCGTCATTCCCCGAGCCAGCGTCTATCCCATTTAACAAATCGCATAAGTTAACCCATTGGACCAGCTCATCTGTCGAGACCATATTGTCTATCCAATCAGCTGTAACCACTCTTTTATTATATACCACTGCAGTCCGCTCCGACACCCAACACTTCTTATTGTCTCTAACCTGTATAGCAGTGGGAATTTATATTTAAGAGCACAAATTCCAAGCCAAACATCCAGCCAGAACCTGACAGTATTTCCGCACCCCACTTTTGCTCGAATATAAGTGAACAGCTCGAATATGGATTCTTATTTGATTCATCGGTTTGGTTAACCATTATTTTATTTGGTTCAGTTGTATAGGTGTGTAAACGCCAAACGTTCAGTGAGTTGTTCGTTTTCCGTTCAATAAGAAGTTCGTCTATGTTTGTTTAATATATTTCTCATTCGTGAACGCGCGTTTAAATTTGTTCATTTATGTTTGTAAATGTTTATTTGTTTATGTTCATTAATCTCTATTACCTTATTAAGGAGGAAGCATGTCCTTAAAGGTAATTTCACTTTAATTTTAAGATGGCATATCAAAAGCCTCTTTACAAATTTTTATTTTTTTGTCATTTTCTTCCATTTTTACCCCCATGTACAACTTATAATGCCAATTGCATAATTGTTTAATGCACACTTTATACCCTCTTAGCATGTAACTCCCATTCATAAACACTCATCACACCCCATGTATGCACAATCAATTTACAAATTCATTGGCCTTCAATGAATTCCATCTTTTTTCCTATCAATCGACCATTCCCCTCAAGTATGCCATTTAATCACCTATTCAATATCCATTATAAAAGGAGGGTTGTCTCTTAAGTTTCAACATACATGCCATACACCTTTGATTCAGAATTCTGAGTTATTCTCTACTATGCTCTAACTCCGCTTGTGCGCCATGGTAAATTAGTAGATTTTGTAGAAATCATATTTTTTGGTGCTCATGTTAGGTTTTGTAAAATCCAAATTCGTTTTTTCTTGTTTGTGTAATTACTTATTTTTTGATTTTCTACTCACTTTTGATTTGGATGCTCTTGTTGGATTTAATTTGTTTGGTGTGCATGCATCGCAAGTTGGATTTATTTCAAAGGATATGTCCAAGTTCATATATATTTATTTTTTTTTGCATTATGTGGAGGTGGTAGAATGGCCTTGTTAGGAATTGTATATGTGTGTAATACACACATCATATCACTTTCAACATGTAACTCCCTCCATTATTACACATCAAAATTAATCAATAACCTCTATTTACTTTGTTTTAATTATAAGTTAACCAATGAAATGTAAATAATATTCGGAGGTAAATAAGGTTTAAAGAAGTTAAAAACAAATTTAAAATACCTAACGAATTCTGATTGTAATTCAGATTGTAAACTTGAAAGAAAGCAAAAAAAAAAAAAAAAAAAAAAAAAAAAAAAAAAAAAAAAAACCAACTAAAATTTGTGAAGATATGGTCCTCTTTGAGACTTTAGTGTTTCATTGTCTTAAGGCATTTATTTGGTTTTAGAGCTTTCCATTTTTAATCATTTTTTAGACGAGATAGATACAGTTAACGTGTGCACTTTTTTTAGATGAACACATCAAATGCATGGCATAAATATTGCGGCTATTTGTTTACTGCCTCAAGTATTGAGTTTTTTTCTTTTGTAAACAAGTTTCATCATCCTATAGTTCTTTGAACAATTAAAAATATATTATAGAAAACCCGCCAGGCAAAGTGCACCTAAAAAACATAACTACCCGCGGCAACGCGCGGGCATTTGTACTAGATTTACATTAGTTGTTTAAATTTGTTCATTAATACATTCGTTTAAAATTGTTGTCTATTTTTCTTATTTTTTTAGGCCCAAGATCTCGTTATTCGTATTTACTTGTAATTGGTGTACATTCGCCAATGTTATTCGTATTTACTTTTAATTGGTGTACATTCGCCAATTATGTTCGTTCAATAATATTCAGTTACATTCATTCGTGAACTGTTTGTTTGTACTAATAACGAACAAAAACAACCGAACACGAAGACACTCATTTTCTTAACAAACAAACACGAACAAGAAAACCTCGTTCAATTAATCGTTCGTGTTCAATCGTTTGTTCAATAAAACTTAAACAACCGAACACGATTATTTCCCATCTACGTTTGTTCAATTCATTTACAAGCCTATGATTTTAATTATGACCAAATATAGGGTTGTTACCAAAGCTCACAACTCAACTCGCAACTCACTTGAACAAATCTAACTAAAAAAACTTGATTTGAAACAATATGAGTTGAGTTGACTCATTTTGTTTTCGAGCCCAAGATCAGCTTAGCTAATAGGCTCGTTTTACTTTATTATCATGCTCAAGCCAAGCCAAGCCAAGTTGGCTCATTTAATTTCAAGGTCAGGCTAAAACCCACCCGGACTTGACTCGTTTATAGCCCTAACAAAACCAAATAAAGTTGAAAACCAAGTTATTTCACAACTTTAGCCACAGTATGGGCTAATTATACGGCCTGTTAACAAACTATATTTGTTAGAGGCCCAAAAGAGCAAAAGAATATGAGGGTTTAAACATAAAGCAATAAGCTAGGGTTTTTGCAGTGAAGAAGGAAGGAGACAATGGATGGATTGAAGGTCTCAGAGGCCGAATTACTTGTCTACTTACATCCCTCTAAGTCCAAAAACGTCTCTCATGCCATTTTCGATGAACTCAGTTCAATGCTCTTCAAGTAATTTCAATTCTTTCTTATAATAATAATATTATTATCATTATTCAAATTGGAACCATCTTATTATATATGAATAATTATTGTTCTACAGGTATAATGAAACATTTGACGGTGTTTTATTGGCTTATGGAGCTTCTACTAATGATGAACTTGCAAAGATTCTTCCTGGTCTTTTGCCTTGTTTTGGTGTTAGATTGAAAGCTCAGTTGTTGCTTTTTGATCCTAAACCTAACATGATTTTAGGTTACTTTTTCTTATTATTTCTGTTATGGTATTTTGTTATGAATTTTATGCTTTATGTAGATGTGTAAACTACCTGAGCTCGTTTAACTTATGAGAGTTTATTAGTTTTTAATTGGTTTATATTAATTATAATTGTTTTAATATAACATTATATATACACACACACACATGATAATTGACTTGTTTAGGCTCGCGAGCCGACTTGGATTCGATAAATGAAGCTCTACTTGGGTTCGTTTACTAAGCAAGCTTATTTTTAGGCTTCAGCGCGTGTTGAGCTTTTTTGAGCTCATCTCGTTTAGCTCACGAGTAGCTTGGCTCGTTTCAACTAGGGGTGGGTGTTAACAAGCCGACACGCTTGATTAACTTATGAGAGCTCGAGCTCGGCTCGTTATTTGTTTCTCAAGCTTGAGCACTGCTCGGGCTCGGCTTGTTTAGTATTTAATTATTTATTAGTTAATATATTAAATAAAAGTAATATAAATAATAGGCTTAGGCTCACAAATTTGATAAGTGAAGCTCGGGCTCATTTACTAAACAATCTTATTTTTAGGTTCGAGCTTGGCTTGTAACAAGTTTAAATAAGCTTAGCTCGTCTCGGTTACTAATCATTTTTAAATGGGGGGTAAATATTATTACTTATTAATATTAATATTACACTAATGCTCAATAAGTCTCATTAATAAGACTCAGCTCGTTTTGAGTTTTTTATCGAACCAATCTCGTGTAGCTTGTGAGCTGCTCAGCTCGTTTGCAAATCGCACCTCTATTTACATCTTAGCCTTAAATCTCATCATGAACAAATTTTTTTGTTTTGTTTTTTTTTTCTTCAGAAGGAAAGGTGGTTAAGCTTGGTGGACAATCTCTACATATAGTTGTTCTTGGGTTTTCATCGGCAACCATTATAGATGAAGATATACGAGAAGAGTTTGATTACAAAGTGGTAAGTAGATCATAATTATGTTCTTGTTTATTGGATTTTCTCAGTTTTTTCTTGGTGTGTTTTGTGTGTATTTTGCTGGGGTTTTGTTGCTGAACGAAATGAATTTTGGGTGTGATTTCTTGTTTCAGAAACATGGAAAGGAAATGTTTGTTAGCTCGGTTAATAAGCGGCATAAGATAGAGATCGAGACTGTTGTACGATTTGTAGTTAAGAGGTAATACATACATGTTCTATTGTTCTGTTATATATGCTGTTCTTTAGCCTTTAAATAGGTGTCTCAATCGTGTTGGGCTGGTGGGTTGAATTGAATTGATGATCCTTTTCATGACTCGTATATTTATTAATTTTGAAAACGTCAATCCTAACTGGATACACTAAAAATCTTGTGACGCGAACACGACCCATGTAACCCATTTATAGATATAAGTCAAATGGGTTGGCAAGGTGTAAATGGGTTGTAATCAGGTTGTAAATTGATTGGGTTATTGCATTAGTTGCGTGAAACGTATAGTAAACAACTTAGCAGGTTGTAATCATGTTGTAAACAGGTTGGCGGACTGGAATCAAGTTGTAAAGGGGTTGGCGGGCTGTAATCAAGTTGTAAACGGCTTGGTGGGTTGTAATCATGTTGTAAATGGGTTGGCAGGTTGCAATATTTGTGTTAAACGGGCCGTAAACGAGTTTGTGGGTTGAGCTTATAAATAACATAAATCTGCTACGATTAAGACTTTACCGTTTAGTTAACATGTCAACCTAAACACGACCCAGTTACCTAAAGAACTAACCGTTAAGTGGTGTCAGGATTGGCTACTCTGAGCTGTAAATAGTTTTATTAAAATGATATATTTGTTGATACTATGTTACATGCTATGTCACATAGTTTTGACGAAGAAACGCTTCACATATCGGGGTCTTTACTTCAACCTAACACAGGAAACGTTAACTGGCTTGATAAATATGCAAATGAGGATCTTGTTGAAAGGTGTGTATTCTTTTCTTGATTTTGAGAAACAAGTCATGATATTTGCATCTTGTGTTAATTTTATTCAACTTTGCTGTGTTTTTAGTAATAGCAAGAAACGGAGAGACGATCATAGCAATGTAACAACTGATGGTGATAGGATTAAGAAATCAAAGAAACACAGGAGTAGCCATTCTTGAAGACATGATGAGTTTCTTAGAGGTAATAATGGCTGACTTGTCACTACTATATTTCAGGCTCTGTTTGTTGTTCATAATGTGTTGGATATATTTACATAAAAAGTATGTTACATTAATAATGTAATTGTGTGAATAAAGCAATTCAAGAGGGTCTATGCGTTAAATGTATGGCTTTCAGCTTATTATATTATACGCGCCTAATCTATTTGACCCGCATTTTTAGCTTTTTGTTTGTGATAAAAACTCAGCCCAAATTGACATTGTTGATGTTATAACGCCTACTTAAAACTCAATTGCAGAAATAAATCCAGTACCTGTTTTTGCAGTTTGTGAGCAGCCATTAGTAGGGAGCTAAGTTTTTGTCCTGAATTTTTTTGTAATTTTTTGAAGCACAAGTGAAACGAAGACTGTATGATAACAACAAAGCACAACCGACGCAAGTAAGAAGAATCCAAAGTAAAATCAGTATGCAGAGCTGTATACAGTTACTTACAGTTTATTTGATTATTGTTGTATTAACTGGTATTTAACATCTGGATAAAAATGTTCTTAATCACTATAAATGGCAAAACAGTCGGGTCGGGTCAGCCGGGGGTAACAGGTCAAGTTGAGCTGTTTGAAAATGGTTAATTTGGTTTGTGGCAGAACGGGTTTTTGACAAAGTTGGATACGGGTCAAAACCAGTCGTTTAAAAATTAGTGAACTTTGTTTGGGTAGTTTGATCAAAATGACAAAAAATGTTGCTGGGAATTTTTTCTGATTGTCATCATCCTCATTTTCAATGTATGAATCATACCACCATAACAATTAGGCATTGAAATTAATAATGAATCCAAATATCAACTTGATATTACAAAAATGTAGCAGAGTTATTCCACTTTTATTACCTGTGCAACTTTAAAACCTATTTGTGAAATTTGAATACCTCCAAGATCTAATGCAAGGATGAACAGTTTCTCATGGGAAAATAGTGTGATAAGCTATGTAATATCATTTAATGTAAGTATTAAGATCACTGAAATTGGTTTTAAAGCCATAAATCAAAATCAATAACCAAATTAGAGTTATTTAGGAAGTTTGAACTTTAATCTAGTGATTATGAAATTCAGTAATTCAATGACATGTTGAGCACATGTAGGGTATGTTTGGCAAGGAGCTTTTAGGAGCTTCAAGCTTTTAAGAAAAAGCTTCTACTTAATAAAAAGTCTTGTTTGGTTGAAGGGGCTAGAAGCTTTTAGGTTAGTGAAAAAGCTCTACAGTGAAAAGCTACTAGTAGTAGCTTTTAAGAAAAAGCTTTAATAGCTACAAGCTTTTAATTAGTAAATGATACAAATACCCATTCTATTTTAAAAATAAAATAAAAACTTTCTTTACAAGCTTTTAATTATGCATATTTTGGTCATTTTATACATTTTATTAAAAGCTCCAGCTACTCTGCCAAACACCAAAATATATTTAAAAAGTTTCCAGCTTGCAGCTACCAGCTACCAGCCTCGAGCTAGTTCTGCCAAACATACCCGTACTCCTTGGATTCTTTTACTAGTAAGGCTATCTGGTAGCACAATCACTTTTTCATGTGTGTATGATGCCATCACCTCAACGCTACGTAGTTTTTACACCTTGTCACATGGTTGAGGAAATGGTTTCACTTGGTCACCACCGTTTTTGCCCTAATTGACCTTCACACAGCCCCTTCACGCCTATGAAAAATCCCATGAAATGCTTCACGTCATGGGCCATATGGGGGTGGGCATGGTGCTCCACGCGTGCCCCACTTGGCCAAGTAATCTCCTCGTGTGAGATTCATTCTGCACGCCTGATAGTCCAAAGGGTCTTTTATGTTAACCGTATAATGGGCTAACGGTAAAGTAAAGTTTAGGCCTCCTCAAAATTGAAACCGAAACCAAAACGAAAGTCAAAGTCAAAGCCAAATTTACATGTTTCAAGTTGCTAACGATTTGTTCTTTTGTTAACAATTGTTTGGCTATATACGAAGCTACTATTTGTGTCATTGTTGCTTGTAGGATTTCAAAGTTGGCCTTTGCTCCAATTTGTTGATTGTCTTAAATTTCAAAACTATTATTTGAGGATTTATGATTAGCTTGTATCTGTTTGATGTTTTTCAGATATGCATACTACCACAATAGGCAAAACCGCCATGCAACCAAGGTGTGAGGGCTACTTCTAATTGAACCCAATGAATCCGAATTTTATGGGGAGCTCCAAAAAATGAACCCGATGAGCCCAAGTTCCAATTTCCCTAGATTGTAATGGCCATTTCTTTGGCTTCAACGTCGAGTTCACCAACAAGAATTTTCAACAACATCGGGTTCAACCTGAATCCCATCCCATGCCCTGAGCCATTTTGGGGTGGTGTTCCCGCGTAACCACTGCATCTTTGGCACCAAAGAGCGTTAGCCCAAACGTCGTAAGCCCCTTAACTCTCAACACATGAAAGGGTGGGTAGGGACAGTGTTGTAAGAATCGCTAGGCGCTATTCGGCCGGTGAGATACCGACTAGCAATTAATTGGGATTAGAAGGGATTAATCGTGATTAATTAGATTGGGATTTTATATGTAATTTTTAGTTTTATATATATACACACACATTTTTTATATGTAGTTTTTTTTAAGTAGGCATGTTTTAACTCATTCCCCAAATCATATCTTTATGTATATAGGATTAATCACTAGAATTTGCAGGTTTTGGTCGGAAGCAAAATTTTACATATTCTGGCCGGTATTTGGTTTGGAACCGTTAGACGGCCACCAACTAGCGATTAATCGGTGTAACTCGGTGAACCTCCAACTAACGATTAATCAAAGATTAATTGGAGGCTAGGCTGGATTCTTACAACCATGGGTTGGGAGTATGGTCCGCCTCTGTCCACCAATCACATTCAAACACATTTATATTTTTTCTTTTATTTAAATACTAGTTAAACCATAACAAGATAGTTAAATAGTGAGTTAGTTAAAGTCTCGCTACCTACTTGATAATAAGGTTGTGCTTTAACACCTCCATCCATGTTAAACCACAACGCATAGCCTTAGGGATTTGAGAGTTGCAACTAGGGATGAGCAATTGGTACTAGGTGCTGAAAACTACTTGTACAAAAAATTACCGATACTAAACTGTACCGTAACCATCGAATTTCAATACCAATTCGATACTCATTTTTGCATTTTTCATGATTGATAATTTCAAATAGATACAACATTTTCTCATATTTTACCTTCGACTACCATACACCAAATTCATCCATTATATCAACTTTTTAACACTTTAAAAAGTCATAAAGCCTATATAAAATAAAAGCTAAAAAGCCCCAAAACTTGTGTAAAAAGACAAGGGTAGTGCGAGACAGCTAAGGTTATAATCACATGCCAACGAAGGTACATCCTCAGCTACCCTCTTTAAATCCCCCTAAATTCCTTTCAATCAAACTACGATCTGATGCGATATCGTTGTCTCTAAAACTGAGAAAAACATCATGATCATCTAATCACTTCCATCCATGATGTTTTCTCTGTTTTAGAATCTACGACACTCGTAGTAGTTAAAAATTTTCAATCCTGCTTCATTCATCTCTAACCTAATGTCATCTCCTCTGAAACTCAAGAACACGTCGTATCCATTCCACCAATTGTTTGTTGCACGAAGTGTTCTTGAGTTTTCGAGGCGTTGACCTTGGTTAACAATCATTGTTTCTCCAGATCTCGTTCTCTCCATGTCCATGTTTACACCTATGTGTTTATTAAATTGTTTAGCTGTATGTTAATTCACCAATTTTGCAGTTTTTGTGATAAAGATGTGTTGGCTTTGAATCGGTAAAACTAACACAATTTGTAGGGATGAGCTTGGTAACGGTACCGATTTAAAAACCAGGCTTCGTACCTTATTATAATACAGGTAGTGTACATCAAAAACGTCAAAAAAATTGGTACCGAAAATTATTTGGTGCGTGGGAGAGTGTGGGTCAATTTAGTTTAAGGCTTAAGTTGAATATATAGAAGTGGTTTTAGTTATTGGATCTAAGTATTCGGGTGTTTTGTCTGAAACAGTTTAGTTAATTTTGTTAATGGCAAAGAATTTATTTGCATTGGACGTAGGCGGATTAAGGCTGATTTTAGTTTTTTTTTTTTTTGAACGGCTGCTGATTTTAGTTAATAAATCAAAGTTCATATGAAAACCTACCTTCGGTGAAAAAACCGTAAGAACACTGACGTAAAATATGAATTTAAAGAAAAAAAATTTACACTCTCATGTAAAAATGGGTAACCACACCGTAAAAAAAATGAATTTTTTTTTTTTTTTTTTTTTTTACGATGGGTTTACAGTGGAGTAGAAATCTGGGCTCACAAATGTTGACTTTTTTAAAAAGAGAATATTCCCTTGAATATTTTATTCCTCTTCAATTTACAACCACGTATTCCTTTTTAATTAAAACTAGTATTTTGTCGACGCGCGTTGCTGCGACACACGACGGGTTGAACCTTGCAGTAACACACGAAGTGTAAAACAAAATGCATAAGGCACAATGCGCTACACACAATTCGTAAAACACAACGCGTAAAAGACAGTTACTAAAAAGTGTAAAACACAGTGTTTTTAACTCGGTTCGGAATAAATTTTACATCAAAACGTGGCCCAACTGGTAGCGCACACAATATAAGAATGAAAACGTATTCTATTTGACATTACATGTTTTCCAAAAGAAAAAAAAGGTTTGCATTGAAACGTAGACCAACTCGTATTTATACCAACACATATATAAAAATCCGCATGTAAAAATAGTTTTTTCCAAGTAAAGGTACGAAAAGGGGTAAACTCAAAATTTTCCTAAAAGAAAAAAGTTTCAGTCAAAATGTAGATCATATTTATACCGATAGATATATAAAAATTCCAACGTAAAATCTTTAAACACGTCAATAAATTAGTTTTTTTAAAAAAGTAAATAACGAACGAATGGGTTATAAAGTAGTAGTCTAGGGTTTTAATTGCAACCAAAGTTAAATGCATAAAATCAAAGTAACGGCTAAATATGACAAAATTTCAAAGTTGAAGGATCAATAGAAAAATATATCACCGACGTTACATTTTAATATAGAGATAATAAGTTTATGGTTATAAAGTGTGTTCTTTTTTCATGAAAGGTAGTTTCTCATTTTACCATTTCCATGTAGGGTATTCTTTTTAACCAAGATGTTACGACAAATGTGAAGGTTACTAATAATTTTCAAAACACTTTTGGCCACATATTTTATTATTACACGTGACCTATGCTTTAGCTACACATTGAAAAAAAAATGTGAAATTCACTAGCAATACTCTAATCGTTCTCCATTGATGTTCAAATCCTTCAATTCTTCAGTCGATTGATGTCCAGATCCTTCAATCATTCTTCAGTCCATATATTCTTTCAAGACTGTTCTTTTTTCTTCTTTTATGTTATTTATCTTTTAATTAGGTTAGACTTTTTAATGTTTTTAATAGTTTTAAGTGTGTTTCAACCTCTTTTAATTTTGATTATGTTTTTTTAAGTGTGTTTCAGTCATCTAGTTTGTGAGTATTGGGAGCAGTGGCGAAGCTTAGAGATCGAATCGACGGGGGCCATACTTATTTTTATCCGATTGGTAGGGACTAGAATCAGTTTTATCCGATCGGTTTGGTACGGTACCTGTATTCGATATCAAATGCTCATCCTTCTGACCCAAAAGAATCTACTCCTTGATTTGTACTTAGGAAGGCCACTAAAAACACCGTATTAATTGTTACATAAGTACCATACAACTCCCAGTAAATGCATGACTTGACTATTACATTTATTTTTTTTTAGAGTTCGTTTTCATTCACCACTATGGGCGAGCCCTCAAAGTGAGGGCCGCCAGAAAAAGATTACAACATATTCAATGGGGATTTACGCCATTCCTCCTAAGTTAAATCCTTATACTTCGATCTATTTTTAAAACCAGAAAACGATAAACTTTTTACATTGAAATAAATGACTCTCCCTAGTAACGTCTTGTCATTCCTTGCCAATAAAAGGCACCAGCATGAAACCATAATAATGCCATGAACTATCTTTTTACCCTTCCGATCATCAACCGCATCTTTGTACCAAATCAAGAGATCCCGAACACTAAAAGTAATAGTAGTACCTAAGCCGCACCACTGCCCAATATAAAAGCAAACCTCCTCAGAAGTAGGACAAGTCGTGAATATATATGGTTTGAAGTCTCACTTCCCCAATCACACCAGTAACAAGAGTCACCATCCAACTGTACATTCCTCTTAAGAAGCTCTATTTTAACTTGAAGACGACCGAACTCCGTCCTCCACGCCAAGACATTGCATTTGATAGGAACCCAAGACACCCACTGCATAACAAACAAACCCGCGTCTTCACAATCTTTATGTAACAAGGCTTTAATCTCTCTAACCGAAACAGTCTCACAGGGGATCGATTTCCATCTCCAAGCCTCTTTTTTCAGCTCTAGTGACCATTTTCAAAACAACAGCATGGAGCTCATTGAACTCCTTATCATTATCAGAAGTCATCGGTCCTTCAAAATGAAACATGTTAACTGACCAGGTCTGGCTCGATCGGATCAAAATGCCTGGTACTAAACGAAAAATTTCCTCATGGCCCCAAATAAAGACGGTCATTTAACACACAACGGAGTATTACAAAATCAATAATCTAACCAAAATCGGATTGTGGTCCCATCCCCCACCAAGCCAACAAAATTGTGAACCAAAGGCTTACCTCTCACTAGCAACCCGTCACAGATCTTGACAATGGACTTACAATTGCCCCCCCCCCCCCCCATTGCATGTTAACCAAAAGATAATAAAGCCTTGATCTAGAATTATGTACGGTGGACACTGCTTTTTGCGAAAGACTATTTGAATCGCTTCTAAGCCGGGCTCCCCGTTTGAATAGAAAAGCATCATTTACCTCCTTTAAGTTTGGAACACCTAGACGGCTAGACCTCCCGCACATTTACTTAAGGTGACCCACTCCCACAAAACCCGGTGAATCTTTTTAAAAATGCGAATTTGTGTTACAGAATTATATTTACATTTAACCGTAATTGAATATTTATACTTTTTTAACGGCATCGTTTATACACGCACCCCATCAAACAAATTGAATACTTATACTTAGTTTATGTTTACTATATCTATACATATAATAAACCAAAGCCATTTTAATGACATGACATTCAAAGAGGGTATTCTCTTTATTGAGTGTGCCATGTGTCATCCCATGTGGCAAGACATTTATTTTAGGAAAATTATAATTTAAAATTTAAAAACAAAATTAGATTTTTATCTCTAATATTTCCTCCCATAACTTTTAAACGTTAATATCTTTTATACACGACTATTTTTTGTAACCCGACATGTATTGTGTCAGGTTTGGAATTAGTTTAAAAAAATTGTGGGTTTGGGTCGGGCATGGGATTAGGTGATACCCGACCCAATTACCCATCTTTTTATATTAGAATATGATAACTTATGGCAAAGATTTGTTTACAACAACAACAACAACAACAACAACAACAACAACAACAACAACTATTTTTTGTAACCCGACATGTATTGTGTCAGGTTTGGAATTAGTTTAAAAAAATTGTGGGTTTGGGTCGGACATGGGATTAGGTGATACCCGACCCAATTACCCATCTTTTTATATTAGAATATAATAACTTATGGCAGAGATTTGTTTACAACAACAACGACGACGACGACGACGACGACGACGACGACGACGACGACGACGACGACGACGACGACGACGACGACGACGACGACGACGACGACGACGACGACGACGACGACGACGACGACAACAACAACAACAACAATGATAATAATAATAATAATATTCATTAATCATATATTGGCAAGTCATCATTATGTTGTCATATTAGATATTTTATTATGTCATATTAAATATTTTAACCTGGGACGCTCTCCAACAGTTAATTGCTATGTTTTCTTTTTCTACCATATTCTGAAATAGCTCAAATCTTATTGTATGCAGTTAAAAACCTTTGACTGATTGTATTGGTGCTAAACAATCTATGTCCCCTTAAAGTGATTGGGATCTGTTTTAGGTGTTGATGTTGTAAGGTGAAATGGATCTTTTGGTATTTTTTAAAGTATCTAATGTAAGTTGATACATAGATGCCATTTTTATAGTTTAGATACTTCTAATTTTATTCACTTTACTTATATTTCTCAACACGGGATGCTCCCGGGGTATAAGCTAGTTAATTAATAATTATGACATCAAGGGTATTCATTTGAAGTACAAACAACCACAGAATCTTGGAATTTTATAAACACTAGAGAATAGTAAGTGAATTGAAAATAGATGCATATCGATCAACTTATGAGTATTATTAATGACAAATCAAAAACACTAGTTCAGCAAAACAAAATAAAAAACAATGGTTTATCAGTCCAGTTGGTTGAGATGCTCTAATGCACTATGCCTTGGGATATGGAAAACGTAGGCTTGTCGATGAGCAAACCAAGAGGTGGGAATTAATGTCCGTCACCAGGGGCCGGTCCTGACTCCATGATATGTGACATCCGGCTAAATGGATGTGGGACTTCGTGTCCCTCACCTGGGGCCGGTCCTGAATCCAAGATCTGTGACATTCGGCCTAGTGGAGGTGGGACTTCGTGTCCCTCACCTGGGGATGGTCCTGAATCCATGATATGTGACATTCGGCCTAGTGGAGGTGAGAGTTTGTGTCCCTCACCTGGGGCCGGTCCTGAATCCAAGATCTGTGACATTCGGCCAAGTGGAGGTGAGACTCCGTGTCCCTCACCTGGGGCCGGTCCTGAATCCATGATCTGTGACAATGCGCCAAGTCGAGGTGGGATTTCGTGCCCCTCACCTGGGGCCGGTCCTGAATCCAAGATCTGTGACATTCGGCCAAGTGGAGGTGAGACTTCGTGTCCCTCACCCGGGGCCGGTCCTGAGTCCATGATCTGTGAGAATGGGCCAAGTGGAGGTGGGATTTCGTGCCCCTCACCTGGCGCCGGTCCTGAATCCATGATATGTGACATTCGGCCAAGTGTAGGCGAGATTTTGTGCCCCTCACCGGGTGCCGGTCCCGAATCCATCTCCTGCATGTTTGACACGTGCATTTCGATGGATGGAGCTCTACGCATGTACACAAAGTTCACTCTTGATGCCTTGATTGCATACGTAGACATTTGCACTACAACTAGTAGAAGAAAACCAACAGTAAACGTTGAGATTTGCATGTTTATGATGAAAAAAAAGTGCCTGTAATAAACTCAGTGAATGATTATCAAATCACACAACTTGTGTATTTATACACAATTTAAAATCTTAACCAATTAATGCTTATATTTTTGTACTATTTTTTTTAGTTTATATAGAAACGATTTAACTAATTGAGTTTATGTAGAAATGATTTAACTAATTAAGTTTATATAGAAAAAAATTAAGGTTATTAAATAATAACTTTTTTTTTTTGTTTCATGTAGGAAACCTCATAATATTTCATCCATAGAAAGAAAAATATGATCAGCATTGATGGCGAATATCTCGCATCCTAATTTCATAGTTTCATTTTTTGAATATTATTAAACATCAAGAATAAATACATAAAAGCCTATTGGCGTTAGCCTATATGTTAAGCATATGTAATTCTGTTAGAAATTTGGTATGTCGTTCAAAAACTTATAAATTTACTAAAATGTAAAATGAACAAATTATTATTATTAATTTTGAAATTGCATTTGTTTTTTCTTTTTTAACTTTTCGGTCAATCGGTTTTAAATTTTAAAACCTTACAAAACAGTCAGTTTATACCACAAGTAGATCGTATAAAATCAAACCGGATCAGGCCATAAGATTATTTATATTTTATGTTTATCTATTTTCTATTAGGTGCAATTTTATTATTCATATGGGATTGATAAAAAAAAATAGGCTAAGGCAACCTAGCCCTAAGAGCATTCACATTTGGTTCAACAATTGTATGTGGCCTTGCCCCCTTCCTGGTTTTTTTGCGCATTGGTATAAATTTGTGATTTTCGTAGGTAAATTGAGTCCGCTTCCTGCTGATTTGCCACTACCGATCAAAAAAATTGAGTCTAGCCCCTTCCGATTAAAAAACCAAGGTACTGTACATAAAAAAACGTCAAAAATTTGAAGTGTACAATCAACATGTCAAAGTACCATTATGAAATTATGTAACATGCATTGTATACAATTTAGCAAACTCAAACCTTCATGTGTCCAAAAAGTAGTATCGCAATACCAAGTTGAACGTAAAATATACTTAACATGACCATGACTATCCCTCTCACTAGGGCATGACTAGGCAGGTGTCAACCTATAGCACTATACATGTTAAGGTCGGCTTGTTATGTTTATAAAGTTATCCATTTTTGCAAAATAAGTCGTTGTTCGGATCTCTTCTAATGGCCTACATACAAATACTATATTTCTGTTGATATATTTGAACACTTAGTAACACATAATAGAAGGCTGGGATTAAACAAACAAAAAAAAAACAACATAAATTCTTTAAAAATTACACTTGTTTATGAATTTGATCATGAGCTATTGAACAATTATCATACACCCTAATGTTTTCGTCATTGTGTGGGATGTTACAAAGATTATTTGATCCAAATTAAGAAAATATATAAACTTTGTATGTTGATTAATTTCATACAAGAATCAAAGTTAGACAAATTGTTCAAATGAACTACATAATCTTGAATAAAGTTAATCTAGGTCCAAAGCTCCTATATGATCTTAAGCTTAACATAACTTCATGTAACATTTCCTAAACTTGTGGAAAAATAATTTGGGTCAACAAAAATATTGGTGAGAATACATAAAACCACTAGCATGTCATGATTTTATCAAAAGCAATTTTGTGAAAACAATACATCAAGGACAATGATGGTGCATAGTCAACCCTTTTGACTTCGTCTGAACACCACAAATTAGACGTTTGTAAATGTTGTTTCAATCATCTGCGTAACACCATACACAAGGGCAATGGGTGAGATGAATTTGTCATACTATAACACAATAAGTTGGCTTGATCAAAGTTAATGACTATATTGAGTGTAAAAGTAGGTTCATCAATTAGTGTTTAAGACAACAAAAACATAATGTCAAACATGTAGAGACATGCTATTGTTCAAAATAATAGTACATGACCTAAAATGTAAAAATGATAAATGAGTTATGTAAACTCACCTTAATATACTATCAAGTTTTCGCACTATGATGATGTTGATGATGCGGGGAGAATTCCAAAGAATTATCCTAAGTTTTCCAAATGATAATACTAAGTTGTGGAAACTTAGATTGACTCTTGTTGGTGTATATTGTGACACGATAACTTTCTACATAGAATAACTTAGCAGATAGATCATTTTGTATAACACATTAACCATTGTACTTATGTGTTATATAAACAAGTTTTCGCATAGCGTTTAGGTTAGCCATCATAGGTAGTTGACTAGTTGTTCCAGCGGTCTGGTTTGTGAGTATTGGGAGCAGTGGCGAAGCTTAGAGATCGAATCGGCGGGGGCCGGACTTATTTTTATCCGATTAGTAGGGACTAGACTCAGTTTTATCCGATCAGTTTGGTACGGTACGGTATTCGAGAGCAAATGCTCATCCTTCTGACCCAAAAGAATCTACTCCTTGATTTTTACTTAGAAAGGCCACTAACACCGTATTAATTGTTACATAAGTACAATACAACACCCAGTAAATGCATGACTTGACTATTACATTTGTTTTTTTAGAGTTCGTTTTCATTCACCACCACGGGCGAGCCCTCAAAGTGAGGGCCGCCAGAAGAAGATTACAACATATACAATGGGGATTTACGCCATTCCTCCTAAGTTAAAGCCTTATACTTCGATCTATTTTTAAAACCAGAAAACGCTAAACTTTTTACATTGAAATAAATGTCTCTCTAGTAACGTCTTGTCATTCCTTGCCAATAAAAGGCACCAGCATGAAACCATAATAATGCCATAAACTATCTTTTTACCCTACCGATCATCAACCGCATCCTTGTACAAATTCAAGAGATCCCGAACACTAATAGTAATAGGAGTACCTATGCCGCATCACTGCCCAATAAAAAAGCAAACCTCCTAAGAAGTAGGACAAGTCGTGAATATATGGTTTGAAGTCTCACTTCCCCAATCACACCAGTAACAAGAGTCACCATCAAATTGTACATTCCTCTTAAGAAGCTCTGTTTTAACTTGAAGACGGCCGAACTCCGTCCTCCACGCCAAGACATTGCATTTGATAGGAACCCAAGACACCCACTGCATAACAAACAAACCCGCATCTTCACAATCTTGATGTAACAAGGCTATAATCTCTCTAAGTGAAACAGTCTCACAGGGACCGATTTCCATCTCCAAGTCTCTTTTTCAGCTCTCGTGACCATATCCAAAACAACAGCATGGAGCTCATTGAACTCCTTATCACTATCAAAAATCATCAGCCCTTCAAAATGAAACATGTTAGCCGACCAGGTCTGGCTCGATCGGATCAAAATGCCTGGTACTAAACGAAAAATTTCCTCATGGCCCCAAATAAAGACGCTCATTTAACAGACAACCGAGTATTACACAATCAATAATCTAACCAAAATCGGATTGTGGTCCCATCCCCCACCAAGCCAACAAAGTTGTGAACCAAAGGATTACCTCTCACTAGTAACCCGTCACAGATCTTGACAATGGACTTACAATTGCCCCCCCCCCCCCCCCATTGCATGTTAAGCAAAAGATAATAAAACCTTGATCTTGAATTATGTACAGTGGACACTGCTTTTTGCCAAAGACTCTTTGAATCGCTTCTAAGCCGGGCTCCCCATTTGAATAGAAAAGCATCATTTACCTCCTTTAAGTTCGGAACACCTAGACGGCTAGACCTCCCGCACATTTACTTAAGGTGACCCGCTCCCACAAAACCTGGTGATTCTTTTTAAAAATGCGAATTTGTGTTACAAAATTATATTTACATTTAACCGTAATTGAATATTTATACTTTTTAACGGCACCGTTTATACACGCACCCCATCAAACAACTTGAATACTTATACTTAGTTTAAGTTTACTATATTAATTAATAGTTATAAATGTAAATTAAAACAATAGCATCTAAAATTCAATATTTAAGTTTAAATAACAGTTAAACTTTGTTAAATATTTGTAAAACGTATTTTGCAACAATATTAACATTAATATACATTCTTCTTTTGCCTTTTGCCGGGCTCAAAACTTTTACCTCAAGTGTATATGCAACAAGCCAACAACATAACTCTAATAATTTTGCTAATTGAAACTAACCCTCCACCTTAATATAGATTCTTCTAGTAGAATCTTCATACCTAAACCTTAAAATTATGAAACTAAAGTAAAACTTTTGAAGTGTTTGATTTAATTATGAAACCACATATAAATTTTGAACAACCAAGAGCTTATATTCGAATAAAAATACAACAAAGTACAAACCCCACTAACTAGTCAAAACAAAGGACAACAATTCAAAAGGTCAACTTACTTAATTACTCGTAGTCATGCATTGAACAAAAATTTGGTCATCTCCGAGAACCAAACAAAACTACCACGAGTTCACTCTTCTTTTTATTTTAAAAAGTGCATGACATCAAGGGTATTTATTTGAAGTACAAACAACCACAGAATCTTGGAATTTTATAAACACTAGAGAATAGTAAGTGAATTGAAAATAGATGCATATCGATCAACTTATGAGTATTATTAATGACAAATCAAAAACACTAGTTCAGCAAAACAAAATAAAAAACAATGGTTTATCAGTCCAGTTGGTTGAGATGCTCTAATGCACTATGCCTTGGGATATGGAACGTAGGCTTGTCGATGAGCAAACCAAGAGGTGGGAATTAATGTCCGTCACCAGGGGCCGGTCCTGACTCCATGATATGTGACATCCGGCTAAATGGATGTGGGACTTCGTGTCCCTCACCTGGGGCCGGTCCTGAATCCAAGATCTGTGACATTCGGCCTAGTGGAGGTGGGACTTCGTGTCCCTCACCTGGGGCTGGTCCTGAATCCATGATATGTGACATTCGGCCTAGTGGAGGTGAGAGTTTGTGTCCCTCACCTGGGGCCGGTCCTGAATCCAAGATCTGTGACTTTCGGCCAAGTGGAGGTGAGACTCCGTGTCCCTCACCTGGGGCCGGTCCTGAATCCATGATCTGTGACAATGCGCCAAGTCGAGGTGGGATTTCGTGCCCCTCACCTGGGGCCGGTCCTGAATCCAAGATCTGTGACATTCGGCCAAGTGGAGGTGAGACTTCGTGTCCCTCACCCGGGGCCGGTCCTGAGTCCATGATCTGTGAGAATGGGCCAAGTGGAGGTGGGATTTCGTGCCCCTCACCTGGCGCCGGTCCTGAATCCATGATATGTGACATTCGGCCAAGTGTAGGCGAGATTTTGTGCCCCTCACCGGGTGCCGGTCCCGAATCCATCTCCTGCATGTTTGACACGTGCATTTCGATGGATGGAGCTCTACGCATGTACACAAAGTTCACTCTTGATGCCTTGATTGCATACGTAGACATTTGCACTACAACTAGTAGAAGAAAACCAACAGTAAACGTTGAGATTTGCATGTTTATGATGAAAAAAAAGTGCCTATAATAAACTCAGTGAATGATTATCAAATCACACAACTTGTGTATTTATACACAATTTAAAATCTTAACCAATTAATGCTTATATTTTTGTACTATTTTTTTTAGTTTATATAGAAACGATTTAACTAATTGAGTTTATGTAGAAATGATTTAACTAATTAAGTTTATATAGAAAAAAATTAAGGTTATTAAATAATAACTTTTTTTTGTTTCATGTAGGAAACCTCATAATATTTCATCCATAGAAAGAAAAATATGATCAGCATTGATGGCGAATATCTCGCATCCTAATTTCATAGTTTCATTTTTTGAATATTATTAAACATCAAGAATAAATACATAAAAGCCTATTGGCGTTAGCCTATATGTTAAGCATATGTAATTCTGTTAGAAATTTGGTATGTCGTTCAAAAACTTATAAATTTACTAAAATGTAAAATGAACAAATTATTATTATTAATTTTGAAATTGCATTTGTTTTTTATTTTTTAACTTTCGGTCAATCGGTTTTAAATTTTAAAACCTTACAAAACAGTCAGTTTATAACACAAGTAGATCGTATAAAATCAAACCGGATCAGGCCATAAGATTATTTATATTTTATTAGGTGCAATTTTATTATTCATATGGGATTGATAAAAAAAAATAGGCTAAGGCAACCTAGCCCTAAGAGCATTCACATTTGGTTCAACAATTGTATGTGGCCTTGCCCCCTTCCTGGTTTTTTTGCGCAGTGGTATAAATTTGTGATTTTCGTAGGTAAATTGAGTCCGCTTGCTGCTGATTTGCCACTACCGATCAAAAAAATTGAGTCTAGCCCCTTCCGATTAAAAAACCAAGGTACTGTACATAAAAAAAACGTCAAAAATTTGAAGTGTACAATCAACATGTCAAAGTACCATTATGAAATTATGTAACATGCATTGTATACAATTTAGCAAACTCAAACCTTCATGTGACCAAAAAGTAGTATCGCAATACCAAGTTGAACGTAAAATATACTTAACATGACCATGACTATCCCTCTCACTAGGGCATGACTAAGCAGGTGTCAACCTATAGCACTATACATGTTAAGGTCGGCTTGTTATGTTTATAAAGTTATCCATTTTTGCAAAATAAGTCGTTGTTCGGATCTCTTCTAATGGCCTACATACAAATAATATCTTTCTGTTGATATATTTGAACACTTAGTAACACATAATAGAAGGTTGGGTTTAAACAAACAAAAAAAAAACAACAACATAAATTCTTTAAAAATTGCACTAGTTTATGAAATTGATCATGAGCTATTGAACAATTATCATACACCCTAATGTTTTTGTCATTGTGTGGGGGTGTTACAAAGATTATTCGATCCAAATTAAAAAAATATCTAAACTTTGTATGTTGATTAATTTCATACAAGAATCAAAGTTAGACAAATTGTTCAAATGAACTACATAATCTTGAATAAAGTTAATCTAGGTCCAAAGCTCCTATATGATCTTAAGCTTAACATAACTTCAAGTAACATTTCCTAAACATGTGGAAAAATAATTTGGGTCAACAAAAATATTGGTGAAAATACATAAAACCACTAGCATGTCATGATTTTATCAAAAGCAATTTTGTGAAAACAATACATCAAGGACAATGATGGTGCATAGCCAACCCTTTTGACTTCGTATGAACACCACAAATTAGACGTTTGTAAATGTTGTTTCAATCATCTGCGTAACACCATACACAAGGGCAATGGGTGAGATGAATTTGTCATACTATAACACAATAAGTTGGCTTGATCAAAGTTAATGACTATATTGAGTGTAAAAGTAGGTTCATCAATTAGTGTTTAAGACAACAAAAACATAATGTCAAACATGTAGAGACATGCTATTGCTCAAAATAATAGTACATGACCTAAAATGTAAAAATGAAAAATGAGTTATGTAAACTCACCTTGATATACTATAAAGTTTTCGCACTATGATGATGTTGATGCTGCGGGGAGAATTCCAAAGAATTATCCTAAGTTTTCCAAATGATAATACTAAGTTGTGGAAACTTAGATGGACTCTTGTTGGTGTATATTGTGACACGATAACTTTCTACATAGAATAACTTAGCAGATAGATCATTTTGTATAACACATTAACCATTGTACTTATGTGTTACATAAACAAGTTTTCGCATAGCGTTTAGGTTAGCCATCATAGGTAGTTGACTAGTTGTTCCAGCGGTCTGGTTTGTGAGTATTGGGAGCAGTGGCGAAGCTTAGAGATCGAATCGGCGGGGGCCAGACTTATTTTTATCCGATTGGTAGAGACTAGACTCAGTTTTATCCGATCAGTTTGGTACGGTACCGGTATTCGAGAGCAAATGCTCATCCTTCTGACCCAAAAGAATCTACTCCTTGATTTTTACTTAGGAAGGCCACTAACAACACCGTATTAATTGTTACATAAGTACAATACAACACCCAGTAAATGCATGACTTGACTATTACATTTGTTTTTTTAGAGTTCGTTTTCATTCACCACCACGGGCGAGCCCTCAAAGTGAGGGCCGCCAGAAGAAGATTACAACATATACAATGGGGATTTACGCCATTCCTCCTAAGTTAAAGCCTTATACTTCGATCTATTTTTAAAACCAGAAAACGATAAACTTTTTACATTGAAATAAATGACTCTCTCTAGTAACGTCTTGTCATTCCTTGCCAATAAAAGGCACCAGCATGAAACCATAATAATGCCATAAACTATCTTTTTACCCTACCGATCATCAACCGCATCTTTGTACAAATTCAAGAGATCCCGAACACTAATAGTAATAGGAGTACCTATGCTGCCTCACTGCCCAATAAAAAGCAAACCTCCTAAGAAGTAGGACAAGTCGTGAATATATGGTTTGAAGTCTCACTTCCCCAATCACACCAGTAACAAGAGTCACCATCAAATTGTACATTCCTCTTAAGAAGCTCTGTTTTAACTTGAAGACGGCCGAACTCCGTCCTCCACGCCAAGACATTGCATTTGATAGGAACCCAAGACACCCACTGCATAACAAACAAACCCGCATCTTCACAATCTTGATGTAACAAGGCTATAATCTCTCTAGGTGAAACAGTCTCACAGGGGACCGATTTCCATCTCCAAGCCTCTTTTTCAGCTCTCGTGACCATATCCAAAACAACAGCATGGAGCTCATTGAACTCCTTATCACTATCAAAAGTCATCGGCCCTTCAAAATGAAACATGTTAACCGTCGAGGTCTGGCTAGATCGGATCAAAATGCCTGGTACTAAACGAAAAATTTCCTCATGGCCCCAAATAAAGACGCTCATTTAACACATAACCGAGTATTACACAATCAATAATCTAACCAAAATCGGATTGTGGTCCCATCCCCCACCAAGCCAACAAAGTTGTGAACCAAAGGCTTACCTCTCACTAGCAACCCGTCACAGATCTTGACAATGGACTTACAATTGCCTCCCCCCCCATTGCATGTTAAGCAAAAGATAATAAAGCCTTGATCTTGAATTATGTACAGTGGACACTGCTTTTTGCCAAAGACTCTTTGAATCGCTTCTAAGCCGGGCTCCCCATTTGAATAGAAAAGCATCATTTACCTCCTTTAAGTTTGGAACACCTAGACGGCTAGACCTCCCGCACATTTACATAAGGTGACCCGCTCCCACAAAACCCGGTGAATCTTTTTAAAAATGCGAATTTGTGTTACAAAATTATAATTACATTTAACCGTAATTGAATATTTATACTTTTTTAACGGCACCGTTTATACACGCACCCCATCAAACAACTTGAATATTTATACTTAGTTTAATTTTACTATATTAATTAATAATTATTAATTTAATATAAAACTATAGCATCTAAAATTCAATATTTAAGTTTAAGTTAAACTTTGTTAAATATTTGTAATACGGTATTTTGCAACAATATTAACATTAATATACATTCTTCTTTTGTCTTTTGCGGGGCTCAAAACTTTTACCTCAAGTGTATATGCAACAAGCCAACAACATAACTCTAATAATTTTGCTAATTGAAACTAACCCTCCACCTTAATATAGATTCTTCTAGTAGAATCTTCATACCTAAACCTTAAAATTATGAGACTAAAGTAAAACTTTTGAAGTGTTTGATTTAATTATGAAACCACATATAAATTTTGAACAACCAAGAGCTTATATTCGAATAAAAATACAACAAATTACAAACCCCACTAACTAGTCAAAACAAAGGACAACAATTCAAAAGGTCAACTTACTTAATTACTCGTAGTCATGCATTGAACAAAAATTTTGTCATCTCCGAGAACCAAACAAAACTACCACGAGTTCCCTCCTCCTTTTATTTTAAAAAGTGCATGACATCAAGGGTATTTATTTGAAGTACAAACAACCACAGAATCTTGGAATTTTATAAACACTAGAGAATAGTAAGTGAATTGAAAATAGATGCATATCGATCAACTTATGAGTATTATTAATGACAAATCAAAAACACTAGTTCAGCAAAACAAAATAAAAAACAATGGTTTATCAGTCCAGTTGGTTGAGATGCTCTAATGCACTATGCCTTGGGATACGGAAAACGTAGGCTTGTCGATGAGCAAACCAAGAGGTGGGAATTAATGTCCGTCACCAGGGGCCGGTCCTGACTCCATGATATGTGACATCCGGCTAAATGGATGTGGGACTTCGTGTCCCTCACCTGGGGCCGGTCCTGAATCCAAGATCTGTGACATTCGGCCTAGTGGAGGTGGGACTTCGTGTCCCTCACCTGGGGCTGGTCCTGAATCCATGATATGTGACATTCGGCCTAGTGGAGGTGAGAGTTTGTGTCCCTCACCTGGGGCCGGTCCTGAATCCAAGATCTGTGACATTCGGCCAAGTGGAGGTGAGACTCCGTGTCCCTCACCTGGGGCCGGTCCTGAATCCATGATCTGTGACAATGCGCCAAGTCGAGGTGGGATTTCGTGCCCCTCACCTGGGGCCGGTCCTGAATCCAAGATCTGTGACATTCGGCCAAGTGGAGGTGAGACTTCGTGTCCCTCACCCGGGGCCGGTCCTGAGTCCATGATCTGTGAGAATGGGCCAAGTGGAGGTGGGATTTCGTGCCCCTCACCTGGCGCCGGTCCTGAATCCATGATATGTGACATTCGGCCAAGTGTAGGCGAGATTTTGTGCCCCTCACCGGGTGCCGGTCCCGAATCCATCTCCTGCATGTTTGACACGTGCATTTCGATGGATGGAGCTCTACGCATGTACACAAAGTTCACTCTTGATGCCTTGATTGCATACGTAGACATTTGCACTACAACTAGTAGAAGAAAACCAACAGTAAACGTTGAGATTTGCATGTTTATGATGAAAAAAAAGTGCCTATAATTAACTCAGTGAATGATTATCAAATCACACAACTTGTGTATTTATACACAATTTAAAATCTTAACCAATTAATGCTTATATTTTTGTACTATTTTTTTTTAGTTTATATAGAAACGATTTAACTAATTGAGTTTATGTAGAAATGAATTAACTAATTAAGTTTATATAGAAAAAAATTAAGGTTATTAAATAATAACTTTTTTTTTTGTTTCATGTAGGAAACATCATAATATTTCTTCCATGAAAGAAAAATATGATCAGCATTGATGGCGAATATCTCGCATCCTAATTTCATAGTTTCAATTTTTGAATATTATTAAACATCAAGAATAAATACATAAAAGCCTATTGGCGTTAGCCTATATGTTAAGCATATGTAATTCTGTTAGAAATTTGGTATGTCGTTCAAAAACTTATAAATTTACTAAAATGTAAAATGAACAAATTATTATTATTATTAATTTTGAAATTGCATTTGTTTTTTCTTTTTTAACTTTTCGGTCAATCGGTTTTAAATTTTAAAACCTTACAAAACAGTCAGTTTATACCACAAGTAGATCGTATAAAATCAAACCGGATCAGGCCATAAGATTATTTATATTTTATTAGGTGCAATTTTATTATTCATATGGGATTGATAAAAAAAAATAGGCTAAGGCAACCTAGCCCTAAGAGCATTCACATTTGGTTCAACAATTGTATGTGGCCTTGCCCCCTGCCTGGTTTTTTTGCGCAGTGGTATAAATTTGTGATTTTCGTAGGTAAATTGAGTCCGCTTCCTGCTGATTTGCCACTACCGATCAAAAAAATTGAGTCTAGCCCCTTCCGATTAAAAAACCAAGGTACTGTACATAAAAAAACGTCAAAAATTTGAAATGTACAATCAACATGTCAAAGTACCATTATGAAATTATGTAACATGCATTGTATACAATTTAGCAAACTCAAACCTTCATGTGACCAAAAAGTAGTATCGCAATACCAAGTTGAACGTAAAATATACTTAACATGCCCATGACTATCCCTCTCACTAGGGCATGACTAGGCAGGTGTCAACCTATAGCACTATACATGTTAAGGTCGGCTTGTTATGTTTATAAAGTTATCCATTTTTGCAAAATAAGTCGTTGTTCGGATATCTTCTAATGGCCTACATACAAATAATATCTTTCTGTTGATATATTTGAACACTTAGTAGCACATAATAGAATGTTGGGTTTAAACAAACAAAAAAAAAAAAAAACAACATAAATTCTTTAAAAATTGCACTTGTTTATGAAATTGATCATGAGCTATTGAACAATTATCATACACCCTAATGTTTTTGTCATTGTGTGGGGTGTTACAAAGATTATTCGATCCAAATTAAAAAAATATATAAACTTTGTATGTTGATTAATTTCATACAAGAATCAAAGTTAGACAAATTGTTCAAATGAACTACATAATCTTGAATAAAGTTAATCTAGGTCCAAAGCTCCTATATGATCTTAAGCTTAACATATATTCAAGTAACATTTCCTAAACATGTGGAAAAATAATTTGGGTCAACAAAAATATTGGTGAGAATACATAAAACCACTAGCATGTCATGATTTTATCAAAAGCAATTTTGTGAAAACAATACATCAAGGACAATGATGGTGCATAGTCAACCCTTTTGACTTCATCTGAACACCACAAATTAGACGTTTGTAAATGTTGTTTCAATCATCTGCGTAACACCATACACAAGGGCAATGGGTGAGATGAATTTGTCATACTATAACACAATAAGTTGGCTTGATCAAAGTTAATGACTATATTGAGTGTAAAAGTAGGTTCATCAATTAGTGTTTAAGACAACAAAAACATAATGTTAAACATGTAGAGACATGCTATTGCTCAAAATAATAGTACATGACCTAAAATGTAAAAATGAAAAATGAGTTATGTAAACTCACCTTGATATACTATAAAGTTTTCGCACTATGATGATGTTGATGCTGCGGGGAGAATTCCAAAGAATTATCCTAAGTTTTCCAAATGATAATACTAAGTTGTGGAAACTTAGATTGACTCTTGTTGGTGTATATTGTGACACGATAACTTTCTACATAGAATAACTTAGCAGATAGATCATTTTGTATAACACATTAACCATTGTACTTATGTGTTATATAAACAAGTTTTCGCATAGCGTTTAGGTTAGCCATCATAGGTAGTTGACTAGTTGTTCCAGCGGTCTGGTTTGTGAGTATTGGGAGCAGTGGCGAAGCTTAGAGATCGAATCGGCGGGGCCAGACTTATTTTTATCCGATTAGTAGGGACTAGACTCAGTTTTATCCGATCAGTTTGGTACGGTACCGGTATTCGAGAGCAAATGCTCATCCTTCTGACCCAAAAGAATCTACTCCTTGATTTTTACTTAGGAAGGCCACTAACAACACCGTATTAATAGTTACATAAGTACAATACAACACCCAGTAAATGCATGACTTGACTATTACATTTGTTTTTTTAGAGTTCGTTTTCATTCACCACCACGGGCGAGCCCTCAAAGTGAGGGCCGCCAGAAGAAGATTACAACATATACAATGGGGATTTACGCCATTCCTCCTAAGTTAAAGCCTTATACTTCGATCTATTTTTAAAACCAGAAAACGATAAACTTTTTACATTGAAATAAATGACTCTCTCTAGTAACGTCTTGTCATTCCTTGCCAATAAAAGGCACCAGCATGAAACCATAATAATGCCATAAACTATCTTTTTACCCTACCGATCATCAACCGCATCCTTGTACAAATTCAAGAGATCCCGAACACTAATAGTAATAGGAGTACCTATGCCGCATCACTGCCCAATAAAAAAGCAAACCTCCTAAGAAGTAGGACAAGTCGTGAATATATGGTTTGAAGTCTCACTTCCCCAATCACACCAGTAACAAGAGTCACCATCAAATTGTACATTCCTCTTAAGAAGCTCTGTTTTAACTTCAAGACGGCCGAACTCCGTCCTCCACGCCAAGACATTGCATTTGATAGGAACCCAAGACACCCACTGCATAACAAACAAACCCGCATCTTCACAATCTTGATGTAACAAGGCTATAATCTCTCTAACTGAAACAGTCTCACAGGGGACCGATTTCCATCTCCAAGCCTCTTTTTCAGCTCTCGTGACCATATCCAAAACAACAGCATGGAGCTCATTGAACTCCTTATCACTATCAAAAATCATCGGCCCTTCAAAATGAAACATGTTAGCCGACCAGGTCTGGCTCGATCGGATCAAAATGCCTGGTACTAAACGAAAAATTTCCTCATGGCCCCAAATAAAGACGCTCATTTAACACGCAACCGAGTATTACACAATCAATAATCTAACCAAAATCGGATTGTGGTCCAATCCCCCACCAAGCCAACAAAGTTGTGAACCAAAGGCTTACCTCTCACTAGCAACCCGTCACAGATCTTGACAATGGACTTACAATTGCCCCCCCCCCCCCCCCCATTGCATGTTAAGCAAAAGATAATAAAGCCTTGATCTTGAAATATGTACAGTGGACACTGGTTTTTGCCAAAGACTCTTTGAATCGCTTCTAAGCCGGGCTCCCCATTTGAATAGAAAAGCATCATTTACCTCCTTTAAGTTTGGAACACCTAGACGGCTAGACCTCCCGCACATTTACTTAAGGTGACTCGCTCCCACAAAACCCGGTGAATCTTTTTAAAAAAGCGAATTTGTGTTACAAAATTATATTTACATTTAACCGTAATTGAATATTTATACTTTTTTAACGGCACCGTTTATACACGCACCCCATCAAACAACTTGAATACTTATACTTAGTTTAAGTTTACTATATTAATTAATAATTATTAATTTAAATTAGAACTATAGCATCTAAAATTCAATATTTAAGTTTAAATAACAGTTAAACTTTGTTAAATATTTGTAAAACGGTATTTTCAAACAATATTAACATTAATATACATTCTTCTTTTGCCTTTTGCGGGGCTCAAAACTTTTACCTCAAGTGTATATGCAACAAGCCAACAACATAACTCTAATAATTTTGCTAATTGAAACTAACCCTCCACCTTAATATAGATTCTTCTAGTAGAATCTTCATACCTAAACCTTAAAATTATGAAACTAAAGTAAAACTTTTGAAGTGTTTGATTTAATTATGAAACCACATATAAATTTTGAACAACCAAGAGCTTATATTCGAATAAAAATACAACAAAGTACAAACCCCACTAACTAGTCAAAACAAAGGACAACAATTCAAAAGGTCAACTTACTTAATTACTCGTAGTCATGCATTGAACAAAAATTTGGTCATCTCCCAGAACCAAACAAAACTACCACGAGTTCCCTCTTCTTTTTATTTTAAAAAGTGCATGACATCAAGGGTATTTATTTGAAGTACAAACAACCACAGAATCTTGGAATTTTATAAACACTAGAGAATAGTAAGTGAATTGAAAATAGATGCATATCGATCAACTTATGAGTATTATTAATGACAAATCAAAAACACTAGCTCAGCAAAACAAAATAAAAAACAATGGTTTATCAGTCCAGTTGGTTGAGATGCTCTAATGCACTATGCCTTGGGATATGGAAAACGTAGGCTTGTCGATGAGCAAACCAAGAGGTGGGAATTAATGTCCGTCACCAGGGGCCGGTCCTGACTCCATGATATGTGACATCCGGCTAAATGGATGTGGGACTTCGTGTCCCTCACCTGGGGCCGGTCCTGAATCCAAGATCTGTGACATTCGGCCTAGTGGAGGTGGGACTTCGTGTCCCTCACCTGGGGCTGGTCCTGAATCCATGATATGTGACATTCGGCCTAGTGGAGGTGAGAGTTTGTGTCCCTCACCTGGGGCCGGTCCTGAATCCAAGATCTGTGACATTCGGCCAAGTGGAGGTGAGACTCCGTGTCCCTCACCTGGGGCCGGTCCTGAATCCATGATCTGTGACAATGCGCCAAGTCGAGGTGGGATTTCGTGCCCCTCACCTGGGGCCGGTCCTGAATCCAAGATCTGTGACATTCGGCCAAGTGGAGGTGAGACTTCGTGTCCCTCACCCGGGGCCGGTCCTGAGTCCATGATCTGTGAGAATGGGCCAAGTGGAGGTGGGATTTCGTGCCCCTCACCTGGCGCCGGTCCTGAATCCATGATATGTGACATTCGGCCAAGTGTAGACGAGATTTTGTGCCCCTCACCGGGTGCCGGTCCCGAATCCATCTCCTGCATGTTTGACACGTGCATTTCGATGGATGGAGCTCTACGCATGTACACAAAGTTCACTCTTGATGCCTTGATTGCATACGTAGACATTTGCACTACAACTAGTAGAAGAAAACCAACAGTAAACGTTGAGATTTGCATGTTTATGATGAAAAAAAAGTGCCTATAATAAACTCAGTGAATGATTATCAAATCACACAACTTGTGTATTTATACACAATTTAAAATCTTAACCAATTAATGCTTATATTTTTGTACTATTTTTTTTAGTTTATATAGAAACGATTTAACTAATTGAGTTTATGTAGAAATGATTTAACTAATTAAGTTTATATAGAAAAAAATTAAGGTTATTAAATAATAACTTTTTTTTTGTTTCATGTAGGAAACCTCATAATATTTCATCCATAGAAAGAAAAATATGATCAGCATTGATGGCGAATATCTCGCATCCTAATTTCATAGTTTCATTTTTTGAATATTATTAAACATCAAGAATAAATACATAAAAGCCTATTGGCGTTAGCCTATATGTTAAGCATATGTAATTCTGTTAGAAATTTGGTATGTCGTTCAAAAACTTATAAATTTACTAAAATGTAAAATGAACAAATTATTATTATTAATTTTGAAATTGCATTTGTTTTTTCTTTTTTAACTTTTCGGTCAATCGGTTTTAAATTTTAAAACCTTACAAAACAGTCAGTTTATACCACAAGTAGATCGTATAAAATCAAACCGGATCAGGCCATAAGGTTAAGTAGATCGTATAAAATCAAACCGGATCAGGCCAAAAGATAATAAAACCTTGATCTTGAATTATGTACATTTTTGCCAAAGACTCTTTGAATCGCTTCTAAGCCGGGCTCCCCATTTGAATAGAAAAGCATCATTTACCTCCTTTAAGTTCGGAACACCTAGACGGCTAGACCTCCCGCACATTTACTTAAGGTGACCCGCTCCCACAAAACCTGGTGATTCTTTTTAAAAATGCGAATTTGTGTTACAAAATTATATTTACATTTAACCGTAATTGAATATTTATACTTTTTAACGGCACCGTTTATGCACGCACCCCATCAAACAACTTGAATACTTATACTTAGTTTAAGTTTACTATATTAATTAATAGTTATTAATTTAAATTAAAACAATAGCATCTAAAATTCAATATTTAAATTTAAATAACAGTTAAACTTTGTTAAATATTTGTAAAAGGTATTTTGCAACAATATTAACATTAATATACATTCTTCTTTTGCCTTTTGCGGGGCTCAAAACTTTTACCTCAAGTGTATATGCAACAAGCCAACAACATAACTCTAATAATTTTGCTAATTGAAACTAACCCTCCACCTTAATATAGATTCTTCTAGTAGAATCTTCATACCTAAACCTTAAAATTATGAAACTAAAGTAAAACTTTTGAAGTGTTTGATTTAATTATGAAACCACATATAAATTTTGAACAACCAAGAGCTTATATTCGAATAAAAATACAACAAAGTACAAACCCCACTAACTAGTCAAAACAAAGGACAACAATTCAAAAGGTCAACTTACTTAATTACTCGTAGTCATGCATTGAACAAAAATTTGGTCATCTCCGAGAACCAAACAAAACTACCACGAGATCCCTCTTCATTTTATTTTAAAAAGTGCATGACATCAAGGGTATTTATTTGAAGTACAAACAACCACAGAATCTTGGAATTTTATAAACACTAGAGAATAGTAAGTGAATTGAAAATAGATGCATATCGATCAACTTATGAGTATTATTAATGACAAATCAAAAACACTAGTTCAGCAAAACAAAATAAAAAACAATGGTTTATCAGTCCAGTTGGTTGAGATGCTCTAATGCACTATGCCTTGGGATATGGAACGTAGGCTTGTCGATGAGCAAACCAAGAGGTGGGAATTAATGTCCGTCACCAGGGGCCGGTCCTGACTCCATGATATGTGACTTCCGGCTAAATGGATGTGGGACTTCGTGTCCCTCACCTGGGGCCGGTCCTGAATCCAAGATCTGTGACATTCGGCCTAGTGGAGGTGGGACTTCGTGTCCCTCACCTGGGGCCGGTCCTGAATCCATGATATGTGACATTCGGCCTAGTGGAGGTGAGAGTTTGTGTCCCTCACCTGGGGCCGGTCCTGAATCCAAGATCTGTGACTTTCGGCCAAGTGGAGGTGAGACTCCGTGTCCCTCACCTGGGGCCGGTCCTGAATCCATGATCTGTGACAATGCGCCAAGTCGAGGTGGGATTTCGTGCCCCTCACCTGGGGCCGGTCCTGAATCCAAGATCTGTGACATTCGGCCAAGTGGAGGTGAGACTTCGTGTCCCTCACCCGGGGCCGGTCCTGAGTCCATGATCTGTGAGAATGGGCCAAGTGGAGGTAGGATTTCGTGCCCCTCACCTGGCGCCGATCCTGAATCCATGATATGTGACATTCGGCCAAGTGTAGGCGAGATTTTGTGCCCCTCACCGGGTGCCGGTCCCGAATCCATCTCCTGCATGTTTGACACGTGCATTTCGATGGATGGAGCTCTACGCATGTACACAAAGTTCACTCTTGATGCCTTGATTGCATACGTAGACATTTGCACTACAACTAGTAGAAGAAAACCAACAGTAAACGTTGAGATTTGCATGTTTATGATGAAAAAAAAAGTGCCTATAATAAACTCAGTGAATGATTATCAAATCACACAACTTGTGTATTTATACACAATTTAAAATCTTAACCAATTAATGCTTATATTTTTGTACTATTTTTTTTAGTTTATATAGAAACGATTTAACTAATTGAGTTTATGTAGAAATGATTTAACTAATTAAGTTTATATAGAAAAAAATTAAGGTTATTAAATAATAACTTTTTTTTGTTTCATGTAGGAAACCTCATAATATTTCATCCATAGAAAGAAAAATATGATCAGCATTGATGGCGAATATCTCGCATCCTAATTTCATAGTTTCATTTTTTGAATATTATTAAACATCAAGAATAAATACATAAAAGCCTATTGGCGTTAGCCTATATGTTAAGCATATGTAATTCTGTTAGAAATTTGGTATGTCGTTCAAAAACTTATAAATTTACTAAAATGTAAAATGAACAAATTATTATTCATAATTTTGAAATTGCATTTGTTTTTTATTTTTTAACTTTCGGTCAATCGGTTTTAAATTTTAAAACCTTACAAAACAGTCAGTTTATAACACAAGTAGATCGTATAAAATCAAACCGGATCAGGCCATAAGATTATTTATATTTTATTAGGTGCAATTTTATTATTCATATGGGATTGATAAAAAAAAATAGGCTAAGGCAACCTAGCCCTAAGAGCATTCACATTTGGTTCAACAATTGTATGTGGCCTTGCCCCCTTCCTGGTTTTTTTGCGCAGTGGTATAAATTTGTGATTTTCGTAGGTAAACTGAGTCCGCTTGCTGCTGATTTGCCACTACCGATCAAAAAAATTGAGTCTAGCCCCTTCCGATTAAAAAACCAAGGTACTGTACATAAAAAAAACGTCAAAAATTTGAAGTGTACAATCAACATGTCAAAGTACCATTATGAAATTATGTAACATGCATTGTATACAATTTAGCAAACTCAAACCTTCATGTGACCAAAAAGTAGTATCGCAATACCAAGTTGAACGTAAAATATACTTAACATGACCATGACTATCCCTCTCACTAGGGCATGACTAAGCAGGTGTCAACCTATAGCACTATACATGTTAAGGTCGGCTTGTTATGTTTATAAAGTTATCCATTTTTGCAAAATAAGTCGTTGTTCGGATCTCTTCTAATGGCCTACATACAAATAATATCTTTCTGTTGATATATTTGAACACTTAGTAACACATAATAGAAGGTTGGGTTTAAACAAACAAAAAAAAAACAACAACATAAATTCTTTAAAAATTGCACTAGTTTATGAAATTGATCATGAGCTATTGAACAATTATCATACACCCTAATGTTTTTGTCATTGTGTGGGGGTGTTACAAAGATTATTCGATCCAAATTAAAAAAATATCTAAACTTTGTATGTTGATTAATTTCATACAAGAATCAAAGTTAGACAATTTGTTCAAATGAACTACATAATCTTGAATAAAGTTAATCTAGGTCCAAAGCTCCTATATGATCTTAAGCTTAACATAACTTCAAGTAACATTTCCTAAACATGTGGAAAAATAATTTGGGTCAACAAAAATATTGGTGAAAATACATAAAACCACTAGCATGTCATGATTTTATCAAAAGCAATTTTGTGAAAACAATACATCAAGGACAATGATGGTGCATAGCCAACCCTTTTGACTTCGTATGAACACCACAAATTAGACGTTTGTAAATGTTGTTTCAATCATCTGCGTAACACCATACACAAGGGCAATGGGTGAGATGAATTTGTCATACTATAACACAATAAGTTGGCTTGATCAAAGTTAATGACTATATTGAGTGTAAAAGCAGGTTCATCAATTAGTGTTTAAGACAACAAAAACATAATGTCAAACATGTAGAGACATGCTATTGCTCAAAATAATAGTACATGACCTAAAATGTAAAAATGAAAAATGAGTTATGTAAACTCACCTTGATATACTATAAAGTTTTCGCACTATGATGATGTTGATGCTGCGGGGAGAATTCCAAAGAATTATCCTAAGTTTTCCAAATGATAATACTAAGTTGTGGAAACTTAGATGGACTCTTGTTGGTGTATATTGTGACACGATAACTTTCTACATAGAATAACTTAGCAGATAGATCATTTTGTATAACACATTAACCATTGTACTTATGTGTTACATAAACAAGTTTTCGCATAGCGTTTAGGTTAGCCATCATAGGTAGTTGACTAGTTGTTCCAGCGGTCTGGTTTGTGAGTATTGGGAGCAGTGGCGAAGCTTAGAGATCGAATCGGCGGGGGCCAGACTTATTTTTATCCGATTGGTAGAGACTAGACTCAGTTTTATCCGATCAGTTTGGTACGGTACCGGTATTCGAGAGCAAATGCTCATCCTTCTGACCCAAAAGAATCTACTCCTTGATTTTTACTTAGGAAGGCCACTAACAACACCGTATTAATTGTTACATAAGTACAATACAACACCCAGTAAATGCATGACTTGACTATTACATTTGTTTCTTTAGAGTTCGTTTTCATTCACCACCACGGGCGAGCCCTCAAAGTGAGGGCCGCCAGAAGAAGATTACAACATATACAATGGGGATTTACGCCATTCCTCCTAAGTTAAAGCCTTATACTTCGATCTATTTTTAAAACCAGAAAACGATAAACTTTTTACATTGAAATAAATGACTCTCTCTAGTAACGTCTTGTCATTCCTTGCCAATAAAAGGCACCAGCATGAAACCATAATAATGCCATAAACTATCTTTTTACCCTACCGATCATCAACCGCATCTTTGTACAAATTCAAGAGATCCCGAACACTAATAGTAATAGGAGTACCTATGCCGCATCACTGCCCAATAAAAAGCAAACCTCCTAAGGAGTAGGACAAGTCGTGAATATATGGTTTGAAGTCTCACTTCCCCAATCACACCAGTAACAAGAGTCACCATCAAATTGTACATTCCTCTTAAGAAGCTCTGTTTTAACTTGAAGACGGCCGAACTCCGTCCTCCACGCCAAGACATTGCATTTGATAGGAACCCAAGACACCCACTGCATAACAAACAAACCCGCATCTTCACAATCTTGATGTAACAAGGCTATAATCTCTCTAGGTGAAACAGTCTCACAGGGGACCGATTTCCATCTCCAAGCCTCTTTTTCAGCTCTCGTGACCATATCCAAAACAACAGCATGGAGCTCAGTGAACTCCTTATCACTATCAAAAGTCATCGGCCCTTCAAAATGAAACATGTTAACCGACCAGGTCTGGCTAGATCGGATCAAAATGCCTGGTACTAAACGAAAAATTTCCTCATGGCCCCAAATAAAGACGCTCATTTAACACATAACCGAGTATTACACAATCAATAATCTAACCAAAATCGGATTGTGGTCCCATCCCCCACCAAGCCAACAAAGTTGTGAACCAAAGGCTTACCTCTCACTAGCAACCCGTCACAGATCTTGACAATGGACTTACAATTGCCCCCCCCCCCCCCCATTGCATGTTAAGCAAAAGATAATAAAGCCTTGATCTTGAATTATGTACAGTGGACACTGCTTTTTGCCAAAGACTCTTTGAATCGCTTCGAAGCCGGGCTCCCCATTTGAATAGAAAAGCATCATTTACCTCCTTTAAGTTTGGAACACCTAGACGGCTAGACCTCCCGCACATTTACTTAAGGTGACCCGCTCCCACAAAACCCGGTGAATCTTTTTAAAAATGCGAATTTGTGTTACAAAATTATATTTACATTTAACCGTAATTGAATATTTATACTTTTTTAACGGCACCGTTTATACACGCACCCCATCAAACAACTTGAATATTTATACTTAGTTTAATTTTACTATATTAATTAATAATTATTAATTTAATATAAAACTATAGCATCTAAAATTCAATATTTAAGTTTAAGTTAAACTTTGTTAAATATTTGTAATACGGTATTTTGCAACAATATTAACATTAATATACATTCTTCTTTTGTCTTTTGCGGGGCTCAAAACTTTTACCTCAAGTGTATATGCAACAAGCCAACAACATAACTCTAATAATTTTGCTAATTGAAACTAACCCTCCACCTTAATATAGATTCTTCTAGTAGAATCTTCATACCTAAACCTTAAAATTATGAAACGAAAGTAAAACTTTTGAAGTGTTTGATTTAATTATGAAACCACATATAAATTTTGAACAACCAAGAGCTTATATTCGAATAAAAATACAACAAATTACAAACCCCACTAACTAGTCAAAACAAAGGACAACAATTCAAAAGGTCAACTTACTTAATTACTCGTAGTCATGCATTGAACAAAAATTTTGTCATCTCCGAGAACCAAACAAAACTACCACGAGTTCCCTCTTCCTTTTATTTTAAAAAGTGCATGACATCAAGGGTATTTATTTGAAGTACAAACAACCACAGAATCTTGGAATTTTATAAACACTAGAGAATAGTAAGTGAATTGAAAATAGATGCATATCGATCAACTTATGAGTATTATTAATGACAAATCAAAAACACTAGTTCAGCAAAACAAAATAAAAAACAATGGTTTATCAGTCCAGTTGGTTGAGATGCTCTAATGCACTATGCCTTGGGATATGGAAAACGTAGGATTGTCGATGAGCAAACCAAGAGGTGGGAATTAATGTCCGTCACCAGGGGCCGGTCCTGACTCCATGATATGTGACATCCGGCTAAATGGATGTGGGACTTCGTGTCCTTCACCTGGGGCCGGTCCTGAATCCAAGATCTGTGACATTCGGCCTAGTGGAGGTGGGACTTCGTGTCCCTCACCTGGGGCTGGTCCTGAATCCATGATATGTGACATTCGGCCTAGTGGAGGTGAGAGTTTGTGTCCCTCACCTGGGGCCGGTCCTGAATCCAAGATCTGTGACATTCGGCCAAGTGGAGGTGAGACTCCGTGTCCCTCACCTGGGGCCGGTCCTGAATCCATGATCTGTGACAATGCGCCAAGTCGAGGTGGGATTTCGTGCCCCTCACCTGGGGCCGGTCCTGAATCCAAGATCTGTGACATTCGGCCAAGTGGAGGTGAGACTTCGTGTCCCTCACCCGGGGCCGGTCCTGAGTCCATGATCTGTGAGAATGGGCCAAGTGGAGGTGGGATTTCGTGCCCCTCACCTGGCGCCGGTCCTGAATCCATGATATGTGACATTCGGCCAAGTGTAGGCGAGATTTTGTGCCCCTCACCGGGTGCCGGTCCCGAATCCATCTCCTGCATGTTTGACACGTGCATTTCGATGGATGGAGCTCTACGCATGTACACAAAGTTCACTCTTGATGCCTTGATTGCATACGTAGACATTTGCACTACAACTAGTAGAAGAAAACCAACAGTAAACGTTGAGATTTGCATGTTTATGACGAAAAAAAAGTGCCTATAATAAACTCAGTGAATGATTATCAAATCACACAACTTGTGTATTTATACACAATTTAAAATCTTAACCAATTAATGCTTATATTTTTGTACTATTTTTTTTTAGTTTATATAGAAACGATTTAACTAATTGAGTTTATGTAGAAATGAATTAACTAATTAAGTTTATGTAGAAAAAAATTAAGGTTATTAAATAATAACTTTTTTTTTGTTTCATGTAGGAAACATCATAATATTTCTTCCATGAAAGAAAAATATGATCAGCATTGATGGCGAATATCTCGCATACTAATTTCATAGTTTCAATTTTTGAATATTATTAAACATCAAGAATAAATACATAAAAGCCTATTGGCGTTAGCCTATATGTTAAGCATATGTAATTCTGTTAGAAATTTGGTATGTCGTTCAAAAACTTATAAATTTACTAAAATGTAAAATGAACAAATTATTATTATTAATTTTGAAATTGCATTTGTTTTTTCTTTTTTAACTTTTCGGTCAATCGGTTTTAAATTTTAAAACCTTACAAAACAGTCAGTTTATACCACAAGTAGATCGTATAAAATCAAACCGGATCAGGCCATAAGATTATTTATATTTTATGTTTATCGATTTTCTATTAGGTGCAATTTTATTATTCATATGGGATTGATAAAAAAAAATAGGCTAAGGCAACCTAGCCCTAAGAGCATTCACATTTGGTTCAACAATTGTATGTGGCCTTGCCCCCTGCCTGGTTTTTTTGCGCAGTGGTATAAATTTGTGATTTTCGTAGGTAAATTGAGTCCGCTTCCTGCTGATTTGCCACTACCGATCAAAAAAATTGAGTCTAGCCCCTTCCGATTAAAAAACCAAGGTACTGTACATAAAAAAAACGTCAAAAATTTGAAGTGTACAATCAACATGTCAAAGTACCATTATGAAATTATGTAACATGCATTGTATACAATTTAGCAAACTCAAACCTTCATGTGACCAAAAAGTCGTATCGCAATACCAAGTTGAACGTAAAATATACTTAACATGACCATGACTATCCCTCTCACTAGGGCATGACTAGGTAGGTGTCAACCTATAGCACTATACATGTTAAGGTCGGCTTGTTATGTTTATAAAGTTATCTATTTTTGCAAAATAAGTCGTTGTTCGGATCTCTTCTAATGGCCTACATACAAATAATATCTTTCTGTTGATATATTTGAACACTTAGTAACACATAATAGAAGGTTGGGTTTAAACAAACAAAAAAAAACAACAACATAAATTCTATAAAAATTGCACTAGTTTATGAAATTGATCATGAGCTATTGAACAATTATCATACACCCTAATGTTTTTGTCATTGTGTGGGGGTGATACAAAGATTATTCGATCCAAATTAAAGAAATATATAAACTTTGTATGTTGATTAATTTCATACAAGAATCAAAGTTAGAAAATTGTTCAAATGAACTACATAATCTTGAATAAAGTTAATCTAGGTCCAAAGCTCCTATATGATCTTAAGCTTAACATAACTTCAAGTAACATTTCCTAAACATGTGGAAAAATAATTTGGGTCAACAAAAATATTGGTGAAAATACATAAAACCACTAGCATGTCATGATTTTATCAAAAGCAATTTTGTGAAAACAATACATCAAGGACAATGATGGTGCATAGCCAACCCTTTTGACTTCGTATGAACACCACAAATTAGACGTTTGTAAATGTTGTTTCAATCATCTGCGTAACACCATACACAAGGGCAATGGGTGAGATGAATTTGTCATACTATAACACAATAAGTTGGCTTGATCAAAGTTAATGACTATATTGAGTGTAAAAGTAGGTTCATCAATTAGTGTTTAAGACAACAAAAACATAATGTCAAACATGTAGAGACATGCTATTGCTCAAAATAATAGTACATGACCTAAAATGTAAAAATGAAAAATGAGTTATGTAAACTCACCTTGATATACTATAAAGTTTTCGCACTATGATGATGTTGATGCTGCGGGGAGAATTCCAAAGAATTATCCTAAGTTTTCCAAATGATAATACTAAGTTGTGGAAACTTAGATGGACTCTTGTTGGTGTATATTGTGACACGATAACTTTCTACATAGAATAACTTAGCAGATAGATCATTTTGTATAACACATTAACCATTGTACTTATGTGTTACATAAACAAGTTTTCGCATAGCGTTTAGGTTAGCCATCATAGGTAGTTGACTAGTTGTTCCAGCGGTCTGGTTTGTGAGTATTGGGAGCAGTGGCGAAGCTTAGAGATCGAATCGGCGGGGGCCAGACTTATTTTTATCCGATTGGTAGAGACTAGACTCAGTTTTATCCGACCAGTTTGGTACGGTACCGGTATTCGAGAGCAAATGCTCATCCTTCTGACCCAAAAGAATCTACTCCTTGATTTTTACTTAGGAAGGCCACTAACAACACCGTATTAATTGTTACATAAGTACAATACAACACCCAGTAAATGCATGACTTGACTATTACATTTGTTTTTTTAGAGTTCGTTTTCATTCACCACCACGGGCGAGCCCTCAAAGTGAGGGCCGCCAGAAGAAGATTACAACATATACAATGGGGATTTACGCCATTCCTCCTAAGTTAAAGCCTTATACTTCGATCTATTTTTAAAACCAGAAAACGATAAACTTTTTACATTGAAATAAATGACTCTCTGTAGTAACGTCTTGTCATTCCTTGCCAATAAAAGGCACCAGCATGAAACCATAATAATGCCATAAACTATCTTTTTACCCTACCGATCATCAACCGCATCTTTGTACAAATTCAAGAGATCCCGAACACTAATAGTAATAGGAGTACCTATGCCGCATCACTGCCCAATAAAAAGCAAACCTCCTAAGAAGTAGGACAAGTCGTGAATATATGGTTTGAAGTCTCACTTCCCCAATCACACCAGTAACAAGAGTCACCATCAAATTGTACATTCCTCTTAAGAAGCTCTGTTTTAACTTGAAGACGGCCAAACTCTGTCCTCCACGCCAAGACATTGCATTTGATAGGAACCCAAGACACCCACTGCATAACAAACAAACCCGCATCTTCACAATCTTGATGTAACAAGGCTATAATCTCTCTAGGTGAAACAGTCTCACAGGGGACCGATTTCCATCTCCAAGCCTCTTTTTCAGCTCTCGTGACCATATCCAAAACAACAGCATGGAGCTCATTGAACTCCTTATCACTATCAAAAGTCATCGGCCCTTCAAAATGAAACATGTTAACCGACCAGGTCTGGCTAGATCGGATCAAAATGCCTGGTACTAAACGAAAAATTTCCTCATGGCCCCAAATAAAGACGCTCATTTAACACATAACCGAGTATTACACAATCAATAATCTAACCAAAATCGGATTGTGGTCCCATCCCCCACCAAGCCAACAAAGTTGTGAACCAAAGGCTTACCTCTCACTAGCAACCCGTCACAGATCTTGACAATGGACTTACAATTGCCCCCCCCCCCCCCCCCCCCATTGCATGTTAAGCAAAGATAATAAAGCCATGATCTTGAATTATGTACAGTGGACACTGCTTTTTGCCAAAGACTCTTTGAATCGCTTCTAAGCCGGGCTCCCCATTTGAATAGAAAAGCATCATTTACCTCCTTTAAGTTTGGAACACCTAGACGGCTAGACCTCCCGCACATTTACATAAGGTGACCCGCTCCCACAAAACCCGGTGAATCTTTTTAAAAATGCGAATTTGTGTTACAAAATTATATTTACATTTAACCGTAATTGAATATTTATACTTTTATAACGGCACCGTTTATACACGCACCCCATCAAACAACTTGAATATTTATACTTAGTTTAATTTTACTATATTAATTAATAATTATTAATTTAATATAAAACTATAGCATCTAAAATTCATTATTTAAGTTTAAGTTAAACTTTGTTAAATATTTGTAATACGGTATTTTGCAACAATATTAACATTAATATACATTCTTCTTTTGTCTTTTGCGGGGTTCAAAACTTTTACCTCAAGTGTATATGCAACAAGCCAACAACATAACTCTAATAATTTTGCTAATTGAAACTAACCCTCCACCTTAATATAGATTCTTCTAGTAGAATCTTCATACCTAAACCTTAAAATTATGAAACTAAAGTAAAACTTTTGAAGTGTTTGATTTAATTATGAAACCACATATAAATTTTGAACAACCAAGAGCTTATATTCGAATAAAAATACAACAAATTACAAACCCCACTAACTAGTCAAAACAAAGGACAACAATTCAAAAGGTCAACTTACTTAATTACTCGTAGTCATGCATTGAACAAAAATTTTGTCATCTCCGAGAACCAAACAAAACTACCACGAGTTCCCTCTTCTTTTTATTTTAAAAAGTGCATGACATCAAGGGTATTTATTTGAAGTACAAACAACCACAGAATCTTGGAATTTTATAAACACTAGAGAATAGTAAGTGAATTGAAAATAGATGCATATCGATCAACTTATGAGTATTATTAATGACAAATCAAAAACACTAGTTCAGCAAAACAAAATAAAAAACAATGGTTTATCAGTCCAGTTGGTTGAGATGCTCGAATGCACTATGCCTTGGGATATGGAAAACGTAGGCTTGTCGATGAGCAAACCAAGAGGTGGGAATTAATGTCCGTCACCAGGGGCCGGTCCTGACTCCATGATATGTGACATCCGGCTAAATGGATGTGGGACTTCGTGTCCCTCACCTGGGGCCGGTCCTGAATCCAAGATCTGTGACATTCGGCCTAGTGGAGGTGGGACTTCGTGTCCCTCACCTGGGGCTGGTCCTGAATCCATGATATGTGACATTCGGCCTAGTGGAGGTGAGAGTTTGTGTCCCTCACCTGGGGCCGGTCCTGAATCCAAGATCTGTGACATTCGGCCAAGTGGAGGTGAGACTCCGTGTCCCTCACCTGGGGCCGGTCCTGAATCCATGATCTGTGACAATGCGCCAAGTCGAGGTGGGATTTCGTGCCCCTCACCTGGGGCCGGTCCTGAATCCAAGATCTGTGACATTCGGCCAAGTGGAGGTGAGACTTCGTGTCCCTCACCCGGGGCCGGTCCTGAGTCCATGATCTGTGAGAATGGGCCAAGTGGAGGTGGGATTTCGTGCCCCTCACCTGGCGCCGGTCCTGAATCCATGATATGTGACATTCGGCCAAGTGTAGGCGAGATTTTGTGCCCCTCACCGGGTGCCGGTCCCGAATCCATCTCCTGCATGTTTGACTCGTGCATTTCGATTGATGGAGCTCTACGCATGTACACAAAGTTCACTCTTGATGCCTTGATTGCATACGTAGACATTTGCACTACAACTAGTAGAAGAAAACCAACAGTAAACGTTGAGATTTGCATGTTTATGATGAAAAAAAGTGCCTATAATAAACTCAGTGAATGATTATCAAATCACACAACTTGTGTATTTATACACAATTTAAAATCTTAACCAATTAATGCTTATATTTTTGTACTATTTTTTTTTAGTTTATATAGAAACGATTTAACTAATTGAGTTTATGTAGAAATGATTTAACTAATTAAGTTTATATAGAAAAAAATTAAGGTTATTAAATAATAACTTTTTTTTGTTTCATGTAGGAAACATCATAATATTTCTTCCATGAAAGAAAAATATGATCAGCATTGATGGCGAATATCTCGCATCCTAATTTCATAGTTTCATTTTTTGAATATTATTAAACATCAAGAATAAATACATAAAAGCCTATTGGCGTTAGCCTATATGTTAAGCATATGTAATTCTGTTAGAAATTTGGTATGTCGTTCAAAAACTTATAAATTTACTAAAATGTAAAATGAACAAATTATTATTATTAATTTTGAAATTGCATTTGTTTTTTCTTTTTTAACTTTTCGGTCAATCGGTTTTAAATTTTAAAACCTTACAAAACAGTCAGTTTATACCACAAGTAGATCGTATAAAATCAAACCGGACCAGGCCATAAGATTATTTATATTTTATGTTTATCGATTTTCTATTAGGTGCAATTTTATTATTCATATGGGATTGATAAAAAAAATAGGCTAAGGCAACCTAGCCCCAAGAGCATTCACATTTGGTTCAACAATTGTATGTGGCCTTGCCCCCTGCCTGGTTTTTTTGCGCAGTAGTATAAATTTGTGATTTTCGTAGGTAAATTGAGTCCGCTTCCTGCTGATTTGCCACTACCGATCAAAAAAATTGAGTCTAGCCCCTTCCGATTAAAAAACCAAGGTACTGTACATAAAAAAACGTCAAAAATTTGAAGTGTACAATCAACATGTCAAAGTACCATTATGAAATTATGTAACATGCATTGTATACAATTTAGCAAACTCAAACCTTCATGTGACCAAAAAGTAGTATCGCAATACCAAGTTGAACGTAAAATATACTTAACATGACCATGACTATCCCTCTCACTAGGGCATGACTAGGCAGGTGTCAACCTATAGCACTATACATGTTAAGGTCGGCTTGTTATGTTTATAAAGTTATCCATTTTTGCAAAATAAGTCGTTGTTCGGATCTCTTCTAATGGCCTACATACAAATAATATCTTTCTGTTGATATATTTGAACACTTAGTAACACATAATAGAAGGTTGGGTTTTAACAAACAAAAAAAAAAACAACATAAATTCTTTAAAAATTGCACTTGTTTATGAAATTGATAATGAGCTATTGAACAATTATCATACACCCTAATGTTTTTGTCATTGTGTGGGGTGTTACAAAGATTATTCGATCCAAATTAAAAAAATATATAAACTTTGTATGTTGATTAATTTCATACAAGAATCAAAGTTAGACAAATTGTTCAAATGAACTACATAATCTTGAATAAAGTTAATCTAAGTCCAAAGCTCCTATATGATCTTATGCTTAACATAACTTCAAGTAACATTTCCTAAACATGTGGAAAAATAATTTGGGTCAACAAAAATATTGGTGAGAAAACATAAAACCACTAGCATGTCATGATTTTATCAAAAGCAATTTTGTGAAAACAATACATCAAGGACAATGATGGTGCATAGTCAACCCTTTTGACTTCGTCTGAACACCACAAATTACACGTTTGTAAATGTTGTTTCAATCATCTGCGTAACACCATACACAAGGGCAATGGGTGAGATGAATTTGTCATACTATAACACAATAAGTTGGCTTGATCAAAGTTAATGACTATATTGAGTGTAAAAGTAGGTTCATCAATTAGTGTTTAAGACAACAAAAACATAATGTCAAACATGTAGAGACATGCTATTGCTCAAAATAATAGTACATGACCTAAAATGTAAAAATGAAAAATGAGTCATGTAAACTCACCTTGGTATACTATAAAGTTTTCGCACTATGATGATGTTGATGCTGCGGGGAGAATTCCAAGAAATTATCCTAAGTTTTCCAAATGATAATACTAAGTTGTGGAAACTTAGATTGACTCTTGTTGGTGTATATTGTGACACGATAACTTTCTACATAGAATAACTTAGCAGATAGATCATTTTGTATAACACATTAACCATTGTATTTATGTGTTATATAAACAAGTTTTCGCATAGCGTTTAGGTTAGCCATCATAGGTAGTTGACTAGTTGTTCCAGCCGTCTGGTTTGTGAGTATTGGGAGCAGTGGCGAAGCTTAGAGATCGAATTGGCGGGGGCCAGACTTATTTTTATCCGATTGGTAGAGACTAGACTCAGTTTTATCCGACCAGTTTGGTACGGTACCGGTATTCGAGAGCAAATGCTCATCCTTCTGACCCAAAAGAATCTACTCCTTGATTTTTACTTAGGAAGGCCACTAACAACACCGTATTAATTGTTACATAAGTACAATACAACACCCAGTAAATGCATAACTTGACTATTACATTTGTTTTTTTAGAGTTCGTTTTCATTCACCACCACGGGCGAGCCCTCAAAGTGAGGGCCGCCAGAAGAAGATTACAACATATACAATGGGGATTTACGCCATTCCTCCTAAGTTAAAGCCTTATACTTCGATCTATTTTTAAAACCAGAAAACGATAAACTTTTTACATTGAAATAAATGACTCTCTCTAGTAACATTTTGTCATTCCTTGCCAATAAAAGGCACCAGCATGAAACCATAATAATGCCATAAACTATCTTTTTACCCTACCGATCATCAACCGCATCCTTGTACAAATTCAAGAGATCCCGAACACTAATAGTAATAGGAGTACCTATGCCGCATCACTGCCCAATAAAAAAGCAAACCTCCTAAGAAGTAGGACAAGTCGTGAATATATGGTTTGAAGTCTCACTTCCCCAATCACACCAGTAACAAGAGTCACCATCAAATTGTACATTCCTCTTAAGAAGCTCTGTTTTAACTTGAAGACGGCCGAACTCCGTCCTCCACGCCAAGACATTGCATTTGATAGGAACCCAAGACACCCACTGCATAACAAACAAACCCGCATCTTCACAATCTTGATGTAACAAGGCTATAATCTCTCTAACCGAAACAGTTTCACAGGGGATCGATTTCCATCTCCAAGCCTCTTTTTTTAGCTCTCGTGACCATATCCAAAACAACAGCATGGAGCTCATTGAACTCCTTATCACTATCAAAAGTCATCGGCCCTTCAAAATGAAACAAGTTTACCGACCAGGTCTGGCTCGATCGGATCAAAATGCCTGGTACTAAACGAAAAATTTCCTCATGGCCCCAAATAAAGACGCTCATTTAACACACAACCGAGTATTACACTATCAATAATCAAACCAAAATCGGATTGTGGTCCCATCCCCACCAAGCCAACAAAGTTGTGAACCAAAGGCTTACCTCTCACTAGCAACCCGTCACAGATCTTGACAATGGACTTACAATTGCCCCCCCCCCCCCCCCCATTGCATGTTAAGCAAAAGATAATAAAGCCTTGATCTTGAATTATGTACAGTGGACACTGCTTTTTTTCCAAAGACTCTTTGAATCGCTTCTAAGCCGGGCTCCCCATTTGAATAGAAAAGCATCATTTACCTCCTTTAAGTTTGGAACACCTAGACGGCTAGACCTCCCGCACATTTACTTAAGGTTACCCGCTCCCACAAAACCCGGTATCTTATTAAAAATGCGAATTTGTGTTACAAAATTATATTTACATTTAACCGTAATTGAATATTTATACTTTTTTAACGGCACCGTTTATACACGCACCCCATCAAACAACTTGAATACTTATACTTAGTTTAAGTTTACTATATTAATTAATAATTATTAATTTAAATTAAAACTATTGCATCTAAAATTCAATATTTAAGTTTAAATAACAGTTAAACTTTGTTAAATATTTGTAAAACGGTATTTTCCAACAATATTAACATTAATATACATTCTTCTTTTGCCTTTTGCGGGGCTCAAAACTTTTACCTCAAGTGTATATGCAACAAGCCAACAACATAACTCTAATAATTTTGATAATTGAAACTAACCCTCCACCTTAATATAGATTCTTCTAGTAGAATCTTCATACCTAAACCTTAAAATTATGAAACTAAAGTAAAACTTTTGAAGTGTTTGATTTAATTATGAAACCACATATAAATTTTGAACAACCAAGAGCTTATATTCGAATAAAATACAACAAAGTACAAACCCCACTAACTAGTCAAAACAAAGGACAACAATTCAAAAGGTCAACTTACTTAATTACTCGTAGTCATGCATTGAACAAAAATTTGGTCATCTCCGAGAACCAAACAAAACTACCACGAGTTCCCTCTTCTTTTTATTTTAAAAAGTGCATGACATCAAGGGTATTTATTTGAAGTACAAACAACCACAGAATCTTGGAATTTTATAAACACTAGAGAATAGTAAGTGAATTGAAAATAGATGCATATCGATCAACTTATGAGTATTATTAATGACAAATCAAGACACTAGTTCAGCAAAACAAAATATAAAACAATGGTTTATCAGTCCAGCTGGTTGAGATGCTCTAATGCACTATGCCTTGGGATATGGAAAACGTAGGCTTGTCGATGAGCAAACCAAGAGGTGGGAATTAATGTCCGTCACCAGGGGCCGGTCCTGACTCCATGATATGTGACATCCGGCTAAATGGACGTGGGACTTCGTGTCCCTCACCTGGGGCCGGTCCTGAATCCAAGATCTGTGACATTCGGCCTAGTGGAGGTGGGACTTCGTGTCCCTCACCTGGGGCTGGTCCTGAATCCATGATATGTGACATTCGGCCTAGTGGAGGTGAGAGTTTGTGTCCCTCACCTGGGGCCGGTCCTGAATCCAAGATCTGTGACATTCGGCCAAGTGGAGGTGAGACTCCGTGTCCCTCACCTGGGGCCGGTCCTGAATCCATGATCTGTGACAATGCGCCAAGTCGAGGTGGGATTTCGTGCCCCTCACCTGGGGCCGGTCCTGAATCCAAGATCTGTGACATTCGGCCAAGTGGAGGTGAGACTTCGTGTCCCTCACCCGGGGCCGGTCCTGAGTCCATGATCTGTGAGAATGGGCCAAGTGGAGGTGGGATTTCGTGCCCCTCACCTGGCGCCGGTCCTGAATCCATGATATGTGACATTCGGCCAAATGTAGGCGAGATTTTGTGCCCCTCACCGGGTGCCGGTCCCGAATCCATCTCCTGCATGTTTGACATGTGCATTTCGATGGATGGAGCTCTACGCATGTACACTAAGTTCACTCTTGATGCCTTGATTGCATACGTAGACATTTGCACTACAACTAGTAGAAGAAAACCAACAGTAAACGTTGAGATTTGCATGTTTATGATGAAAAAAAAGTGCCTATAATAAACTCAGTGAATGATTATCAAATCACACAACTTGTGTATTTATACACAATTTAAAATCTTAACCAATTAATGCTTATATTTTTGCACTATTTTTTTTAGTTTATATAGAAACGATTTAACTAATTGAGTTTATGTAGAAATGATTTAACTAATTAAGTTTATATAGAAAAAAATTAAGGTTATTAAATGATAACTTTTTTTTTGTTTCATGTAGGAAACATCATAATATTTCATCCATAGAAAGAAAAATATGATCAGCATTGATGGCGAATATCTCGCATCCTAATTTCATAGTTTCATTTTTTGAATATTATTAAACATCAAGAATAAATACATAAAAGCCTATTGGCGTTAGCCTATATGTTAAGCATATGTAATTCTGTTAGAAATTTGGTATGTAGTTCAAAAACTTATAAATTTACTAAAATGTAAAATGAACAAATTATTATTATTAATTTTGAAATTGCATTTGTTTTTTCTTTTTTAACTTTTCGGTCAATCGGTTTTAAATTTTAAAACCTTACAAAACAGTCAGTTTATACCACAAGTAGATCGTATAAAATCAAACCGGATCAGGCCATAAGATTATTTATATTTTATGTTTATCTATTTTCTATTAGGTGCAATTTTATTATTCATATGGGATTGATAAAAAAAAAAAAATAGGCTAAGGCAACCTAGCCTTAAGAGCATTCACATTTGGCTCAACAATTGTATGTGGCCTTGCCCCCTTCCTGGTTTTTTTGCGCAGTGGTATAAATTTGTGATTTTCGTAGGTAAATTGAGTCCGCTTCCTGCTGATTTGCCACTACCGATCCATAAAATTGAGTCTAGCCCCTTCCGATTAAAAAACCAAGGTACTGTACATAAAAAAACGTCAAAAATTTGAAGTGTACAATCAACATGTCAAAGTACCATTATGAATTATGTAACATCCATTGTATACAATTTAGCAAACTCAAACCTTCATGTGACCAAAAAGTAGTATCGCAATACCAAGTTGAACGTAAAATATACTTAACATGACCAATGCGTATCCCTCTCACTAGGGCATGACTAGGCAGGTGTCAACCTATAGCACTATACATGTTAAGGTCGGCTTGTTATGTTTATAAAGTTATCCATTTTTGCAAAATAAGTCGTTGTTCGGATCTCTTCTAATGGCCTACATACAAATAATATCTTTCTGTTGATATATTTGAACACTTAGTAACACATAATAGAAGGTTGGGTTTAAACAAAAAAAAAAAAAAAAAAAAAAACAACATAAATTCTTTAAAAATTGCACTTGTTTATGAAATTGATCATGAGCTATTGAACAATTATCATACACCCTAATGTTTTTGTCATTGTGTGGGGTGTTACAAAGATTATTCGATCCAAATTAAAAAAATATATAAACTTTGTATGTTGATTAATGTCATACAAGAATCAAAGTTAGACAAATTGTTCAAATGAACTACATAATCTTGAATAAAGTTAATCTAGGTCCAAAGCTCCTATATGATCTTAAGCTTAACATAACTTCAAGTAACATTTCCTAAACATGTGTAAAAATAATTTGGGTCAACAACAATATTGGTGAGAATACATAAAACCACTAGCATGTCATGATTTTATCAAAAGCAATTTTGTGAAAACAATACATCAAGGACAATGATGGTGCATAGTCAACCCTTTTGACTTTGTCTGAACACCACAAATTAGACGTTTGTAAATGTTGTTTCAATCATCTGCGTAACACCATACACAAGGGCAATGGGTGAGATGAATTTGTCATACTATAACTCAATAAGTTGGCTTGATCAAAGTTAATGACTATATTGAGTGTAAAAGTAGGTTCATCAATTAGTGTTTAAGACAACAAAAACATAATGTCAAACATGTAGAGACATGCTATTGCTCAAAATAATAGTACATGACCTAAAATGTAAAAATGAAAAATGAGTTATGTAAACTCACCTTGATATACTATAAAGTTTTCGCACTATGATGATGTTGATGCTGCGGGGAGAATTCCAAAGAATTATCCTAAGTTTTCCAAATGATAATACTAAGTTGTGGAAACTTAGATTGACTCTTGTTGGTGTATATTGTGACACGATAACTTTCTACATAGAATAACTTAGCACATAGATCATTTTGTATAACACATTAACCATTGTACTTATGTGTTATATAAACAAGTTTTCGCATAGCGTTTAGGTTAGCCATCATAGGTAGTTGACTAGTTGTTCCAGCGGTCTGGTTTGTGAGTATTGGGAGCAGTGGCGAAGCTTAGAGATCGAATCGGCGGGGGCCAAACTTATTTTTATCCGATTGGTAGAGACTAGACTCAGTTTTATCCGATCAGTTTGGTACGGTACCGGTATTCGAGAGCAAATGCTCATCCTTCTGACCCAAAAGAATCTACTCCTTGGTTTTTACTTAGGAAGGCCACTAACAACACCGTATTAATTGTTACATAAGTACAATACAGCACCCAGTAAATGCATGACTTGACTATTACATTTGTTTTTTAGAGTTCGTTTTCATTCACCACCACGGGCGAGCCCTCAAAGTGAGGGCCGCCAGAAGAAGATTACAACATATACAATGGGGATTTACGCCATTCCTCCTAAGTTAAAGCCTTATACTTCGATCTATTTTTAAAACCAGAAAACGATAAACTTTTTACATTGAAATAAATGACTCTCTCTAGTAACGTCTTGTCATTCCTTGCCAATAAAAGGCACCGGCATGAAACCATAATAATGCCATAAACTATCTTTTTACCCTACCGATCATCAACCGCATCTTCGTACAAATTCAAGAGATCCCAAACACTAATAGTAATAGGAGTACCAATGGCGCATCACTGCCCAATAAAAAAGCAAACCTCCTAAGAAGTAGGACAAGTCGTGAATATATGGTTTGAAGTCTCACTTCCCTAATCACACCAGTAACAAGAGTCACCATCAAATTGTACATTCCTCTTAAGAAGCTCTGTTTTAACTTGAAGACGGCCGAACTCCGTCCTCCACGCCAAGACATTGCATTTGATAGGAACCCAAGACACCCACTGCATAACAAACAAACACGCATCTTCACAATCTTGATGTAACAAGGCTATAATCTCTCTAACCGAAACAGTCTCACAGGGGATCGATTTCCATCTCCAAGCCTCTTTTTCAGCTCTCGTGACCGTATCCAAAACAACAGCATGGAGCTCATTGATCTTGAATTATGTACTGTGGACACTGCTTTTTGCCAAAGACTCTTTGAATCGCTTCTAAGCCGGGCTCCCCATTTGAATAGAAAAGTATCATTTACCTCCTTTAAGTTTGGAACACCTAGACGGCTAGACCTCCCGCACATTTACTTAAGGTGACCCGCTCCCACAAAACCCGGTGAGTCTTATTAAAAATGCGAAGTTGTGTTACAAAATTATATTTACATTTAACCGTAATTGAATATTTATACTTTTTTAACGGCACCGTTTATACACGCACCCCATCAAACAACTTGAAGACTTATACTTAGTTTAAGTTTACTATATTAATTAATAATTATTAATTTAAATTAAAACTATAGCATCAAAAATTCAATATTTAAGTTTAAATAACAGTTAAACTTTGTTAAATATTTGTAAAACGGTATTTTCCAACAATATTAATATTAATATACATTCTTCTTTTGCCTTTTGCGGGGCTCAAAACTTTTACCTCAAGTGTATATGCAACAAGCCAACAACATAACTCTAATAATTTTGCTAATTGAAACTAACCCTCCACCTTAATATAGATTCTTCTAGTAGAATCTTCATACCTAAACCTTAAAATTATGAAACTAAAGTAAAACTTTTGAAGTGTTTGATTTAATTATGAAACCACATATAAATTTTGAACAACGAAGAGCTTATATTCGAATAAAAATACAACAAATTACAAACCCAACTAACTAGTCAAAACAAAGGACAACAATTCAAAAGGTCAACTTACTTAATTACTCGTAGTCATGCATTGAACAAAAATTTGGTCATCTCCGAGAACCAAACAAAACTACCACGAGTTCCCTCTTCTTTTTATTTTAAAAAGTGCATGACATCAAGGGTATTTATTTGAAGTACAAACAACCACAGAATCTTGGAATTTTATAAACACTAGAGAATAGTAAGTGAATTGAAAATAGATGCATATCGATCAACTTATGAGTATTATTAATGACAAATCAAAAACACTAGTTCAGCAAAACAAAATTAAAAACAATGCAGTGGCGAAGGTTTGTTGGGGCGGGGAGGGGCGACGACCCCCCGAATTTTCGCTCAGAAGTGCGGATTATATAGTATACGTATAGAAATTTTTAGGTATATATGTTTTCGACCCCCTTTTTTTTTTGAAAAAAAATAAGTATATACGGTTTCGACCCCCCTTTTTTTGAAGAAAAAAAATAGGTATACGGTTTCGACCCCCGTTGGCCCATTTTAAGAGGTAAAACCCAAGTATTTGATTTAGCCCATTTATTTTTCTTGATGATTTTTCTTTAGAAAAACCCAACTTCAAAGCCTACTTGAAAAACCTAAACCCAAAAAAATTTTAACAAAAAAAAATCTTGTCCCTTCTCAACTCCTCTGTTGTCTATTCATCTGTGTCGGAAAAAAAACTCCTCGTCCCTTCTCATAATTCATATTGAATATAAATTATATAATATTTGCAAATGTTTTGTTGAGTCATGACTGTCTTGTGTTGTCTGTTGAATGTTGATGTTGCCACGTTGATACAAATGGCGATTTGGCGATGGTTTTTTTTTCCTTAAATATGTTGAATGTTTTTTTTTCCTTAATTTAATGTTTATGTTATTATTAGATTATACGATGGGGAGAACAAAAGCATAACATCTTTTTTTTAAAGAGTGAATGAGGAACAAGTAGAGGTAACAAATAATGAAAATATAAGTAAATAGCATGGTGATTTACATAGAAAGAGAAATGACTGAAAACTTTGATTCGAAGTCCATAATTGAAGAATTCAAAAATCTTAAAAGTCGATGGGCTGAACTGTAATTCTTCATCCAGGTACCCACGCTTTGTCTCATTTTTAATGTTTTAGTCTATTTGTTCAATTTTTTTGTTAAACGATGCTTAGAACTTTGATTTCATTGTATTTAATGTTTGACTCGACCCGAATCGAATCGCCGACCCGAACATATAATCCGACCCGAACATATAATCCGACCCGAACATATAATAGAAAAAAAATTAGGTCTCGTCCCGTGACTGGTTATTTCCGACCCCCCGGACCATTTTTCAAGCTTCGCCACTGAAACAATGGTTTATCAGTCCAGTTGGTTGAGATGCTCAATGCACTATGCCTTGGGATATGGAAAACGTAGGCTTGTCGATGAGCAAACCAAGAGGTGGGAATTAATGTCCGTCACCGGGGGCCGGTCCTGACTCCATGATATGTGACATCCGGTTAAATGGATGTGGGACTTCGTGTCCCTCACCTGGGGCCGGTCCTGAATCCAAGATATGTGACATTCGGCCTAGTGGAGGTGGGACTTCGTGTCCCTCGCCTGGGGCTGGTCCTGAATCCATGATATGTGACATTCGGCCTAGTGGAGGTGAGAGTTTGTGTCCCTCACCTGGTGCCGGTCCTGAATCCAAGATCTGTGACATTCGGCCAAGTGGAGGTGAGACTCCGTGTCCCTCACCTGGGGCCGGTCCTGAATCCATGATCTGTGACAATGCGCCAAGTGGAGATGGGATTTCGTGCCCCTCACCTGGGGCCGGTCCTGAATCCAAGATCTGTGACATTCGGCCAAGTGGAGGTGAGACTTCGTGTCCCTCACCCGGGGCCGGTCCTGAGTCCATAATCTGTGAGAATGGGCCAAGTGGAGGTGGGATTTCGTGCCCCTCGCCGGTCCTGAATCCATGATATGTGACATTCGGCCAAGTGTAGGCAAGATTTTGTGCCCCTCACCGGGTGCCGGTCCCGAATCCATCTCCTGCATGTTTGACACGTGCATTTCGATGGATGGAGCTCTACGCATGTACACAAAGTTCACTCTTGATGCCATGATTGCATTCGTAGACATTTGCACTACAACTAGTAGAAGAAAACCAACAGTAAACGTTGAGATTAGCATGTTTATGATGAAAAAAAAGTGCCTATAATAAACTCAGTGAATGATTATCAAATCACACAACTTGTGTATTTATACACAATTTAAAATCTTAACCAATTAATACTTATATTTTTGTACTATTTTTTTTAGTTTATATAGAAACGATTTAACTAATTGAGTTTATGTAGAAATGATTTAACTAATTAAGTTAATATAGAAAAAAATTAAGGTTATTAAATAATAACTTTTTTTTTTTGTTTCAGGTAAGAAACATCATAATATTTAATCCATAGAAAGAAAAATATGATCAGCATTGATGGCGAATATCTCGCATCCTAATTTCATAGTTTCATTTTTTGAAGATTATTAAACATCAAGAATAAATACATAAAAGCCTATTGGCGTTAGCCTATATGTTAAGCATATGTAATTCTGTTAGAAATATGGTATGTCGTTCAAAAACTTATAAATTTACTAAAATGTAAAATGAACAAATTATTATTATTAATTTTGAAATTGCATTTGTTTTTTTCTTTTTTTAATTTTCGGTCAATGAGTTTTAAATTTTAAAACCTTACAAAACAGTCAGTTTATACCACAAGTAGATCGTATAAAATCAAACCGGATCAGGCCATAAGATTATTTATATTTTATGTTTATCTATTTTCTATTAGGTGCAATTTTATTATTCATATGGGATTGATAAAAAAAAATAGGCTAAGGCAACCTAGCCGTAAGAGCATTCGCATTTGGTTCAACAAATGTATGTGGCCTTGCCCCCTTCCGTTTTTTTGCGCAGTGGTATAAATTTGTGATTTTCGTAGGTAAATTGAGTCCGCCTCCTGCTGATTTGCCACAACCGATCAAAAAAATTGAGTCTAGCCCCTTCCGATTAAAAAACATAAGGTATTGTACATAAAAAAACGTCAAAAATTTGAAGTGTACAATCAACATGTCAAAGTACCATTATGAAATTATGTAACATGCATTGTATACAATTTAGCAAACTCAAACCTTCATGTGACCAAAAAGTAGTATCGCAATACCAAGTTGAACGTAAAATATACTTAACATGACCATGACTATCCCTCTCACTAGGGCATGACTAGGCAGGTGTCAACCTATAGCACTATACATGTTAAGGTCGGCTTGTTATGTTTATAAAGTTATCCATTTTTGGAAAATAAGTCGTTGTTCGGATCTCTTCTAATGGCCTACATACAAATACTATCTTTCTGTTGATATACTTGAACACTTAGTAACACATAATAGAAGGTTGGGTTTAAACAAACAAAAACAAAACAACATAAACTCTTTAAAAATTGCACTTGTTTATGAAATTGATCATGAGCTATTGAACAATTATCATACACCCTAATGTTTTCGTCATTGAGTGGGGTGTTACAAAGATTATTCGATCCAAGTTAAAAAAATATATAAACTTTATATGTTGATTAATTTCATACAAGAATCAAAGTTAGATAAATTGTTCAAATGAACAGCATGTAGCTCATTGAACTCCTTATCACTATCAAAAGTCATCGGCCCTTCAAAATGAAACATGTTAACCGACCAGGTCTGGCTCGATCGGATCAAAATGCCTGGTACTAAACGAAAAATTTCCTCATGGCCCCAAATAAAGACGCTCATTTAACACACAACCGAGTATTACACAATCATTAATCTAACCAAAATCGGATTGTGGTCCCATCCCCCACCAAGCCAACAAAGTTGTGACCCAAAGGCTTACCTCTCACTAGCAACCCGTCACAGATCTTGACAATGGACTTACAATTCCCCCCCCCCCCCCCATTGCATGTTAAGCAAAAGATAATAAAGCCTTGATCTTGAATTATGTACAGTGGACACTGCTATTTGCCAAAGACTCTTTGAATCGCTTCTAAGCCGGGCTCCCCATTTGAATAGAAAAGCATCATTTACCTCCTTTAAGTTTGGAACACCTAGACCGCTAGACCTCCCGCACATTTACTTAAGGTGACCCGCTCCCACAAAACCCGGTGAATCTTTTTAAAAATGCGAATTTGTGTTACAAAATTATATTTACATTTAACCGTAATTGAATATTTATACTTTTTTAACGGCACCGTTTATACACGCACCCCATCAAACAACTTGAATACTTATACTTAGTTTAATTTTACTATATTAATTAATAATTATTAATTTAATTTAAAACTATAGCATCTAAAATTCAATATTTAAGTTTACGTTAAACTTTGTTAAATATTTGTAATACGGTATTTTGCAACAATATTAACATTAATATACATTCTTCTTTTGTCTTTTGCGGGGCTCAAAACTTTTACCTCAAGTGTATATGCAACAAGCCAACAACATAACTCTAATAATTTTGCTAATTGAAACTAACCCTCCACCTTAATATTGATTCTTCTAGTAGAATCTTCATACCTAAACCTTAAAATTATGAAACTAAAGTAAAACTTTTGAAGTGTTTGATTTAATTATGAAACCACATATAAATTTTGAACAACCAAGAGCTTATATTCAAATAAAAATACAACAAATTACAAACCCCGCTAACTAGTCAAAACAAAGGACAACAATTCAAAAGGTCAACTTACTTAATTACTCGTAGTCATGCATTGAACAAAAATTTGGTCATCTCCGAGAACCAAACAAAACTACCACGAGTTCCCTCTTATTTTTATTTTAAAAAGTGCATGACATCAAGGGTATTTATTTGAAGTACAAACAACCACAGAATCTTGGAATTTCATAAACACTAGAGAATAGTAAGTGAATTGAAAATAGATGCATATCGATCAACTTATGAATATTATTAATGACAAATCAAAAACCCTAGTTCAGCAAAACAAAATAAAAATTGAGTCTAGCCCCTTCCGATTAAAAAACCAAGGTACTGTACATAAAAAAACGTCAAAAATTTGAAGTGTACAATCAACATGTCAAAGTACCATTATGAAATTATGTAACATGCATTGTATACAATTTAGCAAACAAACCTTCATGTGATAAAAATGTAGTATCGCAATACCAAGTTGAACGTAAAATATACTTAACATGACCATGACTATCCCTCTCACTAGGGCATGACTAGGCGGGTGTCAACCTATAGCACTATACATGTTAAGGTGGGCTTGTTATGTTTATAAAGTTATCCATTTTTGCAAAATAAGTCGTTGTTCGGATCTCTTCTAATGGCCTACATACAAATACTATCTTTCTGATGATATATTTGAACACTTAGTAACACATAATAGAAGGTTGGGTTTAAACAAACAAAAAAAACAACATAAAGTCTTTAAAAATTACACTTGTTTATGAAATTGATCATGAGCTATTGAACAATTATCATACACCCTAATGTTTTCGTCATTGTGTGGGGTGTTACAAAGATTATTCGATCCAACTTAAAAAAAATATATATAAACTTTATATGTTGATTAATTTCATACAAGTATCAAAGTTAGACAAATTGTTCAAATGAACTACATAATTTAATCTAGGTCCAAAGCTCCTATATGATCTTAAGCTTAACATAACTTCAAGTAACATTTCCTAAAACATGTGGAAAAATAATTTGGGTCAACAAATATACCGGTGAAAATACATAAAACCACATGTCATGATTTTATCAAAAGCAATTTGTGAAAACAATACATCAAGGACAATGATGGTGCATAGTCAACCCTTTTGACTTTGTCTGAACACCACAGATTAGACGCCTGTAAATGTTGTTTCAATCATCAGCGTAACACCATACACAAGGGCAATGGGTGAGGTGAATTTGTCATACTATAACACTATAAGTTGGTTTGATCAAAGTTAATGACTATATTGAGTGTAAAAGTAGGTTCATCAATTAGTGTTTATGACAACAAAACCATAATGTCAAACATGTAGAGACATGCTATTGCTCAAAATAATAGTACATGACCTAATATGTAAAAATGAAAAATGGGTTATGTAAACTCACCTTGATATACTATCAAGTTTTCACACAATGATGATGTTGATGTTGTGGGGAGAATTCCAAAGAATTATCCTAAGTTTTCCAAATGATAATGCTAAGTTGTGAAAACTTAGATTGACTCTTGTTGGTGTATATTGTGACACGATAACTTTCTACATTGTTAGGACAAAAAGGATTGGTGAAACCACTTTTGCAAACCTTAGTCTAATTCACTTCTGTCAAAATACTCTAAGTATAGAACTGCTGAAGACAAAGGATCAAACTGCTGAAGAAGAGATTCAGAAGTGCTGAAGAAGAAAAGTCATCAGAAGTTCTGAAGTTCAAACCAGACACTTCTACTGAAGAACTACTGAAGACAAACTACTCATCAGTAGTTTGTCATTCATCAGTACTTACAGAAGATCTTTTCCACCGCCTTTGTATATCAGTAGTTTAATACTTTAGTATTTCTTTTTGCTTTATGTACAAGTTCCAAGACTGCAACTTGTTGCAACTTGTTTCTGAACTTGCTTTTGGCAAGGTTCATGTATTTGTAAAGTCTATAAATAGAAGGGTTCATCCCTCTGTTTTAGACATTGATTTTAATACAAGAAATCCTTCAACACTTATTATTGTTATTTCCATTTCGTGTTTACTGAGAATCTGTCAAAGTGTTTCATTCTCATTCAATACTTAGATTCTCAATAAACACTTATCATTTATTAGTTCTTGAATCCAGGGGGAGTAATAACTCCTGTTGATAAAGTGTAGCTATAAACTTATAAACATTCCGCTGTGCTATCACTCACCAAGAACTTGCTAAACACTTAAGTGTCAACTAGCAAGTTCAACTAAAAGAGCAGCTTACTGATCCAACAATTGGTATCAAAGCACTGGTTTATCTGATCACATATCAATCTAACAAATTGAGAATCAGACACAGGCTCTTATTGATATTCAATAAAGGATAATAAGCTCACTTTTATCAACATCCATCACTTTAAGAGATATTTGACAAATCAATACTCTTTAAAATGGATCCTCATAATACTGCATCTGCCACTAAACCTGCCATGCTTGTAAGAAATGAATATAACATATGGCAAAAGAGAATGGCACATACCTTGTCACAGACCAACACAGGTTGTTGGAGATTTGTGATATATGGTCCTCATAAACCAGTAAATATAAATCTTGAAACTAAGGAAGAGATTCCAAAAGAACAAAAAGACTATACTGATGATGATTTCCTAAAACTTGAGCTTGATGCAAAAGCTTTTTCTATGTTGGCAATGGCACTCCCAAATGAAATCTATTCTTGGCTATTACATTGTGATAGTGCCAAAGAGCTTTGGGACTGTCTAAAAGAACAGTTTGGAGGAACTGAAGAGGTGATTGCCAACACCAGAGAAATCTTGGCTCAACAGTATGAAACTTTTGCTCACATTAATGGGGAAACTTTAACTCAACAATTTGAAAGATTTTCCTCATTAATATCTGAGCTAAAACTAAATGGTCAGACCTATACAACTGTATCTATGCTTCGTAGATTTTTAAGGTCTTTACCTGATAAATGGGAAACATACTCAATAGTCTTAAGATCTTCACCAGATTTTAGCTCCCTCACTCTTACAAAACTTCATGGGAGATTACTTACTTTTGAAAGAGAAATTGATCAAAAGAAAAAGTTACAAAATTCTGGTAAAACTGCTGATGACTATCTACCTGGTAGTACAGCACTATTGGGACAAGACTCACCAACTTGTTCAAATAGTTTTGGATCTTTTGACCACATTGACATAACTGCTGGGATCTCATCTGAAAGATCATTCCCAGGTTATGACAATAATGACTTTGGTCAAACTGCTGATAACATGTGTTTTATCATGGATGACTTAAATAGTTTCAGCAGTGATGACCTTGAAGAAATGGATATTTTGCACCAACTGGCCATGTTAAGTTTAAAAACAAATAAATTTTACAAAAGGTCAGGAAGGAAGTTTCCAGGACTTAACAGTTCTACAAAAATTGGTTTTGACAAATCTAAACTTAGATGTCACAAGTGTCAAAAGTTGGGACACTTTGCTAGAGAATATAGAAGCTGTGGCTTTAACCAATCTCAGTCTGGAAACAATTTTAACCCCAATTATAACAGGAATAATGGAACACAAGGGAGTGCACATTTTGTACAGGCACAAGCTCCACAACACCAATATGTGCCACAAGTACAATATGTACAGATGCCTGCTCAACAAATGCAGAGCCAACAATCAATCCCTCCCTTTCCAGCTGCTCAACAACCTCCACAGCAACAACAACCCTCTCAACAAAGTCTATATACCTCAGGGTATGTTGACTGGAGCAGTCTTCCTTTTGACACCACAGAGTGCAATCCTGATGCAGACAACAAAATGTTTGACATCAACTGGGGAGAGCCTGACAATGGCAGAAAGAACTTTGTCTTAATGGCGTTTGAGGGATGCTCCTCAAAATCTGCTTTGTCACAGGTATCAAAAGAATCTTTGACAAAACTATGTTCAAATTCATGCAAAGAATCTTTTGCTCTCATAAGAGAGACAAATGTGCACTTACAAGGAAAGGCTAATGATTGATTCTGAGAGAAAACTCACTCAGATAAAGTGTGATTTAGAAAGAAAACTTTCTGCAAAAACAAAAGAAGTTTCTAAATTGACTAACTCTGCTATTGAAACCCAAGCACAAATCAAAATAATGATTAATGACCTAGGAAATGTCAGACAAGAGCTTGCTGACACCAAGGTCACATGTGAAAAATGGGTGGAATCTTGTAAGGGGTACCAACTATTGCTAAACAAACAAAGTGCTTCAAATGTTAGATTTGGCATAGGGTACAATCACATTGAAACACCAACAGATTTCTCTCCCAAAACTACTGAAGATGGGAGAAAAATTGTTTCAGGTGAAACTTCTGAAGAGGAAGAATGCACATCTTTCCATGAAAACTTTCTAAAATCACACAAAGAAAGTTCTTCAGAAGTACTGAGTAAATCTGACTTTAAGCCATCAGTAGTTTTAACTACATCAGGAGTTGAGAACCTGAAAACTACTGATGACCTAAAACCAATCAAAACAGTCAGAGATTTGTCTTTGAAAGAAAAGACAAAAGAATGTGAAATTTGTGGTCTGTTCAACCACAAAACAGAATTTTGCAGATATAGAAAGGGTATTCAGTTCAATAAGAAAAATCAACAACTGGTTGTGGGGGAACAAATCAAAAATAATTATGTAAAAACTTTTTCTCCCAAGAAACAACAACCAGCAAATACCCTTTCTCAGAAAAAGACAAAATCTCATCAAAAGTCTTTTTCTCAAAATTCTCTGTCAGTAGTTAGACCTAAATCTTCAGCAGTTTCACAAACTGCTGAGATTAAAGATCTTATGAACATAGTACAACTACTGATGACCAAAGTTGATGGTGGTCCTCAAAAGGATACCACCATTGTACTAAATGCAAAATCCATTGCCAAAAAGACATGGATTTCTAAACTTGGTCAAGAACAAACTGTAAATGTTCTCAAGAGCAAACCCAAAGCCAAACTGGCTTGGGTTCCTAAATCTAACTAATTTGCTATCTTGTGCAGAGAGTTTCCAGAGGCTTAAATAGCATTTGGTATGTAGACAGTGGAGGCTCAATGCACATAACAGGATGCAGATACCTGATAAACAATTTTATCAGTCAAAGAGATGGATCTGTGTCTTTTGGGAACAATGCTAAGGGATATGTGCTAGGACATGGCAATGTCTCCTCTGGCAAAATATAGTTTGACAAGGTCAATCTGGTTGAAAACCTTGAGTACAACTTGCTAAGTGTGTCACAAATGTGTGATAAAGGATATTCTTCCTTTTTCACAAAGACAGCATGCAAGATCATATCACTAGAAGGCCAGAAGTTGATAGAGAAGATCATTGAAGATCATACTTTGTTAATTGCCAAAAGATGTGGCAATGTCTATGCAGTGGACATTGAAAAAGACGAAGTACTGAACAACACTGCCTGTTTCTTCTCAAGGGCATCAACTTCAGAAACTGATCTCTGGCACAGGAGACTTGGCCATGTGAACTTTAAAACCATAAATAAAGTCACAAAAATGGGCTTGGTCAGAGGTCTACCCTTAAAAGTATACCAGTGTCAAGAACACTGTGTATCCTTTTTAAAGGGTAAACAACATAAGTCCTCCTATAAGTCTATTGAAGAATCAAAAACAACTGTATGTCTTCAACTACTCCATATGGACTTATTTGGGCCTGTAAAGATCATGAGCCTTGGTAAAAAGAAGTACTGCTTAGTCATCATTGATGACTACTCAAGATTTACATGGGTATTCTTCTTATTTTCCAAGGATGAGGCAGCTGAAATCATCAAGTTCTTCATTCTACAAGTAGAGAAGCAATACTCTCTACCTGTCAAAACCATTAGAAGTGATAATGGGACAGAGTTCAGGAACAAAACTCTTAATGACTTCTGTTTGTCTAAAGGGATTATTAGACAATTCAGTGTTGCCAGAACTCCTGAACAAAATGGTGTGGTAGAAAGGAAGAACAGAACTTTAATAGAAGGAGCAAGAACAATGTTAGCTGATTCTGGCCTACCTTTATACTTCTGGGTAGAAGCAGTTAACACATCATGTTATGTTCAAAATAGAGTTCTTGTTGTCAAGAGACAATCAAAGACTGCCTATGAAATTCTTCATGGCATGAAGCCCCTTATCTCCTTTTTCAGGGCTTTTGGGTGTCAATGTTTCATCTTGAACATCAAGGAATCTATTTCAAAGTTTGCTGCCAAAGTTGACTCAGGTTACTTTCTTGGTTATTCCTCAACTAGAAAAGCCTACAAGGTTTTTAACTCAAGAACCAGGATAGTAGAAGAAACACTGAATGTCAAGTTCAATGAGTCAAAACACACTCTCATTCCAGCACATCCTGCTGAACTCTTTGACCTTGACAACTTTCATTTTGAACCTGAAAAGACTGTCACTTCATCCAAACCTACTTATTATGGTGATCAAAGGTTTGATGATGAGGATCCAGCACCATGGACTCCTCAAACAGTCATTAAGTCAACTTCAAAACCATCAGAAGTTTCACAAACTTCTGATTCAACAAATACTGAAGGCCAAACTCAAACATCTGCTTCAGCACCTGCAACCACTGAAGACACTTAAACCGTTGAACCAGACATAATAGACCTCAGTAGTTTGTTTGAAGAACATGAGCCACCAACACCTGTCAGTGGTTTACAACAACTGATCGAACACAAAGACCATCCACTTGATCAAATCATGGGTGATATTGCATCAGGTGTTCTTACAAGAAACCAGCTTTCCAACTTTTGTCTATTCTCAGCATGTATTTCACAGTTGGAACCAAAGAAGTACCAGGAAGCCCTCAAAGACAACAATTGGGTGCAGGCAATGCAAGATGAATTGCTTCAATTCAACAAGCAACAGGTTTGGGAAATCTGTCCCTTACCACCAAACAAGCAACCAATTGTCACTAGATGGGTTTCAGGAACAAACAAGATGAAGCTGGTATTATAATAAAGAACAAGGCAAGACTGGTAGTACAAGGTTACTCTCAAGAAGAAGGCATTGACTATGAGAATCTGGTTAAAAACCGAATTCATGGATCGATTAAGCGAAAACAACTCGGTTTCAGACGGGAGATTCGAGACGAGACAGAAACATACGATAACAACGTCATCACAGATTCGTATTAATTCAGAAACGGTTACAAACACTGTCATCAGTAGGATAAACATCTATCTCGAGGCCGGGGGAGGTCGGGCATGACCTCCCCCTTTAGAGCATTCAAAGCATAAACTCAAATCTACAAAAATGAAAACCAACACATGAGATTGCTATTTATAGTCCAAAACCATAAGTCACCTTCGCCCATTTAAGGAGGTCGAATGTGGAATTCTTCCACATTCGCACCATCTCAAACGGTCGAACCTAGACTTAGGTTTTGGTCTATATTCACAAATGCATCAGATCCATAAAATGCCCTTATGGATCACCACAATCTCATGTAATACAATACAAAGACTCAACCCTAGTCTATTCGACAATGACGTCCACAGAAAGTGCATCAACAGACTATGATGAAACCTTTGCTTCAGTTGCAAGGCTTGAAGCCATCAGGTTATTTCTGGCCTATGCCATTTCCAACAAAATAAAAGTTTATCAAATGGATGTCAAGAGTGCATTTTTGTATGGAAAGATAAAAAAGGAAGTGTATGTTTGTCAGCCACCTGGGTTTGAGGATCCTTCTCATCTTGAGTGGGTGTACAAACTAGACAAAGCTCTTTATGGGCTCAAACAGGCTCCAAGAGCCTGGTATGATACACTTTCAACCTTTTTACTCAAAAATAACTTCACAAGAGGTGCCATTGATAAAACACTTTTCATAAAACATGTTGGAAATCATGTCTTACTTGTTCAAATATATGTTGATGATATCATTTTTGGTTCAACAAACACAAAATTGTGTGATGAATTTAAGAAACTCATGCAATCAAAATTTGAGATGAGTACAATGGGAGAACTGCAGTACTTTTTAGGACTGCAGATTAAACAACAAACAAATGGAACGTTTATACATCAATCAAAATATGTTAAAGAATTATTAAACAAATTTTCTTTACAAGACTGTAAATCATGTTCCACTCCCATGACACCAACCACACAAGTTGAACCAGATGATCAAGGAAAACAGGTTGATCAAACCATGTATAGATGTATGATAGGTTCCCTTTTATATCTAACTGCTTCTAGACCAGATATTATGTTTTCAACATGTGTCTGTGCTAGATATCAATCAGCTCCTAGGGAATCACACCTTATTGCAGTCAAAAGAATTTTCCGATATCTGAAAGGAACTCCCACACTTGGAATTTGGTATCCTGCTTCAAGCAATACCAAGTTATCAGCTTTTTCAGATAGTGACTATGCAGGGTGTAAAATGTCAAGAAAATCAACATCTGGTGGTTGTCAATTCTTGGGAAACTGTCTAGTGTCCTGGCAATCAAAGAAACAAACATCTGTTGCAACTTCAACTGCTGAAGCTGAATACATTGCAGCTGCAAGTTGTACATCACAGATACAATGGCTCCAATATCAACTTCTTGATTATGGAATCAAAGAGACCAAGACACCATTGCTTGTAGACAGCAAATCTGCCATTAGCATCATTCAAAATCCTGTTCAGTTTTCAAAGACTAAACACATTGAAATCAGGTATCATTTCATAAGAGATTGCTATGAAAAAGGCAAGATTGAAGTGAAACATGTAGCAACAGCTAATCAAATAGCTGACATTTTCACTAAACCCCTTGACACATCAACATTTCAGAAGTTAGTATCCATGATAGGGATGCTAAATTTGTAAGTGTTTCTCTTTATTTTTCTGCACAAATTTTTATTTTTTACTTACATCTGTTTTCAAACATTTGAAAAACTTCTGAAAAGAGAGAAACTACTGATGATCAAAACATCAGTACCGGGATAATTTCTGAAAAGTGATTAACTTCTGATAAAATAACCTTCAGAAGTTATGAATAAAAGTATTTATAAAGAATTTCTCATCAGCTTTTCAAAACTGCTAAAGAGAAAATGGGAACTACTGATGAAGACAACTCTTCATCAGCAGTTTAGTCAAAAAGGGCAAATCTGACTTTTCCCATCATCAGAAGTTTGACCTAGTCGGTTTAAAACTTCTAATAAAGAAGATCCAAGCGGTTAAAAACTTCTGATAAATATCTTTTTTTCAACACTTATCCTTTCAAACACAAAAATTCCCTCCTTCTCTCTCAAGAAAGCTCTCAAACCCCTGAACCTGCAACACAAAAACATTGTTCGATTCATCAACACACACAAACCACATGGCTTTAATTCTTAAACAGGGACACAATCTCAAAGCCTACTTAGAAAAACAAGAAGGCTAGTCCCAATACGATGAGATCATTGATCTCGTCGTTAAATCCCAATATTTCACCGCTCTCACCATAGACCCACCAATACATCCTGAAACTCTCAATGAGTTCTGGGCTAATGCTGAGACAGTGATGGTGGATGATGAAGTTATCTCCCTCAACTCAACAATTAAAGGGAGACAAATGGCCATAACACCGGCCATACTCTCAAACAAACTGGGGTTGAATGATGTGAATGCCCCTGAGAAGTTTGACAACTCTGCAATCCACCTAACCATGACTGAGTGTGGTTATCAAGGTACTCTCTCACAAGCTACTATCTTTAAAAAGTATTTTGAACCAAAATATAAACTTTTGTTTCATTATATTATTATGTGCTTGAGTCCTAAAACTGGGTCTTATGACCAGATGCCCTCAACCTTTCAACCAATCTTTCATTCTATTGTGAATGAAACAAAATTCAGGGCATCAAAACTTTTCTTTAATGAGTTGGTGTTACATCACAATAACACTAAGAAAAAGTTTTTGTTATATCCAAGGTTCATTATGCAATGCATAATATCTGAACTGGGTAATGAGGTGCTTGTGGGTAAAATTGAAATTTTAAAACCCTTAACCTCACAAGCATACTCAAGGCACAACAAACAGGCTGCCTGGCCAGAAGATGACCAAGGGGAACCAGAACCAGTCCCCATGGAACCCTCATCTTCCAAACCTACTCCACCAAAGGCCAAGAAACCCAAGATAACAAAACAAAAACCCACCAAACCTAAAAGAAAAGCTGTTTAGGAGGTTGAGATGCCTGAACAACCTGTTGTGCAATCTGCACTTGTAAAAGATGTGACTGAAACATCCTCTCAGTCTCATCCATCTCAAACCCCACCAAGAGCACCAATAACAATCCTTTTCAAAAGAAAAAGACTTAAGAAAAATATTCCAATAGATTCATCTTTTGAAACTGCTGAACCCACTGCCCAAACTACTGAACCAGCACCCCAAATTTCTGAACCAGACATTGAAATAGCCAAACTTCTCTCTGGGCTAAAAGAGAAAGTCCCATCTACACATGTCAGTCCCCATCAACCACATCAAAGAGGGGACATAGCCTCAGACAGTGACATAGATGTGGACACTCATAGCCCTAACCAAATAGATGAGGATGAACCAGAGTCTCTAAGCCCAAACTTAGAAAGTTTTGGTACTTTTGAGGCTGCTACTACTCATTTACCACCCAGTGGTGGACCTGAGGACAGAAGTAACATAGCTAAGACCTCAACTGTGGCAACTACTGATGAAGGCTTAATGCCTGAGGTAGGAAATCCTCTAAACCAAGAACAAGAGGTACATGAGACAACTGAGTTGGGCTCAGCTCATGATGTAACTGATACAGTCCTCATTGAGGATGTAATCAGGGATTCAGATGATTCCATTGATTTGGATGATGTTTCAAAACACAAAACTACTGAATTGACGGCTACAAGTGAAGGTCCTGCACCTGGTGTCTCTAAGCTCAAGAAGCTAGTCACACCATCTCAGGTTAAAGCCCACTCAATCCATGATTCCCCTAGAGTGGCATCTTCTGTACAACAAGAAGATCAACCAAAAACACACCCCTCACTACAAATGCCTACCCAATTCCCTGGGCAAACAAGCATAGACCTGAACTAGCTATGCAGCCCAGATGGTCCCTTGTATCACATGATGAACACCCTCATCAAGAATCACATCCAAACATACACAGCTAACTTGGAGCTATCCATAAAGAACCAATTTGGAGTGATACAGACGAAGATGAATGATCTGTCCAACAAGATTGATCGCAACAGCAAACAGATTACTCATCTTCAAGGTCATTTCTCCAAAGCATCAACTTCAAAGGCTGATGAAGCCAAAAAGGGGGAGAAAATCAAGGTACCTATGGATACACGTGAAGCCAGAAGAAAGGCAAGAGTGGCTATCCTAGCAAGAGATCAAAAAGATCAAGCCAGAAAAGAGAAACTGGCACAACAATTTGGTGTCTTATTCAAGAAATAGAAGATGCTGAAAAGTCTGATGAATCCCAAGGGCACAATGAAGAAACCTCTGATGGCCAAAGCTCTGATGAAGAATCAGAAAGTACTGAAGACAATCCTTCAGTAGTTGACAAACCTTCAGAAGTTGTCAACCCATCAGAAGTTAACACTTCCAAGACTCAAACTGCTGACCCTTCCAGATCAACTGCTCCTATTCAACCAACCTCTGTTCCTATCAGGCCTACTACAACAGTTACCACATTGACTGTGCTAAACCCTTCTCCAATCTCTCAATCAGCAGAATTACTTGAGAAGAGTTTAGTTGCAGCCCAAAAGAAGGCCAGAGAAGATCAGATCTAGAAAACTCTGGAAGAAAGGGATGACTTAGATCTAAGCCATGAAGAAAAACTTTAGGCTTATGAAGCTGAACTCCAAAGGCTGGCTAGCCTAGATGAAATTGCTGAACAAGACAAAAGACATCAACTGATGTCTTACATTATGAAGAACAGCAAAATCAAAGCCCACACATTGAAGAGACTCTTTGTGGAAGAGCTGACAAGAAGAGCTCAACTTATTGCAGATAAACTTGCAACAAGTAAAGACACAAAGGCCAAGAGAGCTCAGATGATAGAAGAACTGGTAGCTAATGGTTATGGTTCAAAAGCCTCAGTGTCCAAATGGAAAGAAGAAAGATTGGTGGACACATATAGAAAATACAAGGCTGCAAGGGCTGCTAATCCAGAGAAGTTTCAAACTGCTGAAGCTTCAACTTCAGTAGTTAGAACTTCTGGTGTTCAAAGAAGACCAGCTACACAAAGAAAGAAGTCAGAGGAGAAAGTGAAGACTGATTTCAGAATGGTACTACTAGAAGGTAGTACAGTAGTACATTCTGATTTTGACATAGAAGAAAAGCCACTGCTCACACAATTCAGGGATCCTTCCACCTTTTCATATCAAATCCAGAAAACCATCACAGACAAACTGCACACTAAGGTAGTAACTGAACATCATTTACCAACATTTCAGATACCTAATGTGATGCAACAAGAACAAGGAAGTGAGTCCCACCTGAGAGTCACTGAAGTAGAAAACATTCAACACTCAGGAGAAACCCAGGGTACCACCATGGTTCCCTACACTGCAGACTTTGACAAGTCTAAAGTACCAATCATCAGATGGTCCTTTACTGATAACAACTCAGTACTTGTGACAAGAAGATATCAAACAAGCAGGGAATATAGGTCGATGAATGAACTGAAGAAACTATCAACCAAAGACCTGCTTACAATCCAACACTTAGAACCAAAGAAAGGGTCTCTTACTGATGATCAACTGAACTAGCTCAAGAATTCCATGTTCAAAGGAATATGGAAAATTGTGAAGGACAGAAAAGAACAATAAAGAATTAGTAAGGTTTTGGCTTCATCAATCCAGGGGGAGATTGCTAGGACAAAAAGGATTGGTGAAACCACTTTTGCAAACCTTAGTCTAATTCACTTCTGTCAAAATACTCTAAGTATAGAATTGTTGAAGACAAAGGATCAAACTGCTGAAGAAGAGATTCAGAAGTGCTGAAGAAGAAAAGTCATCAGAAGTTCTGAAGTTCAAACCAGACACTTCTACTGAAGAACTACTGAAGACAAACTACTCATCAGTAGTTTGTCATTCATCAGTACTTACAGAAGATCTTTTCCACCGCCTTTGTATATCAGTAGTTTAATACTTTAGTATTTCTTTTTGCTTTATGTACAAGTTCCAAGACTGCAACTTGTTGAAACTTGTTTCTGAACTTGCTTTTGGCAAGGTTCATGTATTTGTAAAGTCTATAAATAGAAGGGTTCATCCCTCTGTTTTAGACATTGATTTTAATACAAGAAATCCTTCAACACTTATTATTGTTATTTCCATTTCGTGTTTACTGAGAATCTGTCAAAGTGTTTCATTCTCATTCAATACTTAGATTCTCAATAACACTTATCATTTATTAGTTCTTGAATCCAGGGGGAGTAAAAACTCCTGTTGATAAAGTGTAGCTATAAACTTATAAACATTCCGCTGTGCTATCACTCACCAAGAACTTGCTAAACACTTAAGTGTCAACTAGCAAGTTCAACTAAAAGAGCAGCTTACTGATCCAACATACATAGAAGAACTTAGCAGATAAATCATTTTGTATAACGCATTAACCATTGTACTTATATGTTATATAAACAAGTTTTCGCATAGCGTTTAGGTTAGCCATCATAGGTAGTTGACTAGTTGTTCCAGCCGTCTAGTTTGTGAGTATTGGGAGCAGTGACAAAGCTTAGAGATCGAATCGGCGGGGGCAGACTTATTTTTATCCGATTGGTAGAGACTAGACTCAGTTTTATCCGATCGGTTTGGTACGGTACCAATATTTGATAGCAAATGCTCATCCTTCTGACCCAAAAGAATCTACTCCTTGATTTTTACTTAGGAAGGCCATTAAAAACACCGTATTAATTGTTACATAAGTACAATACAACACCCGGTAAATGCATGACTTGACTATTACATTTGTTTTTTTAGAGTTCGTTTTCATTCATCACCACCTGCGAGCCCTCAAAGTGAGGGCCGCCAGAAAAAGATTACAACATATACAATGGGAATTTACGCCAATCCTCCTAAGTTAAATCCTTATACTTCGATCTATTTTTAAAACCAGAAAACGATAAACTTTTTACATTGAAGTAAATGACCCTCCCTAGTAACGTCTTGTCATTCCTTGCCAATAAAAGGCACCAGCATGAAACCATAATAATGCCATGAACTATCTTTTTACCCTACCGATCATCAGCCGCATCTTTGTACCAAATCAAGAGATCCCGAACACTAAAAGTAATAGGAGTACCTAAGCTGCACCACTGCCCAATATAAAAGCAAACCTCCTAAGAAGTAGGACAAGTCGTGAATATATGGTTTGAAGGCTCACTTCCTAAATCACACCATAATCTTGAATAAAGTTAATCTAGGTCCAAAGCTCCTATATGATCTTAAGCTTAACATAACTTCAAGTAACATTTCCTAAAACATGTGGAAAAATAATTTGGGTCAACAAAAATATTGGTGAGAATACATAAAACCACTAGCATGTCATGATTTTATCAAAAGCAATTTTGTGAAAACAATACATCAAGGACAATGATGGTGCATAGTCAACCCTTTTGACTTCGTCTGAACACCACAAATTAGACGTTTGTAAATGTTGTTTCAATCATCTGCGTAACACCATACACAAGGGCAATGGGTGAGATGAATTTGTCATACTATAACACAATAAGTTGGCTTGATTTAATGACTATATTGAGTGTAAAAGTAGGTTCATCAATTAGTGTTTAAGACTACAAAAACATAATGTCAAACATGTAGAGACATGCTATTGCTCAAAATAATAGTACATGACCTAAAATGTAAAAATGAAAAATGAGTTATGTAAACTCACCTTGATATACTATCAAGTTTTCGCACTATGATGATGTTGATGCTGCGGGGAGAATTCCAAAGAATTATCCTATGTTTTCCAAATGATAATACTAAGTTGTGGAAACTTAGATTGACTCTTGTTGGTGTATATTGTGACACGATAACTTTCTACATAGAATAACTTAGCAGATAGATCATTTTGTATAACACATTAAACATTGTACTTATGTGTTATATAAACAAGTTTTCGCATAGCGTTTAGATAAGCCATCATAGGTAGTTGACTAGTTGTTCCAGCCGTCTAGTTTGTGAGTATTGGGAGCAGTGGCGAAGCTTAGAGATCGAATCGGCGGGGGCCAGACTTATTTTTATCCGATTGGTAGGGACTAGACTCAGTTTTATCCGATCGGTTTGGTACGGTACCGGTATTCGAGAGCAAATGCTCATCCTTCTGATCCAAAAGAATCTACTCCAAGATGTTTACTTAGGAAGGCCACTAACAACACCGTATTAATTGTTACATAAGTACAATTCAACAACCGGTAAATGCATGACTTGACTATTACATTTGTTTTTTTTTTAGAGTTCGTTTTCATTCACCACCACGGGCGAGCCCTCAAAGTGAGGGCCGCCAGAAGAAGATTACAACATATACAATGGGGATTTACGCCATTCCTCCTAAGTTAAAGCCTTATACTTCGATCTATTTTTAAAACCAGAAAACGATAAACTTTTTACATTGAAATAAATGACTCTCTCTAGTAACGTCTTGTTATTCCTTGCCAATAAAAGGCACCAGCATGAAACCATAATAATGCCATGAACTATCTTTTTACCCTACCAATCATCAACCGCATCTTTGTACCAAATCAAGAGATCCCGAACACTAATAGTAATAGGAGTACCTATGCCGCATCACTACCCAATAAAAAAGCAAACCTCCTAAGAAGTAGGACAAGTCGTGAATATATGGTTTGAAGTCTCACTTCCCCAATCACACCAGTAACAAGAGTCACCATCAAACTGTAAATTCCTCTTAAGAAGCTCTGTTTTAACTTGAAGACGGCCGAACTCCGTCCTCCACACCAAGACATTGCATTTGATAGGAACCCAAGACACCCACTGCATAACAAACAAACCCGCATCTTCACAATCTTGATGTAACAAGGCTATAATCTCTCTAACCGAAACAGTCTCACAGGGGATCGATTTCCATCTCCAAGCCTCTTTTTCAGCTCTCGTGACCATATCCAAAACAACAGCATGGAGCTCATTTAACTCCTTATCACTATCAAAAGTCATCAGCCCTTCAAAATGAAACATGTTAACCGACCAGGTCTGGCTCGATCGGATCAAAATGCCTGGTACTAAACGAAAAATTTCCTCATGGCCCCAAATAAAGACGCTCATTTAACACACAACCGAGTATTACACAATCAATAATCTAACCAAAATCGGATTGTGGTCCCATCCCCCACCAAGCCAACAAAGTTGTGAACCAAAGGCTTTCCTCTCACTAGCAACCCGTCACAGATCTTGACAATGGACTTACAATCCCCCCCCCCCCATTGCATGTTAAGCAAAAGATAATAGAGCCTTGATCTTGAATTATGTACAGTGGACACTGCTATTTGCCAAAGACTCTTTGAATCGCTTCTAAGCCGGGCTCCCCATTTGAATAGAAAAGCATCATTTACCTCCTTTAAGTTTGGAACACCTAGACGGCTAGACCTCCCGCACATTTACTTAAGGTGACCCGCTCCCACAAAACCCGGTGAATCTTTTTAAAAATGCGAATTTGTGTTACAAAATTATATTTACATTTAACCGTAATTGAATATTTATACTTTTTAACTGCACCGTTTATACACGCACCCCATCAAACAACTTGAATACTTATACTTAGTTTAAGTTTACTATATTAATTAATAATTATTAATTTAAATTAGAACTATAGCATCTAAAATTCAATATTTAAGTTTAAATAACAGTTAAACTTTGTTAAATATTTGTAAAACGGTATTTTCCAACAATATTAACATTAATATACATTCTTCTTTTGCCTTTTGCGGGGCTCAAAACTTTTACCTCAAGTGTATATGCAACAAGCCAACAACATAACTCTAATAATTTTGCTAATTGAAATTAACCCTCCACCTTAATATAGATTCTTCTAGTAGAATCTTCATACCTAAACCTTAAAATTATGAAACTAAAGTAAAACTTTTGAAGTGTTTGATTTAATTATGAAACCACATATAAATTTTGAACAACCAAGAGCTTATATTCGAATAAAAATACAACTAATTACAAACCCCACTAACTAGTCAAAACAAAGGACAACAATTCAGAAGGTCAACTTACTTAATTACTCGTAGTCATGCATTGAACAAAAATTTGATCATCTCCGAGAACCAAACAAAACTACCACGAGTTCCCTCTTATTTTTATTTTAAAAAGTGCATGACATCAAGGGTATTTATTTGAAGTACAAACAACCACAGAATCTTGGAATTTCATAAACACTAGAGAATAGTAAGTGAATTGAAAATAGTTGCATATCGATCAACTTATGAATAATATTAATGACAAATCAAAAACCCTAGTTCAGCAAAACAAAATAAAAATTGAGTCTAGCCCCTTCCGATTAAAAAACCAAGGTACTGTACATAAAAAAAGTCAAAAATTTGAAGTGTACAATCAACATGTCAAAGTACCATTATGAAATTATGTAACATGCATTGTATACAATTTAGCAAACAAACCTTCATGTGACAAAAATGTAGTATCGCAATACCAAGTTGAACGTAAAATATACTTAACATGACCATGACTATCCCTCTCACTAGGGCATGACTAGGCGGGTGTCATCCTATAGCACTATACATGTTAAGGTCGGCTTGTTATGTTTATAAACTTATCCATTTTTGCAAAATAAGTCGTTGTTCGGATCTCTTCTAATGGCCTACATACAAATACTATCTTTCTGTTGATATATTTGAACACTTAGTAACACATAATAGAAGGTTGGGTTTAAACAAACAAACAAAACAACATAAAGTCTTTAAAAATTGCACTTGTTTATGAAATTGATCATGAGCTATTGAACAATTATCATACACCCTAATGTTTTCGTCATTGTGTGGGGTGTTACAAAGATTATTCGATCCAAATTAAAAAAATATATAAACTTTATATGTTGATTAATTTCATACAAGAATCAAAGTTAGACAAATTGTTCAAATGAACTACATAATTTAATCTAGGTCCAAAGCTCCTATATGATCTTAAACTTAACATAACTTCAAGTAACATTTCCTAAAACATGTGGAAAAATAATTTGGGTCAACAAATATACTGGTGAAAATACATAAAACCACTAGCATGTCATGATTTTATCAAAAGCAATTTTGTGAAAACAATACATCAAGGACAATGATGGTGCATAGTCAACCCTTTTGACTTCGTCTGAACACCACAGATTAGACGCATGTAAATGTTGTTTCAATCATCTGCGTAACACCATACACAAGGGCAATGGGTGAGGTGAATTTGTCATACTATAACACAATAAGTTGGTTTGATCAAAGTTAATGACTATATTGAGTGTAAAAGTAGGTTCATCAATTAGTGTTTATGACAACAAAACCATAATGTCAAACATGTAGAGACATGCTATTGCTCAAAATAATGGTACATGACCTAATATGTAAAAATGAAAAATGGGTTATGTAAACTCACCTTAATATACTATCAAGTTTTCACACAATGATGATGTTGATGTTGTGGGAAGAATTCCAAAGAATTATCCTAAGTTTTCCAAATGATAATACTAAGTTGTGAAAACTTAGATTGACTCTTGTTGGTGTATATTGTGACACGATAACTTTCTACATAGAATAACTTAGCAGATAAATCATTTTGTATAACGCATTAATCATTTTACTTATGTGTTATATAAACAAGTTTTCGCATAGCGTTTAGGTTAGCCATCATAGGTAGTTGACTAGTTGTTCCAGCCGTCTAGTTTGTGAGTATTGGGAGCAGTGACGAAGCTTAGAGATCGAATCGGCGGGGGCCAGACTTATTTTTATCCGATTGGTAGGGACTAGACTCAGCTTTATCCGATCGGTTTGGTACGGTACCAATATTTGATAGCAAATGCTCATCCTTCTGACCCAAAAGAATCTACTCCTTGAATTTTACTTAGGAAGGCCACTAAAAACACCGTATTAATTGTTACATAAGTACAATACAACACCCGGTAAATGCATGACTTGACTATTACATTTGTTTTTTTTAGAGTTCGTTTTCATTCATCACCACCTGCGAGCCCTCAAAGTGAGGGCAGCCAGAAAAAGATTACAACATATACAATGGGGATTTACGCCATTCCTCCTAAGTTAAATCCTTATACTTCGATCTATTTTTAAAACCAGAAAACGATAAACTTTTTACATTGAAGTAAATGACTCTTCCTAGTAACATCTTGTCATTCCTTGCCAATAAAAGGCACCAGCATGAAACCATAATAATGCCATGAACTATCTTTTTACCCTAACGATCATCAGCCGCATCTTTGTACCAAATCAAGAGATCCCGAACACTAAAAGTAATAGGAGTACCTAAGCTGCACCACTGCCCAATATAAAAGCAAACCTCCTAAGAAGTAGGACAAGTCGTGAATATATGGTTTGAAGGCTCACTTCCCCAATCACACCATAATCTTGAATAAAGTTAATCTAGGTCCAAAGTTCCTATATGATCTTAAGCTTAACATAACTTCAAGTAACATTTCCTAAAACATGTGGAAAAATAATTTGGGTCAACAAAAATATTGGTGAGAATACATAAAACCACTAGCATGTCATGATTTTATCAAAAGCAATTTTGTGAAAACAATACATCAAGGACAATGATGGTGCATAGTCAACCCTTTTGACTTCGTCTGAACACCACAGATTAGACGCTTGTAAATGTTGTTTCAATCATCTGCGTAACACCATACACAAGGGCAATGGGTGAGGTGAATTTGTCATACTATAACACTATAAGTTGGTTTGATCAAAGTTAATGACTATATTGAGTGTAAAAGAAGGTTCATCAATTAGTGTTTATGACAACAAAACCATAATGTCAAACATGTAGAGACATGCTATTGCTCAAAATAATAGTACATGACCTAATATGTAAAAATGAAAAATGGGTTATGTAAACTCACCTTGATATACTATCAAGTTTTCACACAATGATGATGTTGATGGTGTGGGGAGAATTCCAAAGAATTATCCTAAGTTTTCCAAATGATAATACTAAGTTGTGAAAACTTAGATTGACTCTTGTTGGTGTATATTGTGACACGATAACTTTCTACATTGAAAAACTTAGCAGATAAATCATTTTGTATAACGCATTAACCATTGTACTTATGTGTTATATAAACAAGTTTTCGCATAGCGTTTAGGTTAGCCATCATAGGTAGTTGACTAGTTGTTCCAGCCGTCTAGTTTGTGAGCATTGGGAGCAGAGGCGAAGCTTAGAGATCGAATCGGCGGGGGCCAGACTTATTTTTATCCGATTGGTAGGGACTAGACTCAGTTTTATCCGATCGGTTTGGTACGGTACCGGTATTTGATAGCAAATGCTCATCCTTCTGACCCAAAAGAATCTACTCCTTGATTTTTACTTAGGAAGGCCACTAAAAACACTGTATTAATTGTTACATAAGTACAATACAACACCCGGTAAATGCATGACTTGACTATTACATTTGTTTTTTTAGAGTTCGTTTTCATTCATCACCACCTGCGAGCCCTCAAAGTGAGGGCCGCCAGAAAAAGATTACAACATATACAATGGGGATTTACGCCATTCCTCCTAAGTTAAATCCTTATACTTCGATCTATTTTTAAAACCAGAAAACGATAAACTTTTTACATTGAAGTAAATGACTCTCCCTAGTAACGTCTTCTCATTCCTTGCCAATAAAAGGCACCAGCATGAAACCATAATAATGCCATGAACTATATGTTTACCCTACCGACATCAGCCACATCTTTGTACCAAATCAAGAGATCCCGAACACTAAAAGTAACAGCCGCATCTTTGTACCAAATCAAGAGATCCCGAACACTAAAAGTAATAGGAGTACCTAAGCTGCACCACTGCCCAATATAAAAGCAAACCTCCTAAGAAGTAGGACAAGTCGTGAATATATGGTTTGAAGGCTCGCTTTCCCAATCACACCAGTAACAAGAGTCACCGTCCAACTGGACATTCCTCTTAAGAAGCTCTGTTTTAACTTGAAGACGACCGAACTCCGTCCTCCACGCCAAGACATTGCATTTGATAGGAACCCAAGACACCCACTGCATAACAAACAAACCCGCATCTTCACAATCTTGATGTAACAACACTACAGAGTGCAATCCTGATGCAGACAACAAAATGTTTGACATCAACTGGGGAGAACCTGACAATGGCAGAAAGAATTTTGCCTTAATGGCATTTGAGGGCTGCACCTCAAGATCTGCCCTGTCTCAGGTATCAAAAGAATCTTTAACAAGACTTTATTCAAACTCATGTAAAGAATCTTTTGCTCTCATAAGAGAGACTAATGAGCATTTACAAGGCAAAGCCAATGACTCTGAGGGAAAATTTACTCAAATGAAATGTGATTTAGAAAGAAAGCTTGCTGCTAAAACAAAAGAAAATTCTAAATTAACTAAAAATGCTATTGAAACCCAAGCACAACTTAAAATAATGATAGAAGACCTAGGAAATGTCAGAAAAGAGCTTGCTGACACCAAGGTTGACTGTGAGAAATGGGTTGAGTCATGTAAAGGGTACCAACTGCTGCTTAACAAACAAAGTGCATCAAATGTTAGGTTTGGCATATGGTACAATCACACTAAAACACCAACTAATTTTTCTCCCAAAACTACTGAAGATGGGAGAAAAATTGTTCAAAATGAAACTTCTGAAGAGAAAGAATGCACATCTTTTCATAAAAACTTTCTAAAAACTTTAAAAGAAAGTTCTTCAGAAGTACTGATAAAATCTGACTTTAAGCCATCAGTAGTTTCATCTACATCAGCAGTTGAGAACCTGAAAACTACTGATGACCTAAATCAAATCAAAACAGTCAGAAATTTGCCTTTAAATGACAAAGAAAAGGCAAAAGAATGTGAAATCTGTGGTTTGTTCAACCACAAAACGGAATTTTGTAGATACCGAAAAGGAATTCAGTATAACAAGAAAAATTTACAAGTAATTGTGGGAAAACAACTCGAAAATGATTTTGAAGAAACTTTTTCTCCCAAGAAAAAACAACCAGGCAACAGCGTTTCTCAGAAAAAGATAAAATCTCATCAACAGTCTTTTTTCTCAAAATTCTCTTTCAGTAGTTAGACCTACATCATCAGCAGTTTCATAAACTGCTGAGATTAAAGATCTCATGTATATGGTACACCTACTGATGACCAAGGTTGATGGTGGTCCTCAAAAGGATACCACCATTGCTCTTAATGAAAAATCCATTGCCAAAAAGACATGGATTCCTCAACCTGGTCAAAAACAAACTGTTAATGTTCTCAAGAGCAAACCCAAAGCCAAACTGGCTTGGGTTCCCAAATCTAACTAATTTGCTACTTTGTGCAGAGAGTCTCCAGAGGCTTAAATAGCATTTGGTATGTTGACAGTGGAAGCTCAATGCACATGACAGGATACAGATACCTGATAAACAATTTTATCAGTCAAAGAGAAGGATTTGTATCCTTTGGGAACAATGCCAAGGGATATGTGCTAGGACATGGCAATGTCTCATCAGGCAAAATACAGTTTGACAAGGTCAATCTGGTTGAAAACTTTGAGTACAACTTGCTAAGTGTGTCACAAATGTGTGATAAAGGATATTCTTCCTTTTTCACAAAGACAAAATGCAAGATCATATCACCAGAAGGCCAGAAGTTGATAGAGAAGATCATTGAAGATCATACTTTGTTGATAGCCAAAAGATGTGGCAATGTCTATGCAGTGGACATTGAAAAGGACAAAGTACTGAACAACACTGCTTGTTTCTTCTCAAGAGCATCAACTTCAGAGACTGATCTCTGGCACAGGAGACTTGGCCATGTGAACTTTAAAACCATAAATAAAGTCACAAAAATGGGCTTGGTCAGAGGTCTACCCTTGAAAGTATACCAGTGTCAAGAACACTGTGTATCCTGTTTAAAGGGAAAGCAGTATAAGTCCTCCTATAAGTCTATTGAAGAATCTAAAACAGCTGCATGTCTTCAACTACTCCATATGGACTTATTTAGGCCAGTAAAAATCATGAGCCTTGGTAAGAAGAAGTACTGCTTAGTCATCATTGATGACTATTCAAGATTCACATGGGTATTCTTCTTATTTTCCAAGGATGAGGCAGCTAAAATCATCAAGTTCTTCATTCTACAAGTAGAGAAACAATACTCTTTATCTGTCAAAGCCATTAGAAGTGATAATGGGACAGAGTTCAGGAACAAAACTCTGGATGAATTCTGTTTGTCTAAAGGAATTATTAGACAATTTAGTGTTCCCAGAACTCCTGAACAAAATGGTGTGGTAGAAAGGAAGAACAGAACATTAATTGAAGCAGCAAGAACCATGTTAGCTGTTTCACTCCAAAACTGCCTATGAAGTTCTTCATGGCATGAAGCCCCTTATCTCCTGTTTCAGGGCTTTTGGATGTCAATGTTTCATGCTAAACATTAAAGACTCTATTTCAAAGTTTGCTGCTAAAGTTGATTCAGGTTATTTTCTTGGTTACTCTTCCACTAGAAAAGCCTACAAGGTTTTTAACTCAAGAACCAAGATAGTAGAAGAAACACTGAATGTCAAGTTCAATGAGTCAAAACACACTCTTATTCCAGCACATCCTGCTGAACTCTTTGACCTTGACAACTTCCATTTCAGACCTGAAAAGACTGTCACTTCATCTAAACCTACTTATTATGGTGATCAGAGGTTTGATGATGAGGATCCGGCACCATAGACTCCTAATACAGTCATTAAATCAACTTTCAAACCATCGGAGGTTTCACAAACCTCTGATTCAACAACTGCTGATGTACAAACTCAAACATCTGTTTTAGCTCCTACAACTACTGAAGATGTTAAAACAGCTGAACCAGATATTATAAACCTCATTGGTTTGTTTGATGAAGTACAAGAGACACCTACACCTGTCAGTGGTTTGCAACAACTGATTGAACACAAAGATCATCCATTGGATCAAATCATGGGTGATATTGAAACAGGGGTTCTCACAAGAAACCAGCTTTCCAACTTTTGCTTCTTCTCAGCATTCATTTCTCAATTGGAACCTAAGAAATACCAAGAAGCCCTCAAAGACAACAATTGGATGCAAGCTATGCAAGATGAGTTGCTCCAATTCAAGAAGCAACAGGTTTGGGAAATATGTCCCTTGCCACCAAACAAGCTACCAATTTGCACAAGATGGGTTTTCAAGAACAAACAAGATGAGGCTGGTATGATTATTAAGAACAAGGCAAGACTGGTGGTACAAGGTTATTCTCAAGAAGAAGGAATTGATTATGATGAAACCTTTGCTCCAGTTGCAAGACTTGAAGCCATCAGGTTATTTCTGTCTTATGCCATTTCCAACAAAATTAAAGTTTTTCAAATGGATGTTAAAAGTGCATTTTTGTATGGAAAGATCAAAGAGGACGTGTATGTCTGTCAGCCACCTGGGATTGAGGATCCTTCTCATCCTGAGTGGGTGTATAAACTTGACAAAGCTCTTTATGGGCTAAAGCAGGCTCCAAGAGCCTGGTATGAAACACTTTCCAACTTTTTGCTCAAAAATAACTTTACAAGAGGCTCCATTGATAAAACTCTTTTCATTAAACATGTTGGAAATCATGTCTTACTTGTTCAAATTTATGTTGATGATATCATATTTGGTTCAACAAACACAAAACTGTGTGATGAATTTAAGAAACTCATGCAATCAAAATTTGAGATGAGTACAATGGGAGAACTGCAGTACTTTTTAGGATTGCAAATTAAACAACAAACAAATGGAACTTTTATACATCAATCTAAATATGTTAAAGAATTATTGAACAAATTTTCTTTACAAGACTGTAAATCATGTTCCACTCCCATGACACCAACCACACAAGTTGAACCAGATGATCAAGGAAAACAGGTTGATCAAACCATGTATAGATGTATGATAGGTTATCTTTTATATCTAACTGCTTCTAGACTAGATATTATGTTTTCAACATGTGTCTGTGCTAGATATCAATTAGCTTCTAGGGAATCACACCTAATTGCAGTCAAAAGAATATTCAGATATCTGAAGGGAACTCCTACACTTGGAATTTGGTATCCTGCTTCTAGCAATACCAAGTTATCAGCTTTTTCAGATAGTGACTACGTAGGGTGCAAAATGTCAAGAAAATCAACATCTGGTGGTTGTTAATTCTCGGGAAACTGTCTAGTGTCTTGGCAATCTGATGTGTTGCAAAACACATCTGCTTTCCTATGTATTTTGTATATTATTTGGTCAGGTTTTTAGTCGTTTCGTGTGGTTTTTATTATGTATTTATTTGTTTTATTATTTTATAGGTGTTCGTAGAAAATAAGCTCAAAATGAAAGAATTTTAATCGAGACACCAACACTTGAGAGTAGGTGTTCCTGGACATGGAGCGTAGACGAGAAAATTTGGTCAAGCCAAGAACACCCGATATGAGAGCATGAAGTTATACTGCTACTACTACTACCACTAATAATAATAATAATAATAATAATAATAATAATAATAATAATAATAATAATAATAATAATAATAATAATAATAATAATAATAATAATAATAATAATAATAATAATATGTTAAAAGCCTTGTGGCTTTATCCAAAAGTGTGGGCCACATATCATCGAAAAAAATTAAGAAGCCACAAGAAGAGATTATTTTTGAGAAGGCCCATGATACTTGGACGAAAAAAAAAACCCTACAACACTATATAAGTGAACGACACATTGTTATTGGTGAGGGCCTACAATAATATCATCGAAGAAGACAGTGCCGCAAAGAAAGAGGAGGTTATCATTGAACGTAAGTTGGAGAGGATTTTTGAAGGACAAGAAGGCCTGGGATTAAGATTGAAGCTACGGGTTTGATCATCACAAGTTTTAGTTTTATTATTTATTTACTTTGTGTTCATGAATATTATTACTATAACTTTTATTTTTCTTGAACCTATGTTTTTATTGTTTTCCCTAATTATGTTTGGCTAAAACATTAGTGGCCACCTAGGTTTGACATGACGACTTTTTGATTTTGGTTTATGTTTCGGTTTTGGATTTTATAGTTGGATTTATGTTTTAGTAAGAAACTTGTTTATGATTCTATGATGTGTGTGCGTACTTTTTACTAATTTATGATCTTTTAATGTTCCACGAGTGTCTTAGTGAATGTCTTTCATGTTTGGATACTTGTTAGAATTACTTGCTTTGTGCTTGTAGTTTACTTTATGGTTTTATGCCTAAATTCCATAGGAACATTGATTGTGAGTTTAGAAGTAATTAGTATTCTTCCTACTCTTGAGACCGAGAGGTGATAGGTAGTCAGGTTTGTCTTTGGTGCTGGAGGTTTAGGCTAGAAACACTGAGAGATCAGGTTTTCCTAGGTTCTCTAGTATTATTTGCTGATCTGTGTCATAGATTGACTTTACAGGTTACTCCTTGCACTTTAGGGTGTATTGTGATTGGAGAGTGAGAAAATCTAAACCAGTCTAGCAAGTACTTTAGCATAGTTAGTGAGACTGAGAGGTGATCTAACCAATCAGTGAGATTAGCAGCCTTTAGGATTCCTTTTCGATCAGTCTTGGTAAATGATCCGGGAGCCACCAGGATACTAGGGGTGAATATAATAAGATCCTGATTGCTAACATAGTTTCCAAAGCCGAGGCAGTTCCAATTTCATTAGTAGGATTCGATACCTAAGCGGTTGCCTTTCCCATCTCTAATTTCCCTCCTCATTAATCCTCTGCTATCTGTTAGTTTAAGTCTTTTAATTTATTTGCTTTAATAATTAATTAATAAATAAAATCATAAAAAATCCAATTTGCTAGGCTAGGAGTCGATAGAGGTCTAGTACCGAGAGTCGCCATATTGTGTCCACGGTTCGATACTCGGACTTACTTGCTCTGCTACACTGCGACCGGTGCACTTGCCGTTAGTGTGTGGTTCAGCGGGTTTTTCCATTTTTAAAACTTGACCCAAATTTATTTAATGCACATTTTCACACATCAAGTTTTTGGCGCCGTTACCGGGGACACAGTGCGCTTTCGAGAACGGCCCGAGTCGGGGATCTAGTCATTTTGTAGATATTTTTATTTACTTTTCTTCTCTTTATTTTTATTTATTTATTTATTTATTTATTTTTATATATTTTCTCTACCTGGTGGCCATGATCTGTTTGTTTAGTGTCTGTTTGTAGTGAAATTTTTAGGATGCCAGATGCTAGTGGAAGAAAGACTGTAGCAGACTACATATGAGAGCGCGACCAGGTTGGTTACAATGAAAAAGGCATCTACAGACAAATGCAAAATCACTATATGTCTGTTTGGAGGGAGCCCGATAGTTTTCTTGCCTCTTCAGTACCAAGGATCTATGTAGATTGGTATGAAGGGGAAAATCCATACGTACAACCATTTGATATCACTCCAGCACCGGACACAATAATGGAGGAAGAAGTCCCACCTCCGGTCCAACAAGATCCCATTGAAGATGATTTTTTGAGTGATAGTGAGGTTGAAGAAGATGTCGGGTTGATTGAAGAGGTTAGTGAGAAGGAGAACAAGATGGGAGATGAAGATGAAGATATGCATGTACCATCTTGGGAGGACGAGTTTGGTGATGAGTTGGTAGATTTACCAACTCTTGAAGAAGAAGAATTTAACCATGTTGGTGATCTATTATTTTTAGAAACTTTACTTGCAGGGATGCCAACAACGGAGATCAATACACCGAACGAGGATAAAGAAGAAGAGGTGGTAACGAAGAAGAAGATCAAACCACCTCATCACATTCAGGATTGTCGGACCGTGCCGCCACCATCACGGGAGAGGGTTCACAGTTACATGGACCGGACCACTTATCATATTCCACGTATAAGGTTCGGTCCAGGTAAGTCTAGGAATAGGTGCTCTGACCCGTTTGAATTTTTCAAACGTTTCTCTAGATTCACCATTCGTTTTTTACGAACAATGGTGAATGATCTGAATTAAACGGGTTGGATAAAGGGTGGATAAAAGAGAAACCACCTGATTGAACTTGGGTCAAAACCCAAGTGTAGAGTTTTGTATCCTCATATGCTAGGTATGTTTTTATTTTATTTTCATTCTTCTTTATTTTATTTTATTTATATATATATATATATATATATATATATATATATATTTAGTTTATTGAGTCGTGTGGGATTGCCTTAGCCTTTTTCAGTGTTAGATCTCCCATGCCCGTACTCAATCTCCATTCGGGTGGGTCGATCTTAAAATTATTTTTTGTAAACAGGCATCTCACTTATCATTGAGTCATTTTACTTTCGTTTTCTTTTTAGTTTATTTTTGCAGGATTCCGACTATGGCCGTGAAGGAAATGCTATACGGCTCTAGATGATGGACGGACAGAACACTTTCTGCGAGCTATCGCCACATATTCCAGGGGAGTTCGTTCCATTTATTTTGTTGTTATATATGTAGTTTGTTTCTACTTTATTTTTGCATTTTTATTTTTAGTTTACGTTATATCCTGGAGCACATTGAGGACACTGTGCCTTTCTAAGTGTGGGGATGGGAAACTTCGTTTTATTTTGCTTAGTTGTAGGTTGAGTCAAAAAAAAAAAGAAAAAAAGAAAGGAAAAAAAGTGGGTTTTGTGTTAGTCCCGATCCTTTTTGCGCGTAGTAAACGAACCTTTTCAATGTAATACGTCGGTTAAAAGCGGGGTCAATTGTCGGGTTTACGGTTCTTAGCATATGTTTCTTTAAGTTGCGGGATAGTAGGCTTGACTGAGTTGTTTTTAGGAAATAAAATGTTTGGGGTGCCTGGGATAGTGGATCAAGCTGGATGGTCAACTGGTTTTGCACTTGCTAGTATCGGTAACCCATATTTCCACATGACAGTGAGTTTTGAGCCCTTAAATATTATATATAAATATTCACTATTTTGTTTCATGTGTGATATACCGACTTTGTTGCATTATTTTAGAACTTGTGCGTTTTAATGCATTTTGAGACCATAAGCTTGGACTTGACACAAATATGATAGAGGCATTAGGATTACCCATTTTTGTTTAGCCTTTTCGTTTGTTTTTTGTTATTTGACCCGTTTCACCATTTATCTTTAGAAACCACTTTGAGCCTAAACCTTTCGTTTGTCACCCATTTTATTTCATATTGATTACCGGATCGTATATATTTATTTATTGTGAAAAAGAAAAAAAATATATCAGCATAAAGAATAGCTGGAAAAAAAAAACTGAAAAAGAAAAATATATGAAAAAGTGAGAGAAAAGAAAAAAAAAGGTAGAATATAGGTTGTGGTTCAAGAAGACCTAAGAGTTGGAGTTTCTATGTTTATCCGGTTTATCTATTATTTTTCTTTTTAGCCAATTTTCCCAATAAAATTTTCTAACTTTAACCCCTGCCTACCCTTTTGAAGTCCTCTTGATTTGTGTTAGTGTTAGCAATTTGGTGGAAATTTGATTGACGTACAAGCTTATGATAATTTTGCTTCATAGTTCGGTTTTGAGAGATTCACTCCAAATAAATATATAACCGAGAGATGAGTGATATTGTGAGGGGTGCTTACAGGTGCATAGTCGGTTGCTTGAAGGTAAGTGAAGCTTGACTAGGTAGGCCTTGTTTTTAAAATTGTATCATCTTGACCGGTCAACCTTTTGAACGATGTAAGTCTTGTGAAACCGCTATGCTTGTTGATTTCATAGCATGCTTTTGACCCTGTTTGATGCTATCGTTTTTGTTAAGTGCTTTGTTGAAAATGTATGAGATTTTGTATAATTCTTTTTCGGGACGCAAAAGGTTTAAGTGTGGGGATGTTTGATGTGTTGCAAAACACATCTGCTTTCCTATGTATTTTGTATATTATTTGGTCAGGTTTTTAGTCGTTTCGTGTTGTTTTTATTATGTATTTATTTGTTTTATTATTTTATATGTGTTCGTAGAAAATGAGCTTAAAATGAAAGAATTTTAATCGAGACACCAACACTTGAGAGTAGATGTTCCTGGACATGAAGCGTAGACGAGAAAATTTGGTCAAGCCAAGAACACCCGATATGAGAGCATGAAGTTATGCTACTACTAATAATAATAGTAATAATAATAATAATAATAATAATAATAATAATAATAATAATAATAATAATAATAATAATAATAATAATAATTAAGTTAAAAGCCTTGTGGCTTTATCCAAAAGTGTGGGCCACATATCATCGAAAAAAATTAAGAAGCCACAAGAAGAGATTATTTTTGAGAAGGGCCCATGATACTTGGAAGAAAAAAAAAACTGTAACATCACACAAATATTTTTTATATATATATAAAACTCCCTTGTTTATTCATCCGATTCATGTTTACAGTATCTTTACCATCCATTTTGTTAATTTTTTTTGTTTAAATAATGACATATAGTCAATATTAAATTGGATTGTATTAAAAATTCTGATTTAAAAACGTTAAAAAAAATGTTTGCCTGTGCCAGGATTCGAACCCGAGTCCCTGGCGGGCTAAACCTTAACCACACCACACAAACCACTACACCATTTGGTGTTTTGTGATGTTGATTAAAACCAATTAAACTTAAACCCTTTCAAGGTCCCTTAGTCAAACCTGAAAAGTCAAACGTAGTCTCCTAGTCAAGTCAAGTCAAAGTGTTAGTAAATATGGTCTCCTAGTCAAGTCAAAGTATTAGTAAATATGGTCTTCTAGTCAAGTCAAAGTTGTTCCTAAAATCTAGCCTAGTCAAAGTAGTCCCTAATTACAACTCCAAATTTTATACTATAAATACACTAGCCTACCATTCAACTCTTTATATCATTTCAAAAAAAAACATTATTATCCCATCTCCCATATACTAAAGTTTTTCATCCGTCATTATCTCCTCTAGCTAGTTTCGAGTTTTCCAAGGCATTATTACTAAGTGTTTGCACGCTCAATAAAACGCACGAACTCATTATGCACCTAAGGTGAGTTTACATAGCCCCTTTTTCTGTTTTACATTTTGGGGTGAAACGTGTTTAAACATTTTTATACAATATCATTTTCTCATTCTTACATTGTTGAAACTTGTGATTCAATTACACTATCTATTACTCATTCTATCATTTGACTGTAACAAAAAGACACAGTACAATCATTAACTCTGATCAAGCCGCCTGTTTAGATTATAGCGCTATAGGTCTGACAAACCCATCCCCCCGCATAATTCAGGGATGATCGATAACAGTTACACTTTTACTAACTTGCGAGTTAGGTCTCAGTCGACACAAGGTTTGATTGTACAAAAGACGCATTGTTACATGTCGGACTCATATTCTATCATTATACTTCAACTGTGTTTACTATACAACATATTGTTTTCAACTATCTACAAAACCTATGTATTCTCACCAACTATTTATAGTTGAACCCCCATCTTTCCAACTTAACATGTTTCAGGTTTATTTGCTATTGGAAGTTGTACAAGTTTTGGAACACATAGGAGCTTTGGATCTAGTTTATATTAATCAACTTTTGTAATCTTTGCTTGTAAGAAGAATTGTAAATTGTTTAATATTATTCAACTATCATTTAGTACCATGAGCTATTGAACAATCATCATTACGTGACACCTCGATGTTTCTGCCATCGATTGGGGTGTTACAGATTGGTATCAGAGCCATGGTTATAGGGAATTAGGTTATTAGAAAAATAATCTAGTCTATAACCATAGGATTATAATCAGTACTTGCTCCTTTTACTTGCAACCCTACTTGTTTCTATTCTCTATCTCCCTCCTACTTCTTATCCCTACTTTAGTCCCTACAAGAAGATTGTTCTCCATCACAAGATCTACTCTTAGACTAATAGGACAAATCCTCAGGTTTAGCCTGAACCACCTTGAAGATCTCATCGAAGTTCAAGATTTTAATAACGAACACATGCAATCTGGAAGGGTGAACGCCTGTATTCTGAGTTTTCTGTCTAGGACTGGCATTGCGCATAAATCCCAATCAGACGAGGGACCCGGATGCCTACCTGGGAATTCTCGGGATGAGTGTTCACTTATAGGCTAAAGCATGTCTTCACTATGTTATTAGAATCTAGGAGTTTTGATAAGTCAACGTTTTCGTTTATTCGTTTTAATTAATGAATAAATGATTACACTCACTTTCCTTAAACTAAGCTCTAAAATCTCAAAATTTTACAGCTTAAATCAATCTCATTTCATAACCATCTATGGATTTCACAATCACACTTCACCTTACCATCTTAGCCACTTTTTAAACATTCAACACCCTATCCAAATCATATTATTTCATTTCTCCACATGTTACTTATTTTTAAAAAACTATAACCTCATACCTTAGCACAAACTAAAGATTTCTAAATCCTGTTGTATTTTCATTACCTAGTAACTTTACAAAGTACATATTTTTTGTCAAAAGATGTCCGCGAACTTAAATTCAATTGTTTATTTATTGACGTAACAAACAATTTTCTATATAATGCTTTAAACTATTAAAAATCACTTAATAGAACCTTGATCTTCAAAACCTAATGTCATGTTTGAAATCTCCAACTAACGGGAATATTTTAATCAAAGCCCACTTAGCTTGTACTATTTAACAACTTTTTCTTTATGTATAAAACCAATTTTGAAAATAAGATTTTTTTTTTTTTTATCCATAGGAATAATATCTAGTCTCTAAATTCTCCATCGACACACTCATTTTCAACTTGTTCAAATTTTTACAATATTTGGCATATACCACAATCATGTTTTCTTATACACTTGATTATAACCTTTGATCCAAACCCCAAAATTTACACTGCTACATAATCTCCTTACTATAAAATAAACTCTTTATCAACTATCTTCACATTCACTATCTCTCACAACCTTGATTCTGCTTCAAGATTTTTCATCATCCTCTCAAGAACTAAATTCATATCCTTCACCTTCTCACACATGAGCTAGTTACCCATGATAACCAAACTATTGAAACTTGATTGCGTGTTGCATCAAACATAATCCTTAGTTATACATGAGGATTCGACTATCTACCATATTTGAACATTTGAAACTGGAATTCATGGAATATAAACTATTTGCTATAGACACACCTAGAGTCATTAACCTTGTCTAGGGCAACTCTATTACAACTCGTATGCTATACTTGATTGCTTACATGTACATATTATCAATTTGCAATTCATGTGTGTGATAATTGGTACACTTAATCAAACAACTGATAGAGGATGAAGTACTTGCTCAACAGTTAGTAGAGTACCAAATAACCTACTCAACGATTGGTAGAGGTCATCATGCCTGCTCAACAGTCGGTAGAGGCCCTACAACCTGCTCAACGACTGGTAGAGGCTATCGCACCTGCTCAACAATCGGTAGAGGTTCTTACTCACTGACTGGTAGAGGTCTTTTTCCTGCTCAACAGTTGGACTTATTTTTGGATACATTGTATACGATTCAATCACAAGGCTATTTTGCATTACTTACATGTGTGTTTAGAGTCATAGAAGGACATAAAACCCTAATGTAAGGTAAATTGGTGATTGCGGTCCGGAACGTAATCATGAATTTACAGGTACATTAAGGTAGTGTGAAATTCTATTAAGGTTTTGGGAGATACCCCGTATGTTTTCGAAGTATCAGAGGTGTGATGGGTTAGCTGCGGTACACCCTATATATAAACACTAATGATACGTGGAAAGGGATACTGTAGGGTCAGACCAATAACAAACCCTAGTTATTTGGTAGTCCATCTAGCATTTATGGTTATCTTATACATTCCTTAAACTCTTACCCTACTCTGAACCATAGTCACCCTAACTATCCTCAACACTATTAAAATGTTTCTTCTTAAAATAAACTTCGGGACGAAGTTCCTAAAAGTAGGGGAGACTGTAACATCACACAAATTTTCTTTATATATATATAGAACTCCCTCGTTTATTCATCCGATTCATGTTTACAGTATCTTTACCATCCATTTTGTTAATTTTTTTGTTTAAATAATTACGTATAATCAATATTAAATTGGATTGTATTAAAAATTCTGATTTAAAAACGTTAAAAAAAATGTTTGCCTGTGCCAGGATTCGAACCCGAGTCCCTGGCGGGCTAAACCTTAACCACACCACACAAACCACTACACCATTTGGTGTTTTGTGATGTTAATTAAAACCAATTAAACTTAAACCCTTTCAAGGTCCCTTAGTCAAATCTGAAAAGTCAAACGTAGTCTCATAGTCAAGTCAAGTCAAAGTGTTAGTAAATATGGTCTCCTAGTCAAGTCAAAGTATTAGTAAAGATGGTCTTCTAGTCAAGTCAAAGTTGTTCCTAAATTCTAGCATAGTCAAAGTAGTCCCTAATTACAACTCCAAATTTTATACTATAAATACACTAGCCTACCATTCAACTCTTTATACCATTCAAAAAAAAAAACAATATTATCCCATCTCCCATATACTAAAGTTTTCATCCGTCATTATCTCCTCTAGCTAGTTTCGAGTTTTCCAAAGCATTATTACTAAGTGTTTGCACGCTCAATAAAACGCACGAACTCATTATGCACCTAAGGTGAGTTTACATAGCCCCTTTTTCTGTTTTACATTTTGGGGTGAAACATGTTTAAACATTTTTATACAATATCATTTACTCATTCTTACATTGTTGAAACTTGTGATTCAATTACACTATCATTTACTCATTCTATCATTTGACTGTAACAAAAAGACACAGTACAATCATTAACTCTGATCAAGCCGCCTATTTAGATTATAGCGCTATAGGTCTGACAAACCCATCCCCCCGCATAAATTCAGGGATGATCGATAACAGTTACACTTTTACTAACTTGCGAGTTAGGTCTCAGTCGACACAAGGTTTGATTGTACAAAAGACGCATTGTTACATGTCGGACTCATATTCTATCATTTTACTTCAACTATGTTTACTATACAACATATTGTTTTCAACTATATACAAAACCTATGTATTCTCACCAACTATTTATAGTTGACCCCCCATCTTTCCAACTTAACATGTTTCAGGTTTATTTGCTATTGGAAGTTGTACAAGTTTTGGAACACATAGGAGCTTTGGATCTAGTTTATATTAATCAACTTTTGTAATCTTTGCTTGTAAGAAGAATTGTAAATTGTTTAATATTATTCAACTATCATTTAGTACCATGAGCTATTGTACAATCATCATTACGTGACACCTCGATGTTTCCGCCATCGATTGGGGTGTTACAAAAACCTACAACACTATATAAGTGAACGGCACATTGTTATTGGTGAGGGCCTACGATAATATCATCGAAGAAGACAGTGCCGCAAAGAAAGAGGAGGTTATCATTGAACGTAAGTTGGATAGGATTTTTGAAGGACAGAAAGGCCTGGGATTAATATTGAGGCTACGGGTTTGATCATCACAAGTTTTAGTTTTATTATTTATTTACTTTGTGTTCATGAATATTATTACTATAACTTTTATTTTTCTTGAACCTATGTTTTTATTGTTTTCCCTAATTATGTTTGGCTAAAACATTAGTGGCCACCTAGGTTTGACATGACGACTTTTTGATTTTGGTTTATGTTTCGGTTTTCGATTTTATAGTTGGATTTATGTTTTAGTAAGAAACTTGTTTATGATTCTATGATGTGTGTGCGTACTTTTTACTAATTTATGATCTTTTAATGTTCCACGAGTGTCTTAGTGAATGTCTTTCATGTTTGGACACTTTGGTGCTTGTAGTTTACTTTATGGTTTTATGCCTAAATTCCATAGGAACATTAATTGTGAGTTTAGAAGTAATTAGTATTCTTCCTACTCTTGAGACCGAGAGGTGATAGGTAGTCAGGTTTGTCTTTGGTGCTAGAGGTTTAGGCTAGAAACGCTGAGAGATCAGGTTTTCCTAGGTTCTCTAGTATTATTTGCTTATATGTGTCATAGATTGACTTTACAGATTACTCCTTGCACTTTAGGGTGTATTGTGATTGGAGAGTGAGAAAATCTAAACCAGTCTAGCAAGTACTTTAGCATAGTTAGTGAGACCGAGAGGTGATCTAACCAATCAGTGAGATTAGCAGCCTTTAGGATTCCTTTTCGGTCAGTCTTGGTAAATGATCCGGGAGCCACCAGGATACTAGGGGTGAATATAATAAGATTCTGATTACCAACATAGTTTCCAAAGCCGAGGCAGTGCAATTTCATTAGTAGGATTCGATACCTAGGCGGTTGCATTTCCCATCTCTAATTTCCATCCTCATTAATCCTCTACTATCTGTTAGTTTAAGTCTTTTAATTTATTTGCTTTAATAATTAATTAATAAAAAAATCATAAAAATCCAATTTGCTAGGCTAGGAGTCGATAGAGGTCTAGTACCGAGAGTCGCCATATTGTGTCCACGGTTCGATACTCGGACTTACTTGCTCTGCTACACTGCGACCGGTGCACTTGCCGTTAGTATGTGGTTCAGCAGGTTTTTCCATTTTTAAAACTTGACCCGAATTTATTTAATTCACATTTTCACACATCACAATCAAAGAAGCAAACATCTGTTGACAACTTCAACTGCTGAAGCTGAATACATTGCAGCTGCAAGTTGTACATCACAGATACAATGGCTCCAATATCAACTTCTTGATTATGGAATCAAAGAGACCAAGACACCATTGCTTGTAGACAGTAAATCTGCCATTAGCATCATTCAAAATCCTGTTCAGTTCTCAAAGACTAAACATATTGAAATCAGGTATCATTTCATAAGGGATTGCTATGTAAAAGGCAAGATTGAAGTGAAGCATGTCACAACAGCTAATCAAATAGCTAAGATATTCACTAAACCCCTTGACACATCAACATTTCAGAAGTTAGTATCCATGCTTGGGATGCTGAATTTGTAAGTGTTTCTGTAACGCCCCAAATGTCGTAAAACTTTGTAGTTATTAAACTATATGAAATATGGGGGGGCTTAACAAATGGATCAATGAAACACGTAGCTAGCTCATAAATAATCTCGGTTGCCCCGTTAATAACAAACATATGTTAAATTAATACTAGAAGTTATGTGTTAATGAATTATTACAATGAATCACAAGTAAGGGGCTGATTATGACAATGTGGCAAAGATTAAAACCTGGTGGGTCAAAACAAAAGTGTGGGTGTGAACACACACACTTGAAGTCGATTAAAACCCACCAAAAACACACACTTAAAGAGCTCTCAAGAAATCAGCCCCAAATCTTGCCAAAATCAAGAGCTCCTGCATATAAGTAAACTTGAACCTTATACGAAGGTTTCGTTACACTTAGACTCGAATTCTATTCAGAAGTTGAATCAGACACCAACTAGAACCTCGGTTCAATCGGACGAGTAAAGAGTATGAAAAACAATATTGGCTTATCATAGGATAGCCATGAAAAATTTAAAACGAAAACCGTAATTGAATCCGCGAAAGTCTACGGGCGAATGTGAACTATGCGTCACACTAAACTGGAACACAAACGAAAATAGAAGCCCTCGAAGAAAGCGTGAACCACGGTTCACGCCAAAACTAAGAACATGGTTGTGAACCGCAAAGCGATTTATTAAATAAATAAAGAGGGGCTCGTAGGAGACCCCAGAAGTCAGAGGTGGACCCTCACCAAGGGAACGATCACAGCCTCTGGTCGCGACCGTGTAAGTACAATGATAAATAATTTGATCTAATCTAGGCACGCTAAAGCAAACAAAACGGAATTAACCTCATGGGCTTTAGCACATGATAAATGAACGGATAATCAGAAGTCTAAAATATATTGATGGTTGAGAATCGCACAAATGAAGGCAATGCCTTAATAAAAACCAAGCGCGGTGTGCTGCACCATTATTCATACAAACGCTAAGTAAAGATAACATAAGCAAATAAACTCGTGTAAATAAACATGGTAATGTAACACCATGAAGCTAAAACGAGTAAGAACCCGTTTAAGGGTCAATAAGTCCTAAAGGACATAAATAACGGAAACGGATCATAGTACAGAAACGGGCCCTATTAGGGTAAACCATTAAAGGAGTTGCCTTGGGACCAAAGTGTTCCACGGAATTAAAAAAAACATAATCCGGCACGGGATATGAAAACTAAATTTCAAATACGAAACGAAATCTATTGAGAAATCTCAAGAACGAGATACATAAACTCAAAAAGGATATATAAGGAAGGGGTCGTGAACCCTATGCATAGGAAAAACTTCCTGTAAACACAACCAACTCACAAAATGCCGGACTGCCGGTGCGAGAGAGAAAAAGGCGATCAATCATGTGAAAATGATCTCGACACAAGGTCGAAAGTTCACGTACCAATATGGAACAAATGATACCAAAACATGAAGAAACATTCAAGGGGTAAGCCAGACGCCATCTAAATCAAGAATAAATGGAGGATTCCATGAACTCTCCAATTACGAATTGGGAATTCAAGAAATTAATACGGGCACGGCGTTTCACGAACGCCTAATCAAAAGGCGTTAATAGAACTCGTAAACGAAAACTGCCACAAGACTCGGTGTTGTGCGGTAAATAATTTAATAAATACCAATACACGTACGACATTTAGAGCAGTGATTCAAGAATCATAATGGCTCGTAACCCGAGACACCACGAACCCTGACTTAGAAACTCGAATACAAGCCAAGGAAAATTAAAACACTTAATATGTCAATATATTAACCAATGGGAATTGGGAATCGATTATACACTAAAACGATGCTGAATCATGGCTGAAACGCTGCACAAAAGTGCAGCCAAACTCTACTAAAACACTGCACGAAAATGCAGCGAAACGCTGCTGAATTATGGTTAAAACGCTGCACAAAAGTGCAGCCATAACACTGCAAAAACGTTACACTAAAGGGCAGCAAAAACCCGCAAAAATGTGGCTGAAATGTTGCATAAAAGTGTTGTGAAACACTGCTGAAACGTATGAGTAAATTCGTGTAGAATCGTATCTTATTATATGAGACAATGACTAATTCATAAAAAGGGGCCCTTGAACCAGAACCCTTGGCGAAAGGACCTTACATCCGGAGTGGATGTCACTCCCGGAAGTCATTAACACAATTGAATCCGATGCGCGCCAAGACGCGTATAAACAATTCTAAGCAAGGTAAATGAACGAAGTGTAACACTAAGTCCTGTTGGGTCTGCTGACCTGGAAAAGAACAGATGATTAGAAAGCCAAAATATGCTAACAGTTTGATCCTTTGAATAAACAGTCTTTACAAATTACTTCTCCCAAAAGACTGCTGACCCTAACAACTGTTCTATTCAAACAACTGCTCAACAACTGCTGATACAAAGAACTGCTGAATAAACAACTGATGAAGAACAACTGCTGACCAAAGGTCTGATGAAGAACAACTGCTGATACAAGTACTGAAGACCAAAGCACTGCTGGAACCAACAGCACTTAGGCTCCAGCAGTGGATACAAGACCATCAGAGTTTTCCTACAACAGCTGTTTAATATCAGTGCTTTCAATGTAACAGTAGTTTGTAATAGGCAGATGTTTATGTTTGTTATTCTGTTAGAGGTCACTGTCTTAGGTGACGTCAGCTTAGGTCATCAGTGCTTTGAGTCTGTCTATAAATAGAACAGTGCTTGTACTGTTCTATTGCATCACACACACAAACATTCTCTCAGACAAACACTGTGTGATCAGGCTGAGGGGGAGTAATTGTACGATTGTAATCTTTTGGATAAATGAAAGCTTTCGATCTGAAAACATTTACTCTCTTGTTTTGATTAACAGTTTATTATTCCGCTGCACTTTCATTCTATTTTCATTTCATTATTACCATATTTAGTTAAACAATCAAAACAATCAAACTCAGATCCTAACAATTGGTATCAGAGCTAAGTTAATTAAATTCGATCTAACAAATCAATTTAATAATCAGCTCACAATTATTGATATCCTTTGTCTGTTAGATTGAAAACAGAGTAATAGTTTAATTTCGTTTCAACCGTTTTTAAACAGACTTTGTTTTTTGAAAAATCAGAGAATGGCTTTAATCAATCACGATCCACATAACACTGGCACGAACAACAAGCCACCGATGCTTGTCAGGTCTGAATACAATATCTGGCAACGTCGGATGAGCCATGTTCTAGCTCAACAAAACACTGGGTGTTTGAAGTCGGTTATCTTCGGACCACATGTTCCGACTGTGCCGAGTACTGAAGATCCTAAGGTGTTTGAGCCAAAGAAACTTGAAAACTACTCCGACCAGGATTTTCAGAAAATTGAGCTAGATGCTAAGGCCTTCAGTATTGTGGCCATGGCTCTACCCAATGACATATATGCTGGGTTGTTACACTGTAACAGTGCAAAGGAGTTGTGGGATGCACTGAAAGAACAGTTTGGTGGGACTGAGGAGGTTATTGAAAACAATCGTGAAATACTTAACCAACAATATGAAACATTCAGTCATGTCAAAGGAGAGTCATTAACTCAACAGTTTGAGAGGTTTAATTGCTTAATTAGTGAACTAAAATTGGTTGGTCTTACTTACCCTCATTCAACCTTGAACCATAGGTTTTTAAGATCATTACCAGACAAATGGGACACTATTGCTATCGTGATGAGAAACTCAATTGGATTTAAAGACCTATCACTGACCCAGCTTCATGGTAAGCTCTTGACCTATGAGAGAGAGCTTAACCAGAAAAAGAAGCTCCAGGACTCTGGAAAAGTGTCTGATGACTATGTATTTGGGAATACAGCACTTTTGGGTCATGATGAGGTGCCTGGAAACACTAAGGATCAGAGTTATGATCATTTCATTGACATAACTTCAGGTTTTAACTCTGATTCTTATTCACCAAACTATGCTTTCACAGCAAGTGGTGGTGATATCCAGGCATCTGACAATATATCCTTTGAGTATGATGACCTGAAATACTTTGACCCTGATGATTTGGAAGAAATGGACATTATGCACCAATTGGCCCTTCTCAGTGTAAGAACTAATAATTTTTACAAGAAAACTGGGAGAAGGTTTCCAGGGTTGACTGGCAGATCTAAGGTCGGGTTGGATAAATCAAAGATAAAGTGTTACAAATGTCATAGACTTGGTCATTTTGCTAGGGAATGTAGGGGTCAACATGGTACACCTATGATAACCTATCCAAATCAAAGACCACAGACCAACACTTATCAGAATTCCTATAATGCCCCTGGACCAAATGTGCAAAACACTGCTCATTTTGCACAGTCCTCAAACACTGTTCCTGACCAGTATGTCCAAACCACTGTTCCTCAGATCCACTATGTGCAAACACCTGTTGCTCAAGCACCTGTGCAAACGACTGTTGTTCCATCCTCTGCTCCTGCAGAGACCAGTAAACAGAGCTTCTTTACACAAGGCTTTGTTGATTGGAGCAGTCTACCTGATGAGCTAACAGATGAAAATTTTGCACTAGTTGCCAAAGCTGAAAATGAACCAGAAAATTTTTGTTTCATGGCCATGGTGGATGAGATTGAATCTGAGGAGGTGGTAACTGAATCTGATGTTGTGACTGATGATGTTGTTAGTGAAGTTGTTACAGGTGAAAAGCATGAAGAAGAGGTTGTGAATCTCACAGATCCCTAAGGTGCATCTGATGACTGTGAGTGCAAGTGTGATTGTGCATTGATGGCTGCTGCTAAGGTATCTCCTCAAATTCTTAAAGAGTTGTGTTCTGACAAATGTGTGATAGCATTTGCTAACATCAAAGAGGTGAATGAAAACCTTAGAAAGAAAATTTTGGATGATGAAGTTAAATTTGAAAAACTCACAAAAGATTTGAAAACAAGTTTAACTGCAAAAGAGTCTGAAATAAGCAGCTTAAAACATGAAGCAACCATAACCAAAGACCAGCTCCAAACTATGATAGCAAAATATCAAAGTTGTAAAAGTGAGCTTGAGTCCACCCAAGTTGAATGTGAGAAATGGGTGGAATCATGTAGAGGTTTTGAAATGTTACTCAACAAACAAACTAAAAGTCATGTGAAGTTTGGCTTTGGTTTTGAAACCACTGCTCCAGCTTTTGAAAACACTGATAAAAAGAGTCAAAAGTCTGTTGAGGTAATACCAACAAACCTGCAGGGTCAAGAGATTAAAATCACTGAACCAAATGGTAAGAAAATTGTTCTTGAAAAACCAGAAGGTTCCTCATCTTTTACTGAACTTGAAAAGTATGAATTTAAACCTACTTGGTCTGATGAGTGTGATACTCTTGAGAATTTCAAACCTGTTGATTTCAAAACACCTGAGGGAAAGACAGCTCCTCAGGCAAAGGTCATTCCCTTGGCAAAAGTCATTCCCCTGAAAAATCTTCCAGCAGATGCTCAAACATCTGCTGAAAAGAAGGCTGAAAAGGAGAAGAAGAAAGAAAAGACTGTCAACTTGTTCTGTGATTACTGTGAGAAGAAGAATCATATCACCAAAAACTGTTTTCTTCTAAAAGCATATGACATTAACAAAGGAACAAGTGAATGTGATTCCAAAGCCACATGCTCAATATGTGGGAAAAAGAATCACAAGACCAAAGAGTGCTTGTATCTCAAAAATTTTGATGTTAAAATACAAGAATACAAAGCTAAAACTCTTGCAAACCCTGTGGTTAGTACTTCAAAAGGAAAGCCCAAACAGACCTTCACCCCTGTCCAAACATCTGTTACAAAAAGGCTTGAAACATCTGCTTCTAGAGATGTCCATGTAACAGATGCTCCACCCACAAGCAAATACCCAAGAGGTTATAGTCAACCTCCATGTCACAATGTGCCACATGTTTATGAGGAGCCAAAAAGACCCTCTAAACCAAGAGTGAACAGAAATCCATATGGGTATTATCATCTGTCAGGAAGTGATCAAACAACTGCTGCCCCAAGTGTTGACATCCAAGCACTGGCAAATGGTCAGCAGCAGTTGTTGAACTTAATTCAGAAATTGGTCCAAACCACTGATCACCTTCCAAAGCTTGAGTCTGAAAGGTCTGAGGACCCATCCAAAGCCAAACTGGCTTTGGACACTCACCAAAACTAATCATTTACTGATGTGCAGGGAGCTTCTGCTTGTTTAGATAGTCTTTGGTATGTAGATAGTGGAGGCTCCAGGCACATGACAGGATGTAGAGCCCTTCTTCTGGACTTCTTGGCTCATGGAGGGGGTGATATATCCTTTGGTAATGATTCTAAAGGTAAGGTGTTGGGTTCAGGGACTGTACAGGCTGGAAAACTCAAGTTTGAAAATGTCAATCTTATTGATAATCTCAAGTTTAATCTTCTGAGTGTTTCACAAATGAGTGACAAAGGTTATGGCTCATTTTTCACAAAGAAAACTTGTAAGATTATTGGGCCAGAAGTGGTGAAAAAGATTGATACCATTATTGCTGAGAGCAAAGCACAACTTGTTGCTCATAGAAGTGGCAATGTGTATGTTGTTGATATGTTAAAGGACAATCCTATGGCAAATGTCTGTCTGTTTTCTGCTGCCTCCACTAAGGAGACAGAATTGTGGCATAGGAGATTGGGTCACACCAACCTTAATAATATCAACACACTCTCCAAACAAAGCCTTGTCAGAGGTTTACCATCAAAAGAATTTAAATGTGATGAGCATTGTGTTTCTTGCTTAAAAGGGAAACAACATAAAAGCTCTTACAAATCCATTGATGAGTCCAAAACTAGTCAGTGTTTACAACTGTTGCACATGGACTTGTTTGGCCCTGTTAAAATCATGAGTCTAAGAAGAAAGAGATTTTGTCTTGTCATAGTTGATGATTTTTCTAGGTTTACATGGACTTACTTTTTACATTCTAAGGATGAGACTGCAGGTATATTGAAGGACTTTGTCACCAAAGTTGAAAAACAATATGACTTGCCAGTAAAAGTCTTCAGGAGTGACAATGGAACAGAGTTTAAGAATAAGGAGTTGGATGACTTCTGTGTGTCAAAAGGGATTGTGAGGCAGTTCAGCATCCCAAGAACACCAGAACAAAATGGGGTGGTTGAAAGGAAAAACAGAACTCTTATAGAAGCTGCAAGAACAATGCTAGCAGATTCTGGTTTGCCACTGTCCTTTTGGGCAGAAGCTGTAAACACTGCTTGCTATGTTCAAAACAGAGTTTTGATCAACCCCAGACATCAAAAAAACTGCTTATGAAATTTTGTTCAAAATCAAACCATTAATTTCATTCTTCAAAATCTTTGGCTGCCCATGTTTCATTTTAAATCTCAAAGATTCCATTTCAAAATTTGCAGCCAAAGTAGACTGTGGTTATTTTCTGGGATATTCTTCTACTGCTAAGGCCTACAAAGTGTTTAACACAAGGACTAAGACAATAGAAGAAACTCTGAATGTAAAGTTCAATGAACTTTCATCTCTAAAAATCCCTGCAAACCCTGTTGGATTATTTGATTTAGATAAATTCAAATTTGAAGATATCACTGTTAAAACTAACTATGCAGGTATTCCACAGTCTCCACAGCAAGATTACAGAACAGATGTTGTGATCCCCAGTCACTACAAAGTCTATTCTTCCTCAGAGGAAGCAGCTGTTCAAAACAATTGTCAAAACTCTGCCACAGCTGTGTCAACCACTGTTGGCCAGTCCTGTCCTCAAACCACTGCTTCACCCCTCACAATCACTGACCTATCATCTGTTGACAAAAGTCAGCCAAGTTTCACACCACTTGGACCCATTCCTCCATTACCATTCCAAACATCTGATGGCACTACAGAAGTACCAACAGATGTTACACCAACAGAGGCACCAAACCTCTGTCCATGACCTCAAAATGCCATTGTTCCATATCAGGGAGATCTTATTTACTTAAGAGCTCATCCACCAGACCAGATCATTGGCAACATCAGAGAGGGTGTGCTCACAAGAAGCCAATCCTCCAATATCTGTCTTTTTGCAGGTTTCTTATCCCTCACACAACCTGTCAAGTACCATGAGGCACTAAAAGACAACAGTTGGGTAGAAGCCATGCAAGAAGAACTCCTTCAATTCAAAAGACAACAAGTATGGGAGCTTGTACCACTTCCTAAGGATGTTTGTCCTATAGGAACAAAGTGGGTCTTCAAAAACAAGACTGATGAAAGGGGTATTGTTGTCAAGAATAAAGCCAGGCTTGTGGTTCAAGGCTTCAGACAAGAAGAAGGAATAGATTATGATGAGACTTTTGCTCCTGTAGCAAGACTAGAAGCCATCAGACTCTTTTTAGCCTTTGCTGTCAACCACAACATAAAGGTGTATCAGATGGACATCAAATGTGCTTTCCTTTATGGCAAAATTCAGGAGGAGGTCTATGTATGTCAGCCACCTGGTTTTGAAGACACATTCCATCCTGACTATGTCTACAAGCTCAACAAAGCTTTGTATGGACTCAAACAAGCACCAAGGGCCTGGTATGAAACTCTTTCCACATTTCTCTTATCCATTGGCTTCACAAGAGGTAAAATAGACAAAACTTTATTTCTTAAATGGAAAGGGAAACACTTAATGATTGTTCAAATATATGTGGATGACATCATTTTTGGATCCACATGTAACCAAATGTGTGAAGAGTTCAGAAAACTCATGACAGCAGAATTTGAGATGAGTGCCATGGGTGAGCTTCAGTGTTTCCTTGGTCTACAAGTAAAACAACTGCAAAATGGCACATTCATTCACCAAAACAAATATGTACAGAATTTATTAACCAGATTTGAGATGAATGATTGTAAGCCATGTAGCACACCCATGAGTACAGTCAAGCTGCTCACTATTGATGACAAGGATGAACTGGTTGATCAAACACATTATAGATGTATGATTGGGTCTTTACTGTACCTAACTGCATCTAGGCCAGACATCATGTTTGCTACCTGTGTCTGTGCCAGATCCCAGGCTTCACCCAGAAAGTCAAACCTTATTGCTGTGAAAAGGATATTCAGATACCTCAAAGGTGCTCCCACACTTGGTATCTGGTATCCTGCTAATGGAAACATTGAGCTTTCAGGTTATTCAGATAGTGACTTTGCTGGCTGTCACACCACAAGAAAATCCACTTCAGGAGGGTGCCAATTTCTAGGGAATGCCTTAGTCTCATGGCAAAGCAAAAAGCAGGCAGCTGTTTCAACCTCAACAGCTGAAGCTGAATACATTGCTGCTGCAAGCTGTACAGCCCAACTCATGTGGCTTCAAAATCAACTACTGGATTTTGGGATAACTGCACTTCGGACTCCACTCATGTTGGACAGCCAAGCTGCTGAAAATATCATCAAGAATCCAGTATCTCACTCCACTACCAAACACATTGACATAAGACATCATTTTGTCAGAGACAGCTATGAAAAAGGTTTGATTTCCTTGCACCATGTTCCAACAGAGGATCAGTTAGCAGATGTGTTAACAAAAGCTTTAGACACATCTACCTTTACAAATCTGATTTCCAGAATTGGTATGTTAAACATGGATTAAACAATAAATTTTCAATAAATCATAATAAAATGTTTCAGAAAATCAAATTTTTTTTTTAAAAAAAATAGCTGTTTGGTTGAAAAATCTGTTTATAACATCTAATCAGATAAAACAACCACTGTTTCATTCATATCCACTGTTGGTTGAAAAGTCTGTTTCAAAACATCTGATCAGATAAAACAACTGTTAGTTGAAAAATCTGTTTCAGAACATCTGTTCAGATAAAACAACTGTCTCATTATATATTTATACTATATCTATACAAAAAAAATCAGCTGTTTGTATCAGTTGTTTGCCAAAAACAGCTGTTCTCCACCAGATTTTCATCCATCAGATGATTGCCACGTCTGCTCATATAAGCAGAGGTTTGGCCACATCAGCGGTTTCATTAAGCCTATAAAAACCCTGTTTTACCACAACAGACGTTACACTGTCTCATTGTATTCAAAATACTGAAAACCGCCTTCTTCATTCTCAAATCCTCCATCAATCTTCAATCATCTTCACCTTCGAAATCCATTACAATGGATCTTCAAGCCAAAGCTACACACAATTGTCTCCCCTATCTGATTAAAACAGATGACAACGCTCCATTTCATTCCACCGTCGACATTTTCCTTAACTCCAAATAATCTTAACCGCTAACGCCCCCATTTATCTTGATACTCTCCAAGAATTTTGGTTGAATGCTGAGTTTCTACTCCAAGACAAAAAGCCTACTTCCATTATTTCCAAAATTGGAGAAACCAGTATCATCATTACCCCTGAAACCATATCCACAACCTTCACACTGAATGACCTGGCAGGTAAGGATTCTTTTACTAAAACAGAGCTTCACACTGAGTTCCAAGAAAGAGGGTATGATGGTCAGATGACTGGATCAACTCTTTTCAAAAAGTTTTTCCCTCCAGTCATGAAATTTTTCTTCCATACTCATCTTCTTTGTGTCTCTGCTAAGTCCACATCCTTTAATGAAATTCCATTAAGTATGCAATATATGGGTTATGCCATGTTGTCAAACTCTGACTTCAATCTTTCCCAGGGATTGTTCATGGACTTGGTATCAAATGTGAAAGCAGTCAAGTCTGGGTCAAACAATGCTTTTCTTATTTACCCAAGAATTCTTAGTGTAATCTTACAAAAAGTCTTACCAGAAAAAGTTTTCAAAAAGGGTGAGGCTATGCAAATGAAAAGCTTAACTGATGAAACTTTCACAAGAATGCTGGGTGGAAGCACCCAAGAAAAAGTGTCTAAAGTGTCAAAAGTTTCTAAAACACAAACAAAGAGGACAAAGACAACAACTGTTGTCAAAACCTCTGTTGTTGAGCCCACTGCTCCTGGTGATCATGGCACTACATCCAGTGCTGTGAAACCCACACCAGCCACTTCCAAAAGGAAACATTCATCCACAAAAACCACCACTCAACCACAAATGAGGCTTCTGGATGTTGAGGTACCAGAAGAAACCTCTGTTGCACAACAAAAGCAACCTGAAACCACTGTTGTTACTTCCTCACAACAGTTGGACATACCTCCACCTAACCAAACTCCTCGTGAATCCTCACAAAAGGATCATGTTGTAAGCCAAGGGGACACACATCATGATACATTTGAGTCACTTGACCAAATGTTCACAAGCCCCTCTCCCAGGGCTAATTCTCTTGTTACTCCTCCACTCTCACCATCACATCATGTCCCACAAACCATGCAACCTCTGTTTGAAGCAATTGAAAAATCTCAGGAAGATCCCAGTTCCTCTCTTCCACCTGTCACTGAGAGTATACTTCCATATGTGACTGGTCCTGAGAATATTCAATCTGCTATCCCACAAACAGAAGAGGAGGTTACACCACCTGAGTTCACTGCAACTCTAGGTGAGTTTTTAAGTGGAGCAGCCACTACTGATGTAGAGACCACTGTCTCACATCAGGACAGTGATTACATAGCTAAGACTCCCTTGAAGGCAACAACTGTTGAAGCCACTATAGTGTCTCCAAAAACAGTTGGAAGTCCCCAGTACCAAGAAAAAGGGGCATCTGATTCACCTATTAGGACTGAATCAGGTAGAACTACCACTGGTAGGGACTCAGATGATCCTATTAACTTAGGAGATGGGTCAAAATACCAAGAATTGACGGACAGAGTTTCTGTAATTGAAACCTCTGTAGCTGACATCAAATCTGATGTCAAGCTTATACTGAGCTCTATTGCAGACCTTTCCAAGAGTCAACCATCAACAGCTGATATAGCCAGTGAGTTATGAAAATCAGTTTCCCCCATCATCATAGCTCACAGAAAACTGGCTGATCAGACTCATGAGACTTACATGGCTGAGATAAGAAATATGGTAGATGCAAGGTACAAAGATACCCATGCTGATATTAAAGCCATCAAGGACCACCTGCTGAAGACTACTGGCTCTGCCCCTACCACCATCCTCAGGGATGAAAATGATGATGCTTTCACGGCTGATGATGCCAAAAAGGGGGAGAGTGGCAGAGATAGGCTACCAAAGCTGAATCCCTTTGGTTGTCCTCCTTCTCAAAAAGGCCAAGCCAAGTCTGCCAAGAAACCAGAGTCTACCAAATCAGCTCCACAACAACAACAACAAGCAACACCAACAGCACCACCACAACAAACCACTGAGAAGAATAAAGCAGTAGACAACTCTGCAAACATAGAAGCTGAAAAGGCTGCTCAGGCCAAACAAAAAAAGGGCTGACACCTTGGAAGCTAAAGCAGAGTTGCTGGTGAATCTCAAGAGAGAACAACAGTAGGAGATAGAAGATGTGGGATCCTCTAAAAGGATGAAAAGACCTGCTAAGCATGTTAGAAAACCACCATCTAAGTTAAACACCTCTGTTGACAAAACCACTGCTACTGAAACCACTGCCACCCAAAACACTGAAACTACCCAAAACAATGCTTCCCAAACCACTGTACCCAAACCAACACACACACCTGAACAAACAACCACCAAACCTACATCACCAGCCAAAACCCCAACATCTGCTGGTTCTATTAAAAGGCCAACAGATGTTAATCCAACCACTGCTACCAAATCACCATCACCAAAAATCATGTACACAAGGAAGAGAAAATCAACCTTTGTTGTACATGATGAAAACATACACACATCACCAAACACCACCTCAACTGCCCAATCCACTCCTCCTATCACAGCTATTCCAATCACATCATTCTCACCACACACATCCAAGTTCAGATCCCATAGACCACCACCAACCATTACACCATTGGTTGTTCAGTATCCCCTTGAACTTGATCTACTCAAGGGGGAATTACAATCCTTCTACAATACTGAACAGCCATCAGACAGATCCTTCCCATCTCTCCCAAACTTCCCTGTTCCCCTCAACATTGATACTTATCTGAAATACAAGGGTGAACAGGTGGATGTCATCATCAGGGAGAAATGCAAAGGGAAGGATGACAGGACTGCTCAGGGCATCCATTCAGCAGAGCTTAGCAAACTCAGAAGGATTGAAGACTTTGCTAAGACCCTGAGCAATTCCATGTCCTCCATGCCTCTCAGTGTAGACTTGGAAAAGGAGGTAAGGGAATCTCTTCTGGAACAGATTATGGCAACCAAGCCTTACAAAGCAAACAAAAAGCAGTTCAATGGTTGGACTACACATGCTTTGAGAGAAGAACTACTCAGAATTGAAGAAATGGCCAAAGACCCCAAGGCTAAAGTCTCTACTCCTAACTTTGGCAAAGGCAGAGACCCAGTCAGAGCCTTGAAGTTTAAAAGGATGAGGCAAGAGATTGTAGCTGCCAACTATGGGGAGATGAGGTCAGTTTCCAGATGGTCTGAGTTAAGGTTGGTTGAGACTTACAAAAGTCTGGAAGAAAATAGGAAGAAGGATCCCAGCCTACCAAGAAAACCAATTTACACTGATGAGCCAATGATGAAGAGACCCCAACAGACCTTTACCTTGGACAGCTTACTTGACACCTCTGACTTAACAACTGCTGCAAGAAGACAGTTCAAGAAATAGAAGGAAATGTCAGAGGAAGATCAAAGAAAGTTTGCTGATACATTCATCAAGGAAGGGCTCTTCAATCAAGTCTATTTCTTCTCTAATCCTACAACAGAGAAGCTTAGAGAACTCATTGGAAGACCACCTTCACCCAACTCATCAAGAATAAAACTTCAGCTCAGCAAATCCACTGACTCAAAAATTCTAAAGTGGAAAGTCAACAAAGACAACCATGAATTGACATTGCTCAGGTCAGATGGAAGGGTTTAGAAGATCAACATGGATGATGCTTACAGCCTATGTGCAGAAGATCACCAAACATTGCTAAATCTGGACCTAGAAAGAGATGAAGAAGACTTGTTTGCTCTGAACTTTGAATTACAGTTCAAAGGTCAAATCAGAGAAAGTCTGATGAGAAATAAAGATCAGTAAATAAAGCTGAGTTTTGGCATCATCTGTTCTAGGGGGAGATTGTTGGGTCTGCTGACCTGGAAAAGAACAGATGATTAGAAAGCCAAAATATGCTAACAGTTTGATCCTTTGAATAAACAGTCTTTACAACTTACTTCTCCCAAAAGATTGCTGACCCTAACAACTGTTCTATTCAAACAACTGCTCAACAACTGCTGATACAAAGAACTGCTGAATAAACAACTGATGAAGAACAACTGCTGACCAAAGGTCTGATGAAGAACAACTGCTGATACAAGTACTGAAGACCAAAGCACTGCTGGAACCAACAGCACTTAGGCTCTAGCAGTGGATACAAGACCATCAGAGTTTTCCTACAACAGCTGTTTAATATCAGTGCTTTCAATGTAACAGTAGTTTGTAATAGGCAGATGTTTATGTTTGTTATTCTGTTAGAGGTCACTGTCTTAGGTGACGTCAGCTTAGGTCATCAGTGCTTTGAGTCTGTCTATAAATAGAACAGTGCTTGTACTGTTCTATTGCATCACACACACAAACATTCTCTCAGACAAACACTGTGTGATCAGGCTGAGGGGGAGTAATTGTACGATTGTAATCTTTTGGATAAATGAAAGCTTTCGATCTGAAAACATTTACTCTCTTGTTTTGATTAACAGATTATTATTCCGCTGCACTTTCATTCTATTTTCATTTCATTATTACCATATTTAGTTAAACAATCAAAACAATCAAACTCAGATCCTAACAAGTCCGTAGTAGCCTAAGGGTACCAAGCTAACCAGGACGCCTACGGGTCACTAAATTAAATAGTTGCATGTGTTCGTAAAACCATAGCGAATGATTAAACCCTAGAGGAAAGAACAATGTTTATTGGTAACACCTTGTTGGAAGGTGGAAGAAAACGAGATTAGAATCCTAAGACACGCTCTTATGAGATTCTTATCAAAGAGGGTATACGTCCGGTTTCGAGGACGAAACCCTCATTAAGGTGGGTGGAGTTGTAACGCCCCAAACCTCGTAAAACTTTGTAGTTATTAAACTATATGAAATATGGGGGGGCTTAACAAATGGAGCAATGAAACACGTAGCTAGCTCATAAATAATCTCAGTTGCCCCGTTAATAACGAACATATGTTAAATTAATACTAGAAGTTATGTGTTAATGAATTATTACAATGAATCACTAGTAAGGGGGCTGATTATGACAATGTGGCAAAGATTGAAACCTGGTGGGTCAAAACAAAAGTGTGGATGTGAACACTCACACTTGAAGTCGATTAAAACCCACCAAAAACTCACAATTGAAGAGCTCTCAAGAAATCAGCCCCAAATCTTGCCAAAATCAAGAGTTCCTGCATATGCATGATGAAAATTATTATCATCTAGTGCTCTATTCATCCTAAGGTAACTCTAGACCCTTTTATTTCATCCAAAACTATGGTATTTGGAAGATGGTGATTCTAAGGTTTATACAAAGTGTGATTTCTTAGCATATATAGGTTTCTATGTGTTTACTGACATCAAAGAAACTATGATATGTGATAAAAGTTATATATTGCTTGATTCATGTGATTTAATTGAAACTTCAAGTATGTAAGAAGTGGGTTTTTAGTGCTAGACAAGAACCACACTTAGAGACTTGGGAATCATGTATAAATGTTGATGTTTTGTTATATATATAAACATGATTTGATGTTGAAATCAATATTTGATTGTGTAAGTAAGGCTATGGTAAAGTCATGAAATCTAGAAAGCTTAGAAAAGCTACTTATAAAATTGTGCACTCGAGATGTTCGATAAAATGCTTGGATGAATGAAATTTCATGAAAACATATGATAATGATATAATTGATATATGTGTTAAATTTGGTTTATGTGGAACTATGAAATGGACACACAATGGATGAATAACTAAACATCTATGTGTATATAGTATGAAATAGGAGTGAAGTCGGAAAGCTCGGGAACCAAGGGAAAAAGATTATAGTTGGAAAGGCCGCGAGTAAGGTAAGTCACTCGATGACTTAAATCTCACTATATACCTTGTATGCTTATATGCAAAGTTATATCTTGGATGTATATTTGGAAACTAGTTGTAGGGGTGTCACAAAAGAAGCTTAACGAAGTTTTTTAATTGTAGGAAACGGCCTTAGATGAAGGTTGTCAAGAGCCCAATTAGGCTAACGGGTCAACTGAGTAAAAACACTACTTAGACAAGGGCCTAAACCGTGGGTAAACATTATGCCGATGTTGATTGTTATTATTTGCTTGAGTATATACGTAGACTTTAAGCTAATAATCTCAAGCTAGTCTAGAATTAATAAGGGCCGCGCGAACAAGACCGAGAGAAGTGGCACATGTGACCATGGACAAGAGACATCGCTATCACGGCAAAAAAAAGAAGAGATGACTTGGGCGGAAAGTCACTTAGTTGAGTCGGGGCTTGACAAGTATGTATAAATCACAATTAGAACTTGGGAATCATAAAAACTCATGTTTTCAACTTATGCAAACCTTAATGGGTCAAGTAGAAAAGGAATCAAATCACTATGGTAATAGTGTTAGAAACCGAATAAGGTATTGTACTCGAGATTTAATCACTTAGAAACTATGAATGGTGACCCTTAAATGAGTTCTAAGAAGTCCCTAAAATGGTTTTGAGGTTGCATGAAAAGTGCAGCCTCGAGCAAGGAAAATGGGCAAAAATGCAAAGTAAAAATGTGCAGCCATTTCTGAGCAGAGTAGGGATACGCCCAGGAGAGTAGGGCTACGACCACTCTGTTGTCAAGTTATCTGAAATCATGGAATCCTGCTGCCATACGCCCCAAATACGCCCAAAACCCCATTTTGAGTGAGAGTAGGGCTACGCCCATGGGAGTAGGGATACGCTCCTGGGTATTTTTCATGCTTATCATTGACTTGTTTAAACTAACTTTTGGGTTGTTTTAACCGTGTTTAACCCCCAGGAAATCAGGTATGCGTTACGGATGATGATCAAGACTCGAGCAAGAACCGAACGTATCAGACTCGAACGCTTCCGCAACGTTTAAACTTAATCTTTTAAAACTTGGTTTTTGGAAGGCATTTTGTTGTCGTGTTTAACTCTAAGTAGACTATACATACGTTTTGAAATGTGATGTGTATGTGCTAAAAACTTGTGAAACACGTTTAAATATGTAATGCTTTATTTATAAACTTCCAAACTAAGTTTATATCCTCGAAAATTATCATATAATCACCCGTTTATTGGGTAGGGCCTTACAAGTGGTATTCAGAGCCTAAGGTTAAACGAGTTAAGCGTTTGGTTCAAGCTTGATCATCAATCCGGTAAGGAATTTATTTCCAAAGTTATCTTAATCTTGTCGAAATGTTATGTGTCATGTATGAACATGAAATCAACAAGGAATAAATCATGGGAAAGGTGCTTTAAACAATTCAAAACTTGGAAACACGCCAATTACACGGTGATGGTGGGCCAAGGCTTAGCCAAAACGGAAATTGGAAAACATGATTTCATTTGCAAAACAATGCAATCCGATAAAAAACGAAATCAATATACTAAAGCAAATTAACAAAAGAGATTTCATTAAATCAAACAGGCGACTGGGAATTGTCTATTTGGGAAGTATCATGACGAACGCGGCGAGATCACCAGTGTCATGTGCGAATTGCTTACCCTGGCCAGGTAAGTGTTAAACACATGATACGGTGGGCTTCTTGTGTTCTTTATGCATGCGTCCCATGTAGCAAGGACTAGGCCGGGAGAAAAGGGCATGTGAAACTTCCGACTATATGACTCGCGGGGTCATAGAACGCTGGAATAATGCCGAACCAATAAAGGTCTGGTAGACTAGGTATGTAAAACCGATGCATAAACGACCCGCGGGGCCATAGAGCCAAATGTATTACCACAATGTTTACACTGATTAGTAAATAGACTTGAACCTTAATCAAGGTTGAGTCATAAACAAATTCAGTTCGGAAATATACTTGAACCTTAATCAAGGTTGAGTCATAAACAAATTCAGTTCAGAAATAGACTTGAACCTTAATCAAGGTTGAGTCATAATAAAACTTGAACCTTTATAGAAAGTTAAATTCGTAAATTGACTTAAACCTTAATCGAAGGTTAAGTCATAATAAAACTCGAACCTTTATAAAAGGATAAATTCACAACTAAACCTGAACTTTAAACAAGGTTAAGTCATAATAAAACTCGAACCTTTATATAAGGTTAAATTCGTAAAAGGGACTTGAACCTTAATCAAAGGTTGAGTCATAATCACATTCGGACCTCAATAAAGGTTAATCTGTAAAAAAGACTTGAACCTTAATCAAAGGTTAAGTCGTAAACACACTCAAATATTAGTTAAGAGTTAACACGCAAATAGACTTGAACCTTAGTCCAAGTTTAAGTCCTAAATGCATTCAAACCATAATCAAAGGCCAATTTCCTAAATGGATTTGGACCTTAGCCAAAAGGTTAAATAATGATCACCTTGAGACATAATCGAGAATTTACTCATAAGTAGACTTGAATCTTAATCAAATGATCAAGTCATAATCACATTTGAACCTTGAGGAGAGGTTAAACTGTATGGAAACTTGAACCTTAAGTGAAAGTTCAGACATAGTCAAACTCGAACCTTAATCGAAGGTTAAACCGTAAGCAGACTTGAACCTTAACCAAAGGTTAAGTCATAAACACATACGAGTCCTGACTATAGGATGAATCTTAAGTAAATCAATCGGACCCTAACTGAAGGTCAACCCATAACAAATATGAGTCTTAACAGAGGGTTAAATTGTAAATCAAACTAGACCCTAGTCAATGGTTAATTAAACCGTAAGCACTAAATAAATCTGAATCATACTCGAGAGGTTAACTCGTATACCAACGTGGACCTCCTAACGAGGTACAACAAGGGTAAGATTCAAACCTTGTTTAAAGGTTGAACTATAAGTAAACTTGAACCCTATACGAAGGTTTCGTTACACTTAGACTCGAATTCTATTCAAAAGTTGAATCAGACACCAACTAGAACCTCGGTTCAATCGGACGAGTAAAGAGTATGAAAAACAATATTGGCTTATCATAGGATACCATGAAAAATTTAAAACGAAAACCGTAATTGAATCCGCGAAAGTCTATGGGCGAATGTGAACTATGCGTCACACTAAACTGGAACACAAACGAAAATAGAAGCCCTCGAAGAAAGCGTGAACCACGGTTCACGCCTAAACTAAGAACATGGTTGTGAACCGCAAAGCGATTTATTAAATAAATAAAGAGGGGCTCGTAGGAGACCCCAGAAGTTAGAGGTGGACCCTCACCAAGGGAATGATCACAGCCTCTGGTCGCGACCGTATAATCACCCGTTTATCGGGTAGGGCCTTACAGTTTCTTTTACTTTTCTGCACATATTTCATTTTATACTTACATCTGTTTATTCTAAAACTTCTGAAAAACAAAAAGAGAGAAACTACTGATGTACAAAACATCAATATGCGAAAATTTTCTAAAAAATGATTAACTTCTGATAAAATAAACTTCAGAAGTTATGAATAAAGTGTTTATAAATATTATCATCAGTTGTTAACAAACTACTGAAGAGAAAATGGGAACTACTGATGAAAGTTGTTCTTCATCAGCAGTTTTGTCATTAAGGGTAAATCAGCCATTTCCCACTTCAGAAGTTTGACCTAAGGCGGTTATAAACTTCTGATAAACACCTTTTCCAACACTTATCCTTTCAAAAAGCAAAATTCCCTCCCTCTCTCTCAAAAACACTCTCAAACCCTTAACCTGCAAACAAAAACACTGTTCGATCCACCCACACACAAACCACATGGCTCTTACACTGAAACAGGGACACAATCAAAGAGGCTACTTTGAGAAACATGAAGCCTGGTCCCAATATGACGAAATCATTGATTTAGTCATCAAATCCCAATACTTCACTGCCCTAACCGTTGATCCTCCAATCCATACTGAAACTCTTAATGAGTTCTGAGTGAATGCAGAAACGGTCACAGTGAATGATCTAGTGATTTCCCTCAAATCAACTATCCAAGGGAAAGTAATGGCAATCACACCAGCAACTTTGGGAATTAGACTGGGTCTAGATGATATGGATGCACCAGATCAATTTCCAAACTCTGAAATTCATTTGACCATGACAGAGTGTGGTTACCAAGGTACTCTCTCACATGCTACTATTTTTAAGAAATATTTTGAACCAAAATACAAACTTTTGTTTCATTACATAATCATGTGTCTGAGTCCAAAAACTGGATCTTATGATCAGATGCTCTTTACTTTTCAACCAATTTTTCATTCCATTGTGAATGAAACAAAATTCAGGGCATCAACACTTTTCTTTAATGAGTTGGTGTTACATCAGCTAAATTCTAAAAAGAAGTTTTTGTTGTATCCAAGATTCATCATGCATTGCATAATCAAAGAACTTGGAGATGGGGTGCTTGCGGGTAAAACAACTGTTTTAAACCCTTTAACTTCACAAGCATACTCAAGGCATAACAAACCGGCTGCCTGGCCAGAAGATGACCAAGGGGAACCAAAAACAGTCCCCATGGAACCCTCATCTTCCAAACCCTCACCCAAAAAGGCCAAGAAAACAAAACAACAAAAACCAAAATCCACTAGCCTTAAAAGAAAGGCAGTTCAGGAAGTTGAGATGCCTGAACCTGCCAATGTGCAATCTGCACTTGATAAAGATGTGACTGAAACATCCTCTCAGTCTCATCCATCTCAAACCCCTCCAAGAGCCCCAATTACCATTCTTTTCAAAAGAAAGAAATTCAAGAAAACCATAACTACTCACCCTTTTTTTGAAACTGCTGAAACATTACCCCAAACTACTGAACCAGAACCATCAACCATTGAAATAGCCAAACTTTTCTCTGGGCTAAAAGAGACTACCCCATTAGAACATGTCAGTCCCCAACAACCACATCAAACAAGGGACATACCATCAGACCTTGACATGAATGTGGATGTCATTAGCCCTTACCCAAGAGATGAGGATGAACCAGGGTTTCTAAGCCCAAACTTAGAGACTTTAGGTACATTTGAGGCTGCTACTACTCATTTACCACCCAGTGGTGGACCTGAGGACAGAAGTAACATAGCTAAGACCTCACTTGTGGCAACTACTGATGAAGGCTTTATGCCTGAGGTAGGATACCCTCTGAACCAAGAAAAAGAGGTTCATGTGACAACTGGGTTGGGCCCAGCTCATGATACAACTGATAATGTCCTCATTGAGGATATCATCAGGGATTCAGATGATTTCATTAACTTGGATGATGATTCACACTCCACTAAACATGAATTGACGGCTGCTAGTGAAGGTCCTGCACCTGGTATCTCTAAGCTTAAAGAGCTGGTCACACCAGATCAGGATAAAGTCCACTTGATCCCTGATTCCCCTAAAGTGGCATCTTCAGTCATCCTGAAGATCACCCAAAAACACACCCCTCACTAAAAATGCCTACCCAATTCCCTGGGTCATCAAGCATAGATCTGAACCTCCTATGCAGCCCAGATGGTGCCCTATACCAGATGATGAACACCTTAATAGCCAATCATCTCAAATCATTCACAACTTCTTGGGAGTTGAAAACCACAACTCAATTTGAGGTGATTAACAAGAAACTTGGTGAGCTGTCCAACAAAATTGACAACAACTCAAGACAGCTTGCTGAATTATCTGGTAAAACTTCTCAACCTGGCAGGCTTCCAGAAGTGGATGAAGCCAAAAAGGGGGGGAGAAGATTAAGGAACCAAGGGAGTCACTGGAAGCCAGAATAAAGGCAAGAGTGGCTCTACAACAACAACTACTACTAGAAAAAGCCAAGAAACAAAAAGAAGATCAAGAAAGGCTTGTTTCTAGAACTAAAGTTGAAGCTGAAACTTCCCAAGGCCATAATGAAGAAACTGCTGAAGACTCTGAAAGTACTGAAGACAATCCTTTAGTAGTTGATACTTCTATCAACACTTCAGTAGTTAACACTTCCATCTTACAAACAACTGAAGAGTCTTCCAAACCAACTGAACAACAACCAACTCCTATTCCAAGGCCTACAACAACTCAAATGACTGTACTGAGCCCTTCTCCAGTTTCAATGTCCAAAGAATTACTAGAGAAGAGCTTACTTGCAGCCCAAAGAAAGGCTAAGGAAGATGAGATCTGGAACAACCTGGAAGCAAAGGAAGACTTGAGCTTAAATGAAAAGCTTCAAGCTTATAAAGCAGAGTTGAATAGACAAGCTGAAATATTAAGAGTTGCTGAAGAAGACAAAAGACAACAACTGGTGTCTTTTATTACAAAGAACACCAAGACAAAAGCCTATTCACTCAAAGGGCTCTCAATGGATGAGCTAACAAGAAGAGCTCAACTTGTTGCTGACAAGACTGCAATAGAGAAGGACAGAAAAGCAAAGAGAGCAGAGATAATTGAAGAACTGGTAGCCAATGACTATGGTTCAAAAGCCTTTGTGTCAACGTGGAGAGAAGACAAACTACTGGACACATACAAAAGATTCAAGGCTGTCAAGGCTGCAAATCCAAAGAAGTACAAAACTTCTGAAGTATCAACTTCAGTAGTTAGAACTTCTGGTGTTAAACAAAGACCTGCTACCAAAAGAAAGCCAGAGGACAACACAAAGACTGATTTCAAGATGGTGTTGCTAGAAGGCAACACAGTTGTACAAGGAGACTTTGATATTGAAGAAAAACCTCTGATAACACAGTTCAGGGATCCTTCAACATTTGCTTACCAAATCCAAAAGACTGTAACTGATAAACTGCACACAAAGGTAATTACTAAACATCACTTACCTACTTTTAAATTACCTGATGTGGTGCAAACAGAAGACAAAAGTGAATCCCACCTGAGAATCACTGAAGTAGAGAACATCCAACACTCAGGAACATCCCAGGGATCCAGCATGGTTCCCTATACTTCAGATTTTGACAAATCTAAAGTATTTATCATAAGATGGTCCTTTACTGATTCCAACTCAGTATTAGTGACAAGAAGAGATCTGACAAGCAAGGCCTTCAAATCCATGAATGAACTGAGAAATCTATCAACACAAGACTTGCTTACAATTCAACATCTAGAACCTCAACAAGGATCTCTCACAGATGAACAGCTGAATCAACTAAAGAATTCCATGTTCAAAGAAATATGGGAGATAGTTGAAGAAAGAAGAAGAAAGCAATAAGGAATTAGATAAGGTTTTGGCATCATCAATCCAGGGGGATTACAAGGACAGAAAGGATTGAGAAAACCACTTTTGCAAACCTTAGTCTAATTCATACTTCTGTAAATTATTCTAAGTATAGAACTACTGAAGAAAGAAGACACAAGTACTGAAGAAGGATTCAACAAGTACTGAAGAAGATAGATCAGAAGTTCTGAAGTCAAACCAGACAAGTCTACTGAAGACAAACTACTCATCGGTAGTTTGTCATTCATGAGCACTTGTAATAGAATCTTTCCACCGCCCTTATGTTTCAGTAGTTTAATTGTTTATTATTACTTTATCTTTTTGTACAAGTTCCAAGACTGCAACTTGTTGCAGACTTGCTTTTGTAACAAGGTTCATGCATTTGTAAGTCTATAAATAGATGGGCTCATCCCTCTGTTTTAGACATTGATTTTAATTGAAAACTGAAATCCTTCAACGCTTATTATTGTTATTTCCATTTCATTAACTGAGAATCTATCTGAGTATTTATTGTCATTCACATTCAATACTTAGATTCTCATTAACTTGTCTTTAGTTTGCAAACATCTAGGGGGAGTAATAACTCCTGTTGATAGTGAATCTTTATATACTTATTCCGCTGTGCAAATCTGATTAAACTTGCTAAAACACATAAGTGTTCACAAGCAAGTAAACTGTCAAAGAGCATACTGATCCAACAGTCAATGTCAGATTTATTCAATTGTGGTGATTTTACAGATTCTGAGACACCATTTGAGGGAAAAGTTTTTGTTTTTGGCGGTGATTTTAGACAAATCCTTCCTGTTGTTCCAAACCAAAGTAGGCAACAAATTTTTAATGCATCTTTAAGCTCTTCTTATTTATGGAACAAATGTAAAGTGCTAAGGTTAAATAAGAACATGAGGCTGACCGTTGGATCTAATACGAGTGATTTGAAAGAAACTGCAAAATTTGCAAAATGGTTGTTGGACATCGGTGAGGGGAAGATTGGAGGTGATAACGATGGCGATGCAATTATAGAAATTCCTGATGATCTCTTAATAAAGTTGTCGTCTAATCCTATTGAAAGTCTAATTGATTTTGTTTATCCAGATATTCTACAAAACTATAAAAATCATTCATTCTTCCGTGAACGTGCAATTTTGGCTCCTAAAAATGAAGTGGTCCATGAGATTAATGATCGTTTGCCATCTATATTTCCTGGTGAAGAAAAAGAGTACTTGAGCGCGGATTGTCTTTGTCCGGATGAGGAGAGAAATGAAGAGACAAATGATTAGGTATACTCTCCGAATGTTCTAAACGGATTGAAAGTATCTAGGTTGCTCTTTCAAGAGTAAAGAGTAGATCCGGAGTAAAAAATACTAATTTTAGACGAAGATGATCAAGTTATGAATAAGACGACCAATGATGTTTACAAAGAAGTGTTTAGACATCCATGCTAACAGGAGTAGTTTAACTCGGAATTACCTCATAGCAGCGTTTATCATTTTTTTTTCTTTTAAGTGTTAAATAAAAACCAAAATATTCATTATTTGTGCACATAGTCAAAACTAGAGGTGCACAAAAAAAAACGGAACCGAAAAAAAAACCCAAATCCGGAACCGTACCCCGACCTTACCCATCGGGTACACATAGGGTTTAGATTTCTATGTAAAAAACCGTACCCGGAACCGGACCCGATTGTACCCGGGTTTTTTAAATACCCGGAACAGGTTTTTCGAATACCCGGGACCGGTTTTCCGAATACTCAAAAAGTATATGTCAAGCTATGAGACTAATTGGCATTTTGATGTTAAGGTGGTCCGAGAAGGAATGGGTCACTTCGTGATTCAAGAGGGGTTGCCATTTGACAACTTCTACAACCCAAGATTGACGCGTCTCATTCAAAGAATTCTAAAACCACGTTATAATCATACAAGTCGCACTACCCTTCGACGTGATTGTATAAAAATAACTCAATGCCCAGCATACCCGGGTTTCTTCAATATCCAGTGTACCCAGTACACCCGGAACCGGTTCTATTGAAAAAACCCGATTAAAGTAATACCCGATCTTACCTGAAACCGGTTCCATTGAAAAAACCGGTTTATGCACCTCTAGTCAAAACCAAACCAAACCAAAACAAATCCCATCTGTGGGCCTCTAATTAATTTCTTAGGCCCAATGGTTCACTTCCCAAATATTATGATCCAGCAATATAATATCAACTGCTATTAGGGTTTCATAAAATTTCTTTTGGTCGTTGCAGTGAGAGAGATTAAGCAGCTGCCCGCCGTAATTTTCCCAACAGGTTCGTTACCTGTATACTCATTGATATCAATTTTATTTTATATTTATTATGTGATCGTTGGACTATAGATCTTTGAACTGTTAAAACATATATGTTTTAATATAATATATAACCTAGGTTTAAGTTTCAACCAATTTTGTTAATTTTGATTTGTGGGTTTGTTTTTATTGTTGTAATTTAGCAGATTTATGTTATGTTATATATGTGTTAGTGTTACAACTAGTTGCTTTATATTGCTTGAATGTGAGTTTCATTCTGTGATTATTATTATTATTATTATTAAAGGTCCATGTTTGTTTATTTTGCTGTAATTTACTTGCTTTATGTTATTATATGTTATAACTTATAAGTAGGTGGTTGCTTTATGTTGTTATGATGTCAATAGTGCTATAGCGCGCTACGTAGCGAAGTGGATTGATAGTTCTATATTGGATTAGGCGTAAAAGAACGACAGATATAAAATAGTTGTTAAATTTCTTGTAGTGTATCGCTAAAAACGAAATAGTGGCCACTGTTTCATCGTTCTCGCTACGTAGATATAGGTAGCTTGTCGTTGTCGTTCTCTATTTGCTATTGATTCTAGGATTTTGCGTTATTAGCTCTGTGATCTATGATCTAGCTGCAATACTGTTTTATGGTTTACTTTGTTTAATCATGTTGGTGTGCATTGAGTATTTGCTGCTGGAATTTTGTATTGTTTTGAGTTTGAATCAGACGTGGTTGTAATTGTAGGAATACGCAAAGATGGCAGCAGCATACGCAGCAGTGAAGCCAGGAAAGCTGGGACTGGAAGAGACTCAGGAACAGATTCACAAGATTAGAATTACACTGTCGTCAAAGAATGTTAAGAATCTTGAAAAAGGTATTCATGTTGTCAACGTTGCCAAATTAAATTCATTGCAACTAGACTTGAATGTTTTGGTTTGTTAAGCTTGATTTGCTTTTAGCTTATTGGCTCATTTTGATATACATCCGGTCCAAGAAAAAATATATATTTTAGATCATGCAGCCACTTTTAAGAAGTTTTCTTATGTTTTAACTTGTCCTATGTTTTATTTTTATGTATTTTATTTTTATTTTATTTTAGACAGTTTTTGTTTCCTAGAATTATGCTTAGTGGTAGTTTTTCTTTATTTCCTATATAATGCAATCTTTTATTCACAAATGAAGGCAGGGAGTTTTAGAAAAGAATAATACTTTTGTGTTGGTTTTATCTCATTGGATTATGGGTTAAAATTAATGGTCTATGCTAGCTCAACCGTGGCACGTTGGGTGGTGTTCTTAGCCACGATTCTCTGACCGTAGTGGTGTGTCTGTATCTTCGGTTAGAAATCGCAGCCCTACGGTTTCATTTGGTGGTGAATCTGTATCCAAACGAGTCTTTAGATCTATCCTTTTTTTACCGTTTGATTTGAACCGGTGATTCAGGTTCATTCTCCTATCACATTTTAACATCAGTTTTTATATAATACGGTATGGCCTGCTTAATGGACTGTGCCATTGATAACCCTGTTGGCAACTTGTGAGGCTACTTTCTAACTATTATTGGGTTATATAATATGGTTGCAACAATGTATGTGGCCTTTACTTTTGAAAAGTCTTGAAGCATTAAAATTGTTCTATTATTGTTGTTAAAACAATATTTTAATTTTTATGTGAGATGTACTTATTACAAGGTTAATAAATCTGGATACTATAATGATTTATGGGTGTTCACTGCTCAGTTCGGCTGGATTTGAAATAAAAGTTTCTGACTTGATTTGCCAAATATGGTTTTTGAAAACGCCAAATTGAACACGCCAGTTTGGTGGGGTCAGCCAGGCCAGCCGAAACAGTTTGCTAATAATTACATGTGCATAACTGCATATTTCAAACATGAAAAGAATTTAGATAGTAAAGGTACATGGCTAGTTTTAAGTTTCAAACCAGCAATCTACTTTGGTTTAGGCGGTTTTAGGCTGGTTTCAACAGTTGGCCAAGATTATAGAGGGTATGTTTGGCAAAGCTGGCCGGTGGCCGGTTAAATATATTTTGGTGTTTGGTAGAGTAGCTGGAGCTTTTAATAAAATGTTTAAAATGACCAAAATGGGCATAATTAAAAACTTGTAAAGAAGGTTTTTATTTTATTTTTAAAATAAAATAGGTATTTGTGTCATTTACTAATTAAAAGCTTGTAGCTAGTAGAGCTTTTTCTTAAAAGCTAGTACTAGTAGCTTTTCACTATAGAGTTTTTTCTCTAACCTAAAAGCTTTCAGCTCTTTCAACCAAACAAGGTTTTTTATTGAGTATGAGATTTTTCTTAAAAGCTTGAAGCTCCTAAAAGCTCCTTGCCAAACATACCTAGAATCTTATCCAAATTTATTTCCATGTCTTACATATTGCTTTGTGGACGAGACTTAATTTTTCTTCCTATTTCTTTTGAAGTCTGCACGGATCTGATTCGTGGATCAAAGGACAAGAAACTGAGGGTGAAGGGACCTGTAAGGATGCCAACCAAGGTTCTTCACATTACTACCAGGAAATCTCCCTGTGGTGAAGGTATTAAACTAAACATGTTTCTGTTTAGATAAATTTTATGATCTTTGACTTCCATTTGATGGTCAATGAACTTTCTTCCTTTGTAGGAACAAACACATGGGACCGATTTGAGCTTCGCGTTCACAAGCGTGTTATTGATCTTTTCAGTTCGCCAGACGTCGTGAAGCAGATCACCTCCATTACCATTGAACCTGGTGTTGAGGTTGAAGTTACAATTGCTGATCCTTAGATGCTTTTAATTTGTCGCTATTTCTTTTTGTTTGGGGAGGTAAGCGTTTGAGATGGTATTTTATGTAGGACTTCTGCTGGAAGTGTTAACCAGTTCTTATTGTTATCGCTTATATTTATTCTCGAATCATTTTGGCATAAAAGTATGTGTTTTAGCTAGGGGTAGTGTTCATTTTTAACTGAAGTTATTAAGAATATAAATTATATAAAAATTAGAATGGTAAAAAAATGTATCAGTTAATCCTAACGGGTATACCTGATAACAACAGGTATTTTTGATACCCGATGGTTAATTACCCGACATATATCCGATGGGTATTGGGCTGAGTGTGAGACAAGATTTTACAGCCACGTATCATTATGGGATAACCAATACCCGGACCGAACTCAGCCCATTGCCATCTAATCCTACTTGACCATATAGTCGCCTCAACCATCATATAGTCACATTTCACATTCACCACAAAATAGTTTTAAAGTAACTCTCAAAACGCACTCTTAGGTTTAATAATACGTTCTAGTAAACGTTATTAAATATACTATCATAAATATCTGTTTTGTTTTTTTTTTTTTTTTTTTTTTTTTTTGTGTAATAGGAAGAAATCTACTTTTACAATTATTACCAAGACAAGAGAGAACAAACATCTCAAAAGTCAAAAACAAAACACTAAAAATATTAATTAATTTTATTAATTCACAACATTTGCACCACATCACGTACCTATTGGGACCATTGTACTCGAATATTTTCCGTTAACTGTTGTAGGCTGGTCCAATCCTTTTAACCAGAACTTACCAGATGTGAGGGCCTGTAGTGGGACCACCCAACTACCAATATTAAAGTATAAATAACCGACAATTTTTTTAACGGTAAATAAACGATGTCCCGACTATCTTGGATACCCACCAATTGATTACAAAGCATGTCATGGGTGAAGACACGTCTTAGATGCCTGCTCACAGGTAACACTGGGTAGCCAGAACCCAGCGATCTACCAGTTTTGGGGAAGACCTGACCCCCACCCGCCTGAAGGCACGACGGTAAAAAATCAGTAAAACCCGGTGGAATAAAGGATTGAACATGACACCTCAAGAAAGCTAAATTATGCCCATCATTTCTCTTGTCACTCCACCACAAGGGTGGAGGCAAATAACCGACGAATTGAGAGGCCAAAATAATACAAACAAGCAAAAACGTTACATACACATTATAGTCCTCTAGTTATACATCATGATAAAACAACTTTATTTACCTTGAGGCGGGTGGCGCGGTAGTAAACGTCTGATTCGTTCTATTAAAAGTCTTACAAACAAGTGAAAATACATAGACAAATCAGGTGCAAGAACTATAGCAATGACCTTTGAAATTAAGAGTATATAAATAAAGGAAAAATCGCCAAATTGGCCCGTTGACCGAGTGAAAAGCTCAAATAGCCCATTGACCCGTCTCCTAAAGACGGGTCACACCTTCCAAGACATCTCAAACGTCTCCCGAGACGTCTCCCACTCTAACCAATAACTTACCGCCACGTCGTCACCCACACACTCTCTCTCCTTCTCTCATCCTCTCTCTAATAATTACCCATCACATCACATCTCTCTCTCCTTTCCTCCTCTCCTTCTCTCTTTCTCTCTTTGCTCACTTTCTCTCTCTCCTCTCTTTCTCACCCGTCTTTAAGACTACACAGCTTACCAATAAATCTTAGGCATTATTATTATTATTAATGATATCAAAGTTAGCTATAAAACCAACATATGATTCGTCACACCTAGTCGTGTCTGGCGACGTCTCTGAGACGACTCCGGTGAGTCTCCGAAGGAGTCTCCGGTTAGTTATTGGAAGCTTCTGCTCGTCGTAACCAGTGCGGTATCAGAGACGACTCCGGTGGCGGTAGCTTTATTCAACTACGACTCCGGTGGCGGTAGCTTTATTCAATTCTCAGACAAATGCCTCGATTTGCCGTCATGATTTTTTTTTAATAAAGAATGGATAATCAAACTCGTCATCATAAATTGATCTTCATAGAGAAACAAAGATGAAATCAATCAATTGGGAGAGAGAAGGAAGGATGCAGGATCTTGTACAGGAGGATGTGCAAAATGAAAGAAGAAACAGGGTGAAGGAGGAGACGCTAAAGGAGACGTTTCAGTCTGAGAGAGAGAGAGAGAGAGAGAGAGAGAGAGAGAGAGAGAGAGAGAGAGAGGGGGAGAGAGAGATAGAGAGTGAGGAGAGAGGAGAGAGAAACTGAGGAGAGAGAGGGAGTGTTGAGGTGTCGGTTTTGTATTGGTCCATATGGGAAACCTCTCAAGAGACGTTTCAGACGTCTTGGGAGCTGTGTACCATCTCTCCAAAGAGACGGGAGGGGGCCAATTTCGTAAAAGGGTTGGTCAACGGACTATTTTGGTCATTTTCCCATAAATAAATGTTATGTGCTTAGAAAATTCAGACCTCTAGTTCCACTCTTACACATTATGATAAAACAAGATCATGAACCTTTAAGGGGTGGCGCAATAGTAAACGTTTGAATCCTTCTAAAGGTCTCGAATTTGAATCTAGTCGTCCGCCTTTTAACCCCTTTGAAAGACAATTGTCCAATGCTAGCTACGTTTTATTAGATCTCATTATTAGATCTCATTGATTAACATGGTACTGGTTGATCCTAACTCCTGTGAGTTTCCGGTAGATGTTCTCACCGTTACCAAAAAAAAAAAAGTTTACCAACAAACAATGCCAACCATAATTCACAAATCTTCAATTCATTTAGTAAACCACTTTCTGTGTCCATGATGAAAGACATGAAATGAGTTTGAGATACAGTAATTCAAAAGCTATTTCATTCTTCTACTTCTACATTATCAAAATGCCTATCTTTGGGGATCAAAGTGCCTGGATTTGAGCTTTCTGTTAGTTCCTTTAGGTGTTCCTTTGTTTTATAAAAAAATCAAAAAACAAGAAAGAAATTCATGACCAAAGTTACTACAAAACGAAGTCGAAAAGACCAGCTGCTAGACATTTCCATTGGTGTTATCGCCTGTACGCAGATCAGCAGGATACATTCTGAGCCCTCTAGTCCGCCCAGGAGCCCCACCTTTCATGCAAGTTAAATCAAGCACAATCCTGCATCAAGTAAAACCAGTCAGTTTTTATGATAGTATATATTGATATCGGTTAACTGGTTAAGAGTGTTTTAACTTTTTTTTATATAGAACTTACTTCTGTTCGGCATTCTCACTGTTTATAATGATCTTTTCATCAATTTTGGACAGTGAGATCTCCATCGGCAATGCAAACACTTCGGTAGCTGGATTCAAATAATACAAAGTCCATGAAACTATAAAAAATTCACAGTGGCTATGGCTATAAAATATGGTGTTTGAATGTGTTACCGATGCATAAAGTTGCAAACTTGTAATAACAGATGATCGTTTGAAAAATCTTTGATTATAAAGTTCTAAAATACGTTATTTTGTTGCGGCTGGTACGAAACCAATCATTTAAAAACGAATCTACTTATTCAACTACTAAAAACTCATTATAGCGGCATGCTGACATCAGGTACGCCGTTACCAACCCTTAAACAAACGTGTAAAAACACTTACGGGTTTTTAAGGTAGTGTCTGTACTTCCATCAAGACCCAAGATTTTCTACAACAAAAATGAATCAGAGACTAAATACAGATCCAAAGTTTACTACAGATAAAAACAATGGACAAAAAAGTAAATTCACCTTAAGTCGTTCATAACAAGCGTCAAGGTCATCATTGACCAAAATATGATCAAAAAGACCACTAGAAGTTCCTTGTTCAAGCTCAGCCTTAGCATTATTAAGCCGTTTTTGGATCAGTTCTTCGGTCTCTGTCCCCCTGTATGACCAAATCAAAGAATTACGTAATCAAATTAATCGATAGCATTAACAGTATATAGGCATATGGCTCAAACCTCGCACGAAGGCGTTTCTCAAGCTCCTCAAACGAGGGCGGGCAAATAAAGATGAAAATAGCTTCAAGTGAACTAGCCTTCACAGACCTTGCCCCTTGAACATCGATGTCAAGGATACATCTCTACATAAATATACCATTTGACTTTCGAGGTCAAACTCAGACTAATAACGTGTTCAAATCATTTTATTTTTGGATAGAATGATTCATAACATACGCGTAAAGATAACAAATATATGAACATAAAACACATATATACCTTTCCAGCATCGGCAACCACATCAACAGCTTCAATACTTGTCCCGTAAAGATTTCCATGAACCGAAGCAAATTCTAGAAACTTCCCGGCTTTAATCTCTTCTTCCATAACGTCTCTGTTAGTGAAATGATAATGAACGCCGTTTTGCTCTTTTTCTCTCGGTGCCCGTGTTGTGTGGCTAACCGAAAAACCGAACATTGTCGGGAACTCTTTCATTAACATATTGATTAGCGTACCCTTACCCACGCCAGACGGACCACTAATCACTATCGGTCTCTCCGCATCGCCTATAACTCCTTTACTCCAAGCAACCACCTCAGTTCCAAATTTCTTCTTTTGTTCTTGAACAAACCGCGTATCCACCTAACGACCCGTAATTACTAAACAGTTAGCAACTAATAAACTATCATAACATGAACACATAATTCCGGAAACGTATTCTTAACCCACCTCAAGAAACCAAACACAGTCATTAGATGTTGAGTTATGTTTGATAATCAAAATCCTATCGTTATTCAAAAGCATCATCGAACATCCCTTAAATCCATTCGGTTTCGTTCCTAGAACTATCGGAATCACCCTTTACGAAACAAAACAAATGTAATCAGACAAAAAACTGCCATCCATGATTAAACCAAGGTTCAAAGCTTCAAACTTTACCATTCATGGGTGGATTTATCGAAAACACGAACTCCATTCGACGCAGGATCATCAAACTCACCAATAACATACTGATGAAAACAATAACATAATTCAAATTTAGGCATAATCCTTCAAAGATATTAACTTTAAACTAAAATAGGTTAAACTACATACTGTCTTATTCCCAACAACAATGGCTGATTCATATTCCTTAAGTTTCAAATGATACCCATTAGAAATAGTGGCCTGTAAATCATCACCAAAGAAAACTGGAGCTTCCCCCTAATTATTAATCAACAAAAAAACATAAAATTTATTAAAATTGAACCTAAATTCACATTACATTTAATCACATATTAAAAAAAAATTGAAACTTTTTTGCTCACCATTAGATCAAGATTTCCAACAGAATGATCAGAGCTAAATAATCAAGATCTGAGATATGATATACAAAAAGCCCATTAATTTATTAAATAAAATAAAAACCCCAAAACCCAAAAAAATAATAATAAATAAATAAACTAATTTAGCCCTAAAAAGTAAGTATTATCTGTTAATAAATGAAAATAAAAAAAAAAATTAAAATAAATAAAGACTAAAACTTTAGAAGAATGTGAAAGTAAATAAAATAAAAAATTAGTGTTTCTTGAAATGAATAAAAGTAAATGAGTAAATTAGAAAATAATAATAATAATAATAATAATAATAATAATAAAGTGTGGGAAATTGAGGAAAGATTAATACCTGAATAATGAGGAAGAGAAATTAGAGGAAAAAGAATGGGTAGAAAATAATGGAGAGCATGTGAAAGATTATTAGGTTTAGCTGTATTGAATGGGAAGCAAGTTGTGTTGGAAAAAGTCAAGAAGAAGGAAGAAGAAGATGATGACGAAAGAAGAAACGTATACCGCCATATTTATGGAGTAAAGGAGTTATAGGCGACCACTTCATGTTCACTCAAACTTCACCTAAAATAAATAAATAAATAAATTTCATATTCAAGTTTAATATTTGGGGGCACTTTTTTTATATAAAGTTCCTGTGTATATATTTTATATTAGTTTATACTCGGGTGCTTTTTAGGATAAACAAATCTAATATGAAGTGATAAATGCGTATATCGTAAAAGAAATAAGTCGTTTTTTCATGATTTTTTTAACGATCAACACTCGATATCTCATAAAACATACTTCTAATTGTACGTGTGCACATCTTGCTCAAGTGAAGTGTCTGTACAACTTTATCACTTCCTCAAGACATTCTAAAGATGTCATGTGAACCTGAAAAAAAAAACAAAATGGTATCAAATGATATGCTATGATGATGATTGATTTAAGAGACGTGTGTAGTAAGGGTGATTAATTATCACTTATCAGCTAAAGATTTACCTAGTGTCTAAGAATCATAGGCTACATCTAACCGGCTTAACAACTTTTGTAATTAATGTTCCTATCAACACCAATCAAAATACAAAAATAGATTATTACCGAACTGACTACATATGTGAATATATATGTAGTTAGCGGGTTCTTATAAAACATATATATTATCTTAACATGATTAATGACTTGCCTAGACTTGATTAATGAATTACCTGAGCTCAATATTTTTTTTTCTTTATAAACAAAAACCCACTAAAAAGTCGTTTTTTCGTACTCTGTATAACACTATGGTACTAGTTGAAATATAATAAAATGTTTGTTAAATTGGTATTTTTTTTTTTTTTACATGTTGTATATAGAAGTTACTAACGTTTAAAAATTGTGTGTGTGTGTGGGGGGGGGGGGGGTATGCGCCAGGCACATGAGAGAGAAAAGGGCTTTTTAAGGGAAATCAATGTGTGTGAAGGCTTCACCTAGCGTCATGTGGCATGCCCCTTTTCATTTATTACATTACATATATAGATATAGATATAGATATGTGTGTGCGTGCGTATTTTTTTTATATGTAAAAAATCCATTTTAAGTTTGAAATTTGAGCCCATTGAGAACTCATTTAAAACTAAAAAACTTAGTAGCTCAGTTATAAGTCTAATATTTATTTAAAACTTAAAACTTAAGGTCTAAGGAGCACATTTTTTAATGGTTCGTATAAGATACTTAAATTTTTAGGGACGTCCCTACCTTTTGGGCATAGGTACCCGATCAGGTATATCGAGGTACATCAATGGAGATAATTCAAGTTTTGAAATCGGGTAATGGTTATTGTTGGTATATCGGATTTTGACCGTTACCAACGGCTATGGAACTATTGGAATGCTTTTAAAAAAATTAAAACTAAAACCCTATATATATATAGGGCTAGGTTATTTTGAGAACTCATGTAGGTTGCGAGAATCATAGGAACTCGTCTAGGCCATTGATCTTCTCGATCCAATGGTTGATATTTAATCTTGATAGTTTTTGTCTTGACTAAAACACATCATGGGAGAGAAATAATTAATATAATATTATATTATTTTTTTATTCAATTATTCAAAATATCATATTTTTTAACTATCTTTTATTTTTTAATTCCTTTACTTTTTTAAAACAAAAAATAATCCATATTCAAAGATGAATCTGATAAGGATAATTTACACCGGTGTAATTATATACACTAGTGTAAATCTATCATACACAAACTTTTACAAAAATACGCTAGTGTAAAATAACCAACAAACATCTATACATTCGTATTACGCTAGTGTAAAATAACTAGTACCATCTACAACGTTCGTATTACACCACTGTAAAAATGCCCCACAACATCAATAAATTTGGTCATAAAGAGTTTGACACCACTGTTTACTTACCTTATACAAAACAAAAACAAAAAAACATCATCATCATTATTGTCTTCAACATCATCATCATCTTCTTCACATTATCATCATCTTCTTCACAAAAAAAAGCCTTGAAAAATCTTATAATAATAATAATAATAATAATAATAATAATAATAATAATAATAATAATAATAATAATAATATACCTAAACAGATCCATCATCGAACCATCATCAAACCACCATCACCAAATACCACAGCCCCTCCCCTTCACCCTCCACCCATCACCATCATCAACCCACCATCGAACCACCATCACCAAACACCACAGCCCCCCCCCCCCCCCCCGGTCACCACAACCCACCACAGATCGAAGGATCTGTTCAGCGAAACCCACCATCCCATCATCTATTCACCCACCACAGCCCCTCTACCATCGACCCATCATCACCCTCGAAACCCACCACAGCCCCTCCACCATCGACCCACCATCACCATCGAAACCTACCAAACCAACACCATCAAAACCCACCACAGCCCCTCCCCTCTAACCCTCCACTCCGTCACCAAACCTTCATCGACCCACCACCATTCAGATCCCAAAAACACCTCAACTTCCTATTCAGATAAGAGGGAGAAAGAGAGAGAAAGCCAGAAAGAGATATAGAGAGTCGTTTGTGTGTGTGAGAGAGAGACTTGGTTGTGTGATGATGATTCAAAAAAATTAGTATTTTAAAATGTGGATTGGGGTGGAGTGGGGTAGGGCAGTGGAGGTGATAAATTACTTTGTTACCCTTTAATATTAAATGATAGGCTGCATATGTGTCGTCTTGTTATTGGCCTAGATGAGTTCTCAAGTTCTCGCAACTCAAGTGAGTTCTCAAATGAACCAGTTCATATATATATATATATATATATATATATATATATATATATATATATGTGTGTGTGTGTGTGTGTGTGTGTGTGTGGTTGGGTTATTTTGAGAACACACGTGAGTTATGAGAACCATAGGAACTCATCTAGACCATTAATCTTCTCAATCCAATGGTTGAGATTACATCTTAAGGTTTTTGTCTTCACGTGTTGTTTTAATATAATAAAGTACAATTAGGGGTGTTTAGGTAAAAACTTCATGGAAAGAGAAAGAAATATTGTAATACTATATTAATTTTTTATTCAATTATTTAAAATATACTATTTTTTACTATATTTAATTTTTTTAATTCCTTTATTTTTTTTAAAAAAAAATAAGATAAATCTGATAAGAATAATTTACATTGATGTAATTATTTATACTAGTGTAAATCTACCATGATTTACATTGTTGTAATTATTTACACCAGTGTAAATCTACCATACACAAACTACTACAACAATATGCTGGTGTAAAAACCAAACAAGCATCTATACATTTGTATTACGCTAGTGTAAAAAAATACATACACCACCTTAAATGCCCCACAACATCAACGAAATTGTATTACATCAATGTAAAACAACCAACATTTATAAAAAACATACTACACATAAATCAAAAAGGTTTTACACCATAGTTTTATTTACCTTATACAACAAAAAAAAAAACAAAACAAAACCTTCATCTGCAAAAAAACATCATCATCATAAACAACAAAACATCACCACCTTCAATAATAATAATAATAATAATAACAACAACAACAACAACAACAATATCAATAACAGTAACAGTAACAATAATAAGAACAAACCTGTTCAGATCCCATTCATAAATAGTTGAAACAATGTTAAACTGTTAAGATCTACTATTGTCAATCAATCCGCCGTACTCTGCCACCATTCACCATGTCCTCCACCCCCTAGGCCCTGCCCCACCAATAACCACCTCCTTCGCCTCTAGATCTGTTCAGATCCCACAACCCACCACCAAAAACCGACCCCCACCAAAACCCACCATCACCATCACCTCCCAAGACCACCGTCGACCACCGCCCCATCACCTCCACCCACTTATCTCACACAGCCCCGAACCACCACCATTCAGAACCCTCACCTTCGAAAAACCCACCACGTTCAGTTCCCACCCCCACCCCCATTTAGATCTGTTCAGATCCCCAAAAACCTCCTCATCCATGACAGAAGATAGATAGAGAGAGAGAGATAGAGAGAAAGAGAGAGTCAGTCGTGTGTGTGTGTGTGTTAGAGAGAGAGTCGTGTGTGTGTGTGTGTGTGAGCAAGAGAGAGAGAGAGAGAGATGAGGTGTGGTGGTGCTGAGCCGTCGACCATCGCTTCGTTCGGAGGAGAGAGAGGGGGAGTGTGTGTGTGTGTGTGTGTGTGTGATCTTTATTTAAAAAAAATCAGTATTATAAAAATGTGTGGAGTGGAGGGTGGGTGGGGTAGGGATAAATTACTTTCTTGCCCCTTGATATTATAATGATAGGTGGTATATGTATCACCTTGTCATTGGTCTAGAGGAGTTCTTAAGTTCTCGTAACTCAAGTGAGTTTCAATTGAACCAAATCCTATATATATATATATATATATATATATATATATATGGGGCGGTTATTTTACAAAGTAAAAGAAACGTGCGAATGATGCGAAGGATCTTTGTACATGATAATTACGTAATGTTTTTTATGTTCATGAAAGCATTATGTAATTATCATTACGTAATTATCATGCACGTTGTACATGATAATTACGTAATGTTTTTTATGTTCATGAAGGTATTATGTAATTATCATTACGTAATTATCATGTACAAAGTGATCCTTCGCACGTTTATATTACTTTGTATTTGATCATGCCCCTATATATATATATGTATATATATATCACTCATCAACCATATAAATATTCTACCTTTTTCATTGCCTACTTCGCCAAAATTCAAACACTACTCTACACAAATATTTTTCAATGGATTCATAAAAATTAAAGGTTGGTGAAACAAGAAATGCTACAATTTGTTTTTAATTACAAAAGGAAACAAAAAATTTTAGGATAGTGTTACCACCTATTAAGGTGCTTTAAAGTAATTTTTTTTTGAACGTCCAACAAAACAAGTTTCATTATATACAAGCTAACCAAACGTTATCCCAAGATACATCCACCAATGTTTAAACCAAAACGACACAAATTTCATGCCCAAACACAACAATTAAAACAATAACAATAATCCCATATGAGTTGGAGCCTTGGCTCGATTTTTCAGCCATAAGAAAGCTAACACTTTGACTTCCTCGATTACCCTATCGTCACTTGGTAATTAAGGGTAAAATTAGGTGAAAGAGAATTGGTGGAATTCAGGATAATCTCATTGAGCACCCCTCCCACCCTTAATTTAGCATGAGCAGTGGATGTATCTACTTTTTCTCGCGTATGAGATCTAGATTTTCTAGACTAGAAACTTTGTCGTGTGTGAAGTAACATTTAAGTATACACTTCTTACAGGTGTTTTATCAACAAATCTCGGTACTATCAATACTTAACTACACTTTTAGCGATTCTATAATTTTAATGATTTCTAAATTTTACTAACGTAAACACTATTTATATGTTTTTTACGATTATATAATACTAGCTGATTACCCCGGGAGTGTCCCGGGGTTGAACAATCTAATATCACTTAATAAAAAAGGATAAAAGAAGTAAACAGTCTCAACCTCTTTTAATGTTAAAGAAAGTTGTTCAAATGTTTATACTATCAAAAGGGGTTCTCATGCTGCGTTCCCAGCTAGGGGTGTAAACGAGCCGAGCCGAGCCCGAGCATGACTGGGCTCGGCTCGGGCTCGTTAAGGTTTTGTGAAGCTCGAGCTCGAGCTCGGCTCGGTTCGAGCCTACAATCTTGAGCTCGAGCTCGGCTCGCTAGCAAAATCCAAAGCTCGAGCTCGGCTCGGCTCGGCTCGGCTCGAGGTGATTTGAGAATCTCAAACGAGCTCAAAAGCTCGGCTATAACTTAGGCTCGCGAGCCCAATCGTTAAGGCTATAACTTAGGCCCGGCTGTAACTTAGGCTCGGGCTCGGGTTCGGGCTCTAGCTCGGTAAGGCTCGATTAGGCTCGCGAGCCCAATCGAGCTTTGTATCTAGGGCTCGAGCTCGGGCTCGATAACTAAACGAGCCATATTTCAGGCTCGGGCTCGGGCTCGGGCTCGCTAAGGCTTGGCTCGTTTGAGCTTTTTACCGAGCCGATCCTGAGCCGCTACGTGTCATTTACACCCCTATTCCCAGCAGATTAAAAAATCTCAACCTCTTTTAATGCTAAGCATATTGTTATAACACATGAACATGGGCAATTCATATATGTAATAGTAGGTTCAAAAACATATATACTATCATAACATGATTAGTGACTTGCTTATATATGATTAAGAAATTACCTAAATACATTGTGTTTTTTCTGCATGAACAAAAACTCACTAAAAAACATTTTTTTTTTTGTTTTTGTATAGCACTATATATGGTGCTCGTTGGAAAGATAATAAAGCGATCGTTAATTTGGTGTATTTTTTTTTCAAAAAAATGTCATACATAAAAGTTACTAACGTTTAAAAATTGTGAGCGGAAAATAAGAAAAAAATAAAGATAAAAATATTAATTAACATATTTGAAATTTCAAAATAATTAATAGTTCACTAACATTTAAAAAATGTGAGAGGAAAATAAGGAAAAGATACTAATTAACATATTTGAAATTTTAAGATAATATAGATATAGATTTTATTTAAAAATACAAAATAAATAAATTTAAAAGAAATCTTCACAATACCACATAACACATTCATTGAATATCACCTCATACAAACTCAATTTTTTTATTATAAGTTATAGATTATAGATGCTCATACTCGATGATGGTAAAGCGATATGAATAGCTGTACATTTATCGTTTAGTACTACCACGTCCCAAACTTAGTTTTTTTTTTTTAATTAACCTAGTTTCATACTTAAATACTACTAGCGTATATTTTGGATTTGTGTTTTCGTCAATGTAAGTTTTTTTTTTTTTTGTTTTATTCTATAACTAGCTTTTATCTCGGAAGTGTCCCGGGGTTAAAAAATATAACAATTCTAATAATACTAATACTAATAGTAATAATTATTACTCTTGTAATTAAATAAATAAAAAAATAACGTTGCTATAAGGTGACACCATGTGTT